>CM069161.1:9522371-9594871 GCA_035221665.1 Okamejei kenojei
GGTTTCCTTGTGCAAAGAGGGTGGTGTTGTGCGTTTAATCAAATTTCCAGTTCAGGTTTGCTGGGGGGGGGGGGGGGGGACGACATGTATTTGTGAACATTGATACCTGTTATAACAAGAGGAATCAAATATAGGAGCAAAGAGATCCTTCTCCATTGTACAGAGCCCTGGTGAGACCACACCTGGAGTTTTGTGTGCAGTTTTGGTTCCCTGATTTGAGGAAGGACATTCTTGCTATTGAGGGAGTGAAGCGTAGGTTTACAAGGTTAATTCCCGGGATGGCGGGACTCATATGCTGTGAGAATGCAGTGGCTGGGCTTGTACACTCTGGAGTTTAGAAGGATGAGAGGGGATCTCATTGAAACATATAAGATTGTTAAGGGGCTTCGACACGCTAGAGGCCGGAAACATGTTCCCAATGTTGGGGGAGTCCAGAACCAGGGGCCACAGTTTAAGAATAAGGAGTAAGCCATTTAGGATGGAGACGAGGAAACACTTTTTCTCACAGAGAGTTGTGACTGTGGAATTCTCTGCCTCAGAGGGCGGTGGAGGCAGGTTCTCTGGATGCTTTCAAGAGAGAGCTAGATAGGGCTCTTAAAAATAGCGGAGTCAGGGGATATGGGGAGAAGGCAGGAACGGGGTACTGATTGGGGATGATCAGCCATGATCACATTGAATGGCGGTGCTGGATCGAAGGGCCGAATGGCCTACTCCTGCACCTATTGTCTATTGTCTATTGTTATCATGGTGCTTTGGAAGGGCAGTCAGTTTGTCCTTTCCTCCCTCCTATCTCTGTTTTTGCGTGGTGTAGTTATCCCTCCCACTCTGCCTGGGACAGGTGAAAGGCCTTGATAGAGTGGATGTGGAGAGAATATTTCCACTAGTGGGAGAGTGTTGGACCAGAGGCCTTAGCTTCAGAAATAAAGAGCGTTCCTTTACGAAGGAGATGAGGAGAAATTTCTTTAGTCATAGGGCGGTGAATCTGTGGAATTATTTGCCCCAGAAGGCTGTGGAGGCCAAGTCAATGAATATTTTTAAAGCAGAGATAGATAGATTCTTGATTAGTATAGGCGTCAGGTGTAATGGGGTGATGGAAGGAGAACGGGGTTAGGAGGGAGAGATAGATCAGCCATGATTGAATGACGGAGTAGACTCCTATCATTTATCAACTTATGACCTTGTAAGCATCAGGCTCTTGAACACTTTGGACAGGTTTGGATGGATATGGGCCAAACGCAGGCAGGTGGGACTAGCGTAGGCGGGACATGTTGGCCGGTGTGGGCACGTTGGGCCGAAGGGCCTGTTGCCACGCTGTAAGACTCTATAACTCTATGCCAACAAACTAAGCTTCGAACTACGAATTGTCTTGGTTTCATTGACTTTGGGCTTTTGGTCCGAATGGCCTGATTCTGCTCCGGTCTGTGGTGAACCTGTGGAATTTTTTTCCAAAGGCGGCTGTGGTGGCCAAGTCAGTGGATATTTGACTATGTATGACGGGTGGGGGTTTGGGGGGGGGGGTTGTGACAGTCCACACAATCCTGCTCCCTGAAGGGTCTCCATCTCACTGAGACTCCTCGCCCCAATCCAGGGTGTGGGATGGACATAGAGGTGAGGAAGCATCTCACTGCGAGGGGCACAAATGAAACGGACCGAGTGAGGGCACGCTTACAAATTGCTTGAGCATTCAAAGACTGAAGCTGGCTGAAAGTGTGTGCAAAGCATCAGTGTGAGGATGGAGTCTTTAACTCTCGTCCCTCCCGCAGTCTTTCTATCGATTTGGGGGGAGGGGGGAGGTTACATTTCAGAGAGGTGAGGTTTGAACCCGCAACACTGTAATTTAGAGATACAGTGAGGGAAACAGGCCCTTCAGCCCACCCAGTCCGCCCCCACCCAGCCATCCCCTGCACACTCACACTATCCTGCACAGACTATGGACAATTTGCAATCTTTTACAAAGCCATTGAGCCACAAAGTGCTGGATGAACCAGCGGGTCGGGCAGCGTTTGTGGTGGGGGGGGGGGGGGGGAAATGGACAGGCGAGGTTTTGGGTCAAGATCCTTCTTCAGACCCAATAATGTTGTTTATTGAAAGAGCCAGCACTGCGGCAAATGTGGCCTCTTTTTGTGCTCGGTTTCTGCGCCGATACATTCGCAGCCTAGGTAAAGGTTTGGCTAGGCGCCTAGTCGGAGAGACAAAACGCTGGAGTAACTCAGCGAGGCAGGCAGCATCTCCGGAGAGAAGGAACGGGTGACCCTTGTGGTGGGTCGAGACCCTTCTGCAGATTGCGAGTCAGGGGAGAGGGAGTGTGGAGATATGGAAGGCTTCCCTCCAGAGATGCTGCCTGTCCCGCGGAGTCCCTCCAGCCTTTTGTGTCTACCTTCAGTGTAAACCAGCACCTGTGGTTCCTTCTTATACGAGCCACAGAGAGACACAGACAGTACCTACTGACACAAGAGAGAAAGTCATCTGCATACATATTGTGCCTGAGAGGTGTTTGAGAGACCAGTCATTTAGAGACCCACATCCCTCTTTCGGAAGCAGTCATACCCTTGCCCCTCCATAATATTCCCTCAGCCACTGCTACAGTGCACCCGGGGCTGCCTCCAAACTCATCTATGTGGAGGTTATGGGGAGAAGGCAGGAGAATGGATTTAGGAGGGAGAGATAGATCAGCCATGATTGAATGGCAGAGTAGACCTGATGGGCCGAATGGCCTAATTCTACTCCGATTCCTTATGACCTCATGGCGTATTCCCTGTGAGACCATTCTGGCTCTGAAATCTGGGCAGCAACATCCTGCAGTGGCCAGAGAATCCTGGAGAAACTCAGCAAGTGAGGCAGCATCGATAGAGAAGGAGTAGGCGACGTGTCGGGTCGAGACCCTTCTAACATCCTGCAGTGTTCTCCTGCTTTCCATCCTGCTCTCGTTACGTTGGCATTGACTGCCTCTCCGCTGGTTTGGAGTTAGGCTGAAACAACCGAATCACAATGTGTCATCGTTCTCTGTGAGAATGGGATCCATTTGGTTTTATGAGCTGTGTTGTGAATGACACGTTTCCCCTGGGTTTGGGGGCATTGACCTATGTCAGTGAGCGGCACAATGTCTCAGCGGTAGAGTCGCTGCCTCACAGCGCCGAGAGACCCGGGTTCGATGCCGACTACGGGCGCTGTCTGTACGGAGTTTGTACGTTCTCCCCGTGACCCGCGTGGGTTTTCTCCAGGATCTTCGGTTTCCTCCCACGCTCCCAGGTTTGTAATCTGATTGTCGGTACAAAATGCAAAATTTGTCCCTAGTGTGTGTAGGATAGTGTTCGCGGGTCGGCGCGGACTCGGGGGGCCGAAGGGCCTGTTTCCATGCTGTATCTCTAAACTAAACTAAAGTCGGGGGTATGGAGTCAGTGCAGGGACGTGGCGCTGAGGTTTCAAGATCAGCCATTGAATGGAGAAGCAGCTCCTTCACCTAACCATCTTCTTCCATTCTGCCTCAGCAGAAACTGGTGACAAAGAGTTGACTTGTGAATTGAATTCCACCGAGATTCTGGAGCTTTTGACCCCAAAAGCTACAAACCTACGAGTTCAAACCTCATGACAATTATCAGTCAATTAGCTTGGTATAAAATGTCAAATTGTGTGTGTAGGACAGTGTTAGCATACGGGAGGTAGACAAAAATGCTGTTCAAACTCAGCGGGTGAGGCAGCATCTATGGAGCGAAGGAATAGGTGACGTTTCAGGTCGAGACCCTTCTTCAGACTGATGTGGGTGTGGGGGGGGGGGGGGGGTGGGAGCGGAAAGAAGAAAGGAAGAGGCGGAAACTGGGCTGTGGGAAGAGCTGGGAAGGGGCGGGGAAGGAGGAAGAAAGCAAGGACTACCTGAAATTGGAGAAGTCAATGTTCATACCGCTGGGGTGAAATATGAGGTGCTGCTCCTCCAAAATGCTGGAGAAACTCAGCGGGTGAGGCAGCATCTATGGAGCGAAGGAATAGGTGACGTTTCAGGTCGAGACCCTTCTTCAGACTGATGTGGGTGTGTGGGGGGGGGGGGGGGCAGGAAGAAGAAAGGCGGAGGCAGTGGGCTGTGGGAGAGCTGGATCGCTGGTCGGTGCGGACTGAGTGGGCCGAAGGGCCCATTTCCACACTGTGTCTCTCAACTAGATTCAGCTGAAACAACTGAATCAGGGAGCGTCACGGACGCCACTTCTGCGTGTGACGTTGTTCGCTGTGAGATTGGGAATGAAATTAGTTTTATGAGCTGCGCTGTGAATGACACGTCCCCCCTCAGTTTAGGGGCCATGACTGAAGAAATAACAAGCAAACATCTTGAGTGGGAGAAAGTGAAAGACTGAATCTATTTCAGTAAGTGACACAAGATCGCCATATGTTGCGTATCCATCATATGATCTAGTGTCTGGGAAGCATATTCAATCAAAATCTCTTAAAGAGCTTGAGGAAATTATTTTCTTAACACTTACTCCTTTCGCCGTCTCTTTCTAACTGAGTTTTGTTCAGAGACACAGCGCGGAAACAGGCCCTTCGGCCCACCAAGTCAGTGCCGACCCCCGATCTCCTGAATACTAGTTCTATCCTACACACTAGGGACAATTCCCAGAAGCCAATTAACCTACCTACCTTCCCGTCTTTGGGATGGGGGAGGAGACCCAGAGCACTCGGAGAAAACCCACGCAGGTCACGGGGAGAAGGTACAAACTCCGTACGGACAAGACCCATAGTCAGGATCGAACCCGGGTCTCTGGCGCGGTGAGGCAGCAACTGCACCACTGTGCAAGGACTCTTTAGGATGAAGATTCGGATGACCCAGTGAGATGTGTCTTCCACCTGTTTCCCTTACCTTGACTCTGGGCCAAATTTGCTACCTTATCAAATGGCCCACTATGATCTCTCTAGGTTCTCCTCTAATTGTTCATAAGTTCTAGGAGCAGAATGAAGCCATTCTGCCCATGAAGTCGACTCTGCCATTGAATCTTTCTTTCCCTCTCAACCCCATTGCCCTGCCTTCTCCCCATAATCCCTGACACTCTTACTAATCAAGGATCAGTCAATCTCCGCCTTAAATATATCCACTGACTCAGCCTCCAAATCGATGCTCATGTTGAACCGCACCATTACTGTTAACTCCCATTTTCCCAAAAATTATAAAAGGACTGGTGACAAGCTAGATGCAGGAAAAAATGTTCCCAATGTTGGGTGAGTCCAGAACCAGGGGCCACAGTCTTAGAATAATGAGGGAGGTCACTTAAGACTGAGCTGAGAAAAAACTTTTTCACCCAGAGAGTTGTGAATTTATGGAATTCCCTGCCACAGAGGGCAGTGGAGGCCAAGTCACTGGATGGATTTAAGAGAGAGTTGGATAGAGCTCTCGGGGCTAGTGGAGTCAAGGGATATGGGGCGAAGGCAGGCACGGGTTATTGATAGCGGACGATCAGCCATGATCACAATGAATGTCGGTGCTGGCTCGAAGGGCCGAATGGCCTCCTCCTGCACCTATTTTCTATGTTTCTATGTTTCTATGTTTCCTGCCCTGACCTTAGGGTCTGACGATGTTCTCTCTTATCCCCCCCTCCCCTTCACACATCCACTCCCGACAGTCCAGGGACCACTCACAGCGAGAGGCCAATTAAGCTTAAAAACCCGCACATCTTTGGGATGTGGTAGGGAACCGGAGCACCCGGAGAGATTTGCAAACTCAACACAGACAGCACTGGAGGTCAGGATCGTACACAGGCCTCTGGTGCTGTGAGGCAGCAGCTCTAACAGATGCATCACCTGTAATTTCCAACCTTATTGGAACTTTGGGGGCCTCTGACGTTGCTGATCGGGCGTAAGATGAACTTTCGAACCAGCGCATTGAAGTTGCAGTCTTTCAGCTTTATTTTATGAACTCTGAAGGGAGTAAGGAACAGACAGATTTGTATTTATATATGTGATAGATTAAGTGAGCGTTTTAAGTGAATTCTGAAATCACTTCAGAGAGCTCAGATGGTACACGCATTTATTATGTGTCTCAGATTATATTAAAGTCTTAAATTTAGGAGTTGCCTGCTGCTGCTAATAATCTTGCATTTTCCTGCAAGTAATTTATTACTGCAATGATCGCTATCTTTGTTGCAAGATTTCTCAAAATGATTAATGGTGGGAGGAGGCCATTTTCCTCCACTAGAAGGCAGGAGAACGGGGTTGCGAGGGAAAGATAGATCAGCCACGATTGGATGGCAGAGAAGACGATGGGCCGAATGGCCTAATTCTGCTTCCAGAACGTATGAGTTTATGATCTCGTGAAGTTTCTTACGGAACCTTTCCTATCCATTTTAACTGTTTCCAACAATCTTTCCGCCTTGCCCCAAGCGATCTCCCGGTTCCCAGCGCACTTTACCTTCGCTTCCCGTTCCCACACTGACCTTTCTCTCCTGGACCACCTCCGTTGCCCGAGTGAAGCCACATGCAAACTGGAGGAACAGCACCTCGTATTCTGCTTGGGTAGCTCACAACCCAAATGGTATGAACTTTGAATGGTCTAATTTTAAGTAAATTAGGTAACCCCCCCTGCCACCCGCCTCCGCCCGCCTCCACCCGCCTAACCACACCCTCCTTTTCCTGTGCACCCTCTCCACCCCAGTCCTTCTTCTTAGGCCCCCTTCGGTCATGGCTGACCATGGGTGTCTCCAGGGTTGGAGGACGCCTGTGCGTGACTTTGTTTAACGTGGGGAGACTGGTGAACAGACAGCCACCTCACGGTCCTTGACAGATCTGGGTCAGGATCCAGTGGCATGGAGTCCAAGACGACCGGAGATCCTTTTCTGCCGCAGCCTTCATCCGCCTTCCCAGCCGTTGTGATGCTCCACTAAGGTCAGCCATCGTCCTCCGCCTGTTCCATCGTTGAGGTCTTGGTTGGATCGCTCTTTGTCAGAGTCCTCCCCCTCGACCTTACCGCCATGGATGGCCTCACCAGGAGCGTAGCTCCAGACGTCATCGCTCTCAGGATCTCAGGTCCACACAAGCTTCTCCACCACAACAAGGTGACAATTCACCCCAGTGCACCCTCACATTTGTAACGAGCTGCTGGGGGTGGTGGTTGAGGCAGAAACGATAGTGGCTTTTAAAACACTTATATGCAGGGAATGGAAGGATATCAATTATGCTCAGGCAAGAGATGCTCTACGCATCGTAGCTTGCACACACATTGTTGGCCAAAGGGCTTGTTTCTGTGCTGTAGTTTGGTTTAGTTTAGTATTGCTTATTGCCACGTGTACCGAGGTACCGTGAAAAGCTTTTCGTTGCGTGCTAACCAGTCAGCAGGAAGACAAGGACAAACCAGTCTGAAGAAGGGTCTCGACCTGAAGCGTCACCCATTCCTTCTCTCCAGAGATGCTGCCTGAGTTACTCCAGCATTCTGTATCTATCGGCAGAAAGACAATACATGGTTGCCATCGATCCATTTCCAATGTGTAGATACAGATTTAAGAGTGTGGGGTGATTGTAATGTCAATATGTGAGTTGGTAAATCTACTGGGGGGGGGGGAGATTGCAACCTTCACGTGGTCCGCCCTGTTTCGACGAATGCAATCAACCCGGCGTGCACAATCAAATAAGATCAAATAGAACAAGTTGTCCTCCAACTTTAGGCTGTCTACGCCACACGCAAGAAGAAGACGAGAAGATCTGCTTCTGTGGCCAAGAATGGCATGTGTTTGGCACCATCTTGGAGCGTTCTATCTTCTCATGAACCATATACACAGTTTCCTGAACTACACAGTCCCTCCCCTTTGTCTACAAAGCCCTCAGTGGGCTTGCACCCACCCTCAGTAAAAGTCTTCTCACCCACTACACCACCTCCAGGTCCCTCAGATCGGCCGACTTGGGGTGGCTGAACGTCCCGCGGTCTAGGCGTAAGCTCAGGGGCGACCGTCCGCGCCTTTGCGGTCGCAGCTCCTAGACTGTGGAACAGCATCCCCCTCCCCATTAGAACTGCCCCCTCCATCGACTCCTTTAAGTCTAGTCTAAAAACGTATCTGTTCTCCCAAGCCTTTCCTGACGTCCTCTGAGCGAGGGCTATTTGTATATATGTATGTAGCCTGCTTGTGTATACTGCTCTTATAACAAATGTGAAGCACTTTGGTCAACGAGAGTTGTTTTTTAAATGTGCTATATAAATAAATGTGACGTCTTCACTTGACTTGACAGTCAGCTTTTTCCCTGTCACGCTGCCTCCGTCCGCTCTTCATTCTGTGCACAAACCGCCCTGGTTTCAGTGACTTACTTACGGTAAGTGACCTGAATTGGCAGCCTGTTTCCCTGTCAGCTTTGCCGTTTGAGAAGCAGGTTGATTGTCCTACACTGGGGGCTGCACACTCACTGTTCATCTCAGTGGCAGTTTCCGCAAAGTCTTGCTGGGGCCAAAGTACGGCAACAGATGGCTGCTGCAGCAAACTGCAGATGGGGCGGTGGTCCCACCTCCGCCTGGCATGGACACCTGTGGCTCCGCCACGCTGGATCAAAGCCACCTCGCACAGGTCTTTAATTTGCTCTGTAGCTCCGCACTAATGGGCATTCAGCGCACAAGGAGAGAAAATGGTGGGGTTTACTCCGATCTGCCAAGATCGCAGAGAGTTGCGGATGTGTGGAAACAGCCCAGACCATCACGCAAACCAACCTCACTACCATTGACTCCATCTACACCACGTCGTCATAAGGTCATAAGTCTTCTTCTCGAGGCCACACACAAGATTAGAAGTTTTTCAGACCAGAACACACGTCTCGGCATCTGCACACAATGGTGTCTGTCTTGTCGCTTCTTGCGGTTCTTGTGTGTGGTGGCGGAAACTGGGCCGCGACGTGAACACTCTTTCCTTGACCCCGGTCATAAGTGATAGGAGCAGAATTAGGCCATTCGGCCCATCAAGTCTACTCCGCCATTCAATCACGGCTGATTTATCTCTCCCTCCTAACCCCATTCTCCTGCCTTCTCCCCATAGCCTCTGACTCATGTACTAATCAAGAATCTATCTAACTCTGCTTTAGAAATATCCATTGACTTGGCCTCCACAGCCGCCTGTGGCAATGAGTTCCACAGATTCACCATTGCAAGGTTGCATGATTTCCAATAAATCCACACCGTACATGACCCGGCACTTGTGGGTTTGGACCTCTGGAGATATCTGGATATTGGGACCTCTGGAGATATCTGGATATTGGGATCTCTGGAGATATCTGGATATTGGGACCTCTGGAGATATCTGGATATTGGGATCTCTGGAGATATCTGGATATTGGGACCTCTGGAAGTATCTGAGTGTTGGAAGTTCTGGAGGTATCTAGGTGTTGGGCCTCTGGAGGTATCTGGACAAATACTGAAGTGGAAGAGTAATTGCCGGTGCACAGGCGAAGGGAGCGATTGGGACTGAGCTTGACTAAGGGATAGGATAGACTTGAAGGGCTGAGAGGCCTTCAATGCTGTAACGATTCTAACACCAAAGCACAAAATACTCATTTTGAAAAGAAGACAGACGCAGAATGCTGGAGTAACTCAGCGGGACAGGCAGCATCTCTGGATAGCAGGAATGGGTGACGTTTCGGGTCGAGACCTTCAGATGGTGACGATTCAGGCCGAAGAAGGGTCTCGACCTTCCTACTCCTTTTACAAAGACAGCAATACAATGGAGAAAAATGACTTTCTAAAACAAAGCATCGGCCGGATTTTTTAATATGCCCGGCAGCTGTGGCAGTCTCTTGAGTTAAATGCTCTGTGCAGATAGCAGTGCTTCCTCTCTCTGAACCTTGCGGAAGGACTGACGACCCTCTGAGCAGGCGACGATTGAGACTTCATCACGGCAACGCAGGCTACTGAAGCACAGGCTGGCTACAGCCATTAAGCCCTTGCCTATTCCTGCATTTATTTATCTGGTGCTGAGCAAATCGAGGCCCTCACTGGAACCCAACCGCGTTGTAATATAACACCATGACAACCGCTGACTGTTTGCTTTTAATTCAATACACGGCCACAGTAAAAAAGATTGCAGTCACTTAGATGATGAGAAAAAAAAAAACACACGCATACACACACACACAGGAGACTGGATTCAGCCGGTGTGGGATGGATTCTCACTTAACAGGAGAAGGAAACAATAATCTATCTGCTCTCTCCTTTGAGTAATATGTCTCCACGCATCCTTGCTCTGCACCTGTGTTCGATTATCGATGAGGTTCTACGCCAGCCTCCATTTATATCGCAACCTCAACGCAACAAAAAACCTCAAGATCCATTACAGGAAGAGTTAAGCAAACAACAAAAAAACTAAACGCTTGACGTTCTTATAGAAACATATCAACTTATAAAAGGAACTGGACAAGCTAGATGCAAGAAAAATGTTCCCAATGTTGGGCGAGTCCAGAACCAGGGGCCACAGTCTTAGAATAAAGGGGGGGTAATTTAAGAGGTGAGAAAAGACGTTTTACCCAGAAAGTTGTGAATTTGTGGAATTCCCTGCCACAGAGGGCAGTGGAGGCCAAATCACTGGATGGATTTAAGAGAGAGTTAGGATAGAGCTCTCGGGGCTAGTGGAGTCAAGGGATATGGGGAGAAGGCAGGCACGGGTTATTGATAGGGGACGATCAGTCATGATCACAATGAATGGCGGTGCTGGCTCGAAGGGCCGAATGGCCTCCTCCTGCACCTATTTTCTATGTTTCTATGATCTCTGGATGGCTAAATGGCTATTCTATCCATGTCTTTTGGAGTTTAGAAGCATGGGTTCTAACAGTTCCCGGTCCGTCAGCTAGGGACAGCACAGTGGAGCAGCTGTAGAGTTGCTGCCTTACAGCATCGGAGACCCAGGTTCGATCCTGACTACTGGTGCTGTCTGTATGGAGTTTGCACGTTCTCCCTGTGACCGCGTGGGTTTCCTCTGGGTGCTCCGGCTCCCTCCCACACTCCAATGATGTGGATGTTTGTAGGTAAATTGGCTTTGGTAAAATTTATAAATTGTCCCTCGTGTGTAGGATGGTGTGTCGGACGGTGCTAATGTACTGGGATCGCTGGTTGGCATAGAATCGGTGGGCCGAAGGGCCTGTTTCCGATTCTCTAAAGTCTAAATCACAGGTATTGACCTCCCCACCATCAAGGGGACCTACAGGAGGTACTACCTCAAAGGGACAGCTAACATCTTCAAAGACCCACTCCAACCTGCAGCTTTGTTTCCTTCTAACCATCGGGAAGAAGTTGTAGACATCTGAAAGCCATGACCACCAGGTTCAAGAATTCCAACTATGAATTTCCGTGGATGGACACAAATTGCTGGAGTAACTCAGCGGGCCAGTGACCTCTGACACCTGTAATAAATGGGTACCGTGGGCTGTCTTTGGTTGCTCAAAGGACTTTGGGGTTTGTTTTTCACTCCTGGTTGTTCATTTATTGAATCTTTATTTATTATCAATCATCTGTAAGATATTGCATGTGCTGGTGCAAGTACGGATTGCTGACGAAGGGTCTCGACCCGAAATGTCGCCCATTCCTTCTCTTCAGAGATGCTGCCTGACCCGCTGAGTTACTCCTGCGTTTTGGGTCCAAGAATTTCATTGTTCCGTTGTCAGTGCATATGACAATTAAACACTCTTGACTATTCTGTTCAGTTCAGGTTTTGTTATGTGTACCGAGGTACAGGGAAAAGCTGTTGTTGCGTGCTATCCAGTCAGCAGAAAGACTACACATGATTACTACTGAGCCGTCTACAGTGCGTGGATACACGACGAGCGTTTGCCGGCACTGGGCCTGTGCTCGCTGGTGTTTAGAAGGATGAGGGGGGACACCTCATTGAAACTTACCGAGTAGCTAAAGGCCTGGATAGAGTGGATGTTGAGGATGTTTCCACTAGTGGGAGAGTCTAGGACTGGAGGTCATAGTCTCAGAATTAAAGGACGTTCTTTTAGGAAGGAGATTAGGAGAAATTTCTTTAGTCAGAGGGTGATGAATCTCTGGAATTCTTTGCCGCAGAAGGCTGTGGAGGCCAAGTCAGTGGATATTTTTAAGGCAGACATATATTAGATTCTTGATTACATAGAAACATAGAAACATAGAATATAGGTGCAGGAGGAGGCCATTCGGCCCTCCGAGCCAGCACCACCATTCATTGTGATCATGGCTGATCGTCCCCAATCAATAACCCGTGCCTGCCTTCTCCCCATATCCCATGATTCCACTGGCCCCTAGAGCTCAGGTGTCAGAGGTTATGGGGTGAAGGCAGGAGAATGGGGTAAGGAGGGAGAGATTGAATGGCGGTGCTGGTCGGACCATGACTTGATGGGCCGAATGACCTAATCCTACTCCAATCAATTATGACATGATAAGGGAATAAATGTTTAGTGCAAGGTAAAGCCAGCAAAGTCCGATCAAGGAGAGTCCGAGGGTCACGGATTATGGCTTCATTGTGATGTGAATATTTAGTGCCCATGATAATCCAAAGGCTGCAGCACAGAAGGGGAGCCGTGCCTCTGCACTTTATTTAACAGTTGACACTTCATTTATCAGCACTGTGGCAAGGATCCCAAATTTGGCCAGAGGATAGACTCAAAGCTTCCTCTCGTTCCGAGTTGCATTCCAAGGATGACGGGAGCTCGACGCTAATGCGAATATTTTCTTGTTTGACAATACAATGTACTTCCCGAGATGCCAATCTGTCCAAATATTATTGCAAAGAAGTCTGGAGACTTTCCATTGCCAGTGTCGAGGTGAGACACGTTTATCGTCAACTACACGGGCATGGTGAGGTGCAGTGACTGTCCTGCCCGCAGCAGCTGCACTGGTGCATACGTTCATGAGTTCTAGGAGCAGAATTAGACCATTCGGCCCATCAAGTCTACTCTGCCATTCAATCATGGCTGATCCGGGGTGGGAGATTGCAACCTTCACGTGGTCCGCCCTGTTTCGACTAATGCAATCAACTCGACGTGCACAAACAGAAGATCAAATAGAACAAGTTGTTCAACAACCTTAGGCTGTGCACGCCACACGAAAGAAGAAGAAGATGGCTGATCTATTTCTCACTCTCTACCCCATTCTCCTGCCTTGTCCTCATAACACCTGACAAGCGTACCAATCAAGAATTTGTCAATCGCTGTCTTAAAAATATCCGCTGACTTGGCCTCCACAGCCGTCTGTGGCAATGAATTCCACAGATTCACCACCCTCTGACTAAAGAAATTCCTCCTCCTCTCCTTTCTAAAGGTATGTCCTTTTATTCTAAGGCTACGTCCTCTGATCCTAGACTCTCCCACTAGTGGAAATGACCTCTCCACGTTCACTCTAACCAGGCCTTTCACTCTCCGGTAAGTTTCAAGAACGACACAAAGTGCTGGAGTAACTCAGCGGGTCAGGCAGCATCCCTGCAGTACGTGCATGGGTGACGTTGCGGGTCGGAACCCTCCTTCAGAGTGTTTCTGTTTCACATGAGAGCAGACTAGGGATGGGTCACGGCAACACGATCCCAATCCATCAAATTAATCTTCAATTGGCAAGGAATCTTGTCTGTAATTTCTAGAGATGGGCTGGATCTTCTCCAATCTAGTGACGCCAAGCAGAACAATATATATATATTTTTTTTAAAAGAGCACAATAAAGCCACTAATTTACAATCTTAAATAAGACAGATTGTATTCCCATGCTATCTGGGACTATCATCATTGAGACATAAATGTTGTTTCACCTATAAACCTTTGGTTCCATGCCTCATGCCCATATTAGTTAAATAGTGGAGAGAAACCAAGTTCAGTGAGAAGCGGTTAATGTGATTGAGTGTTTAGTAAAACAATGGAGTCGATGTATGTCGTAAATTGAAATTAAGCTGGAACTCGGTGTAATGATTTGGCATTGGTTCTTAAAGTGACCCTGTCCTGCTGGAATAAGTATTCTTTAATTGGTGTCTTTTGAAATGAACAATCTCATATTTATCACCTACATTTTTGGCATGTTGCTGTTTGCAGGTCGGCTGTTGTTTAGTTTGGGTGTAAAGGCTGTGGAAGGCGCTAGGTAAATGCAGGCCTCTCCTCTGAATGTCTTCAGCTGGTTGAACTTCTGATAATTGTCATCGTGAGGTTTGAAATCGTAGGTTTGTAGCTTTTGGGGGTGAAAAGCTCCAGAATCTCAGAGGGATGCAATTCACAAGTCAAATCCGGTTAAGTTGTCCGGTTCAGCTGAGGCAGAATGGAAGAACTTACAGTGGTTTAGGTGAAGGAGTTACTTCTTCATTCAGTGGCCGATCTTGCACCTCAGCGCCACTTTCCTGCACTGACTCCACTTCCCTGAGTTTAGTTTAGAGATACAGCACGGAAACAGGCCCTTCGGCCCACCGGGTCTGCGCCGACCAGCGATCCCCGCACACTAACACCAAACCACACACACCAGGGACAATTTTACACTCATACCAAGCCAATTAACCTACAAACCTGTACATCTTTGGAGTGCGGGAGGAAACCGAACATCTCAACGAACCTAAAACTCCGTACAGACAGCACCCGTAGTCAGGATCGAACCCTGGTCTCCGGTGCTGTAAGGCAGCAACTCCACCAAGCCGTCTTTATGCTGCTCTTTGCTTCCATGGAGAGATATTAAGAAATTGTGCTTTATATAAAATGCTAATTATTCTTTAGAACATAGAACTGTGCAACTAATAACAGGCCCTTCGGCCCACAATGTCTATGCTGAATACGATGTCAAGATCAACTCCTACCCGCCTGCACGTAATCCAATTCCCTCCACTCCCTGCAAACCCATATGCCTGTATAAAAGTCTCTTAAATATCACTATCACATCTGCCTAAACCACCACCCCAGGCAGTGTATTCCAAGTACAGGTGCTCCCCGGTTTACGATGTTCCGACTTACAATATTTCGACTTGCGATATTTTCGGTTTACGATGGGTTTATCAGAACGTAACCCCATCGTAGGTTGAGGAGCAGCTGTACGCACCACCCAAAAACACTTGCCCCGCACATCTCCTGTCACCTTTGTCCCTCTCACCTTTTTAAGCTGTGCCCTCTAGTTTTTTTTCCCCCATCCTGCGACTAAGGTTCCGACTGTCTAGACCAAGGGTGGGGAACCTTCTCATGTTGGAAGGCCGCATTAAGTCCGCTGTAATCTAATAAGGCGCATCCAAGAAACTTCAATTAGATATACGTCAAAATGTACATCATTTTGTTAAAATAGCCCTCATGAATTACTAATGTTTCAATTGTGGCCGTCAGTCGGGGAGGATTATTTTGCTGAATCTTCTTTTACTCTTTGGTATTTTAAATGCGTTCATTTTAAGATTGAAATAAAAATAATAAAAGGCAAACAAAAACATATTAATAAAAATAAAAGGATTTGTTCTACAAAATTTGGATTCATTTTGAGAAGATTGAGGGGTGATCTAGAAGATTGAGGGGGGGTCTTATAGAGACTTACAAAATTCTTAAGGGGTTGGACAGGCTAGATGCAGGAAGATTGTTCCCGATGTTGGGGAAGTTCAGGACAAGGGGTCACAGTTTAAGGATAAGGGGGAAGTCTTTTAGGACCGAGATGAGAAAATCGTTTTTCACACAGAGAGTGGTGAATCTGTGGAATTCTCTGCCACAGAAGGTAGTTGAGGCCAGTTCGTTGGCCATATTTAAGAGGGAGTTGGATGTGGCCCTTGTGGCTGAAGGGATCAGGGGTTATGGAGAGAAGGCAGGTACAGGATACTGAGTTGGATGATCAGCCATGATCATATTGAATGGCGGTGCAGGCTCGAAGGGCCGAATGGCCTGCTCCTGCACCTATATTCTATGTTTCTACTTAATGGCCTAGAAGGCCGCATGCAGCCATAAGGCCGCAGGCTCCCCACCCCTGGTCCAGACGATGCCTCTCATGATTTTATACACTTGTATCAGGTCTCCATGTAACCTCCGGAGGACCAGAGAAAACCAATCCAAGCTGGTCGGGGGCGCAGCTGCAGAGTTGCTCCCTCACAGCGCCGGAGACAAGGGTTCGATCCTGACCACAGACGCTGTCTGAATGGTGTTTGCACGTTCTCCCCGTGACCTGTGTGGGTTTTCTCCGGGCGATGCGGCTTGGAAAAAGTTTCCCCTCATGTTCCCGTTAAATCATTCCCCTCTCACCTTAAACCTCTGTCCCATACTTCTTGATTCCCATACTCTTTACTCTGGCCAAAAGACGCTGCATCTGTCCTCAGTGGCATTTAAGAGGCTTTTGGGTAGGCAAACGCATATACAGGGACTGTAGGGATATGGATTATGTGCAGGTAGTTAAGAGATGGTCTTGGCATTATGCTTGCACGGACATTGTGGGCCGAAGGGCCTGTTCTGTACTGTTCTGGCCTCTGTACAGTTCTGTGTTCTCAGTTTAGTTTCGAGACGCAGCATAAAAACGGGCCATACGGCCCACTGACTCCATACCGACCAACGGCCTCCCGTTCACTAGTCCTCTCCTGCTCTGGGGACAATTTACAGAAGCCAATTAACCTACAAACCTGCGCTTTTTTGGAATGCGACAGGAAATCAGAGCAGCCGGGCGAAAACCAGCGCGGTCACAGGGAGAACGCAAAAGTTCTGCACAGACAACACCCGTAGTCGGGATCGAACCCTGGTCTCTGACGCTGCGAGGCAGCGACTCTACCGCTGCGCCACCGCGCAGACCCAGAATGGATGCAAAATGTCCTTGGTCCCAGCGAACTGCCTGAGAAGATGTGTCGGAAGGAACTTGCAGATGCTAGTTTAAACCGAAGATAGACACAAAAAGCTGGAGTAACTCAGCGGGACAGGCAGCATCTCTGGAGAGAAGGAATGGGTGAATTCTCGACCCGAAACGTCACCCATTCCTTCTCTCCAGAGATGCTGCCTGTCCCGCTGAGTTACTCCAGCTTTTTGTGTCCACTATCTCCTACCTGAGATGATGATTGTCAGATCCTCACCGTGATACGAATATAATAAATACACTCCAAGGACACACGCGGAACACAGAATGTTTTGTTAGATTTGCTCCCAGCCAACCAACCTCCAAGAACATGTACTCCTCAATTAAATCTCCAGCCAGCGAGCTTGCTCGGAATGTAATTATGGTGCTGGGCCGAGGTGACTTGATGCAGATAGTGTCGGGGACAGCAGCTCGTGCCAAGATGCATTGTTCCCTCGGGGAGCCTGATGCCAAGCAGTGGCCCATGTAATCAAATAGTCCAGCTTTTAACCTTAACAAAGTGTGGTGTTGTTGCCGATTTAATTAACAAAAGGCTCTCCAGTCCAACTTGGTTCCTTGCCAACATCGCCTTTTGGTGTCGAAATTAAATTCAAACCTTGGCTTAAAGTGCCCCTCTTCCCCTCATTTCTGTCCGTTTAACTAAGTAAGTTTATTGGCCAAGTATTCACATACAACGAATTTGCCTTGGTGCTCCGCCCACAAGCAACAACATGACAGACCGTGGCAGTTACGAATGACTCAGAAAACACTAAACATTAATAATAATAAAACATGAATGATAAAACACCGTTGATCAAGCATGTGAACCAACAAAATGCCAGATCAGAGGGAGGCTACAGATTTTTGGCTGCAGCAACTACTCGTGGATAAAAACGGTTCTAAATTAAGGGTCGACAGAAGCTGAGCACTAAGTCTACACTTTTATTTTGTTTTATTATTCATTCCTCTATTGGTCATGTTGAAGGGGTGCATTTTCAGATGGTGATAATCACCTGTTGTCTTGACCCTGGTGGGGACAGTGGCTCAGCTGGTGGAGCTGCTGCCTACCGATCAAGATTCTCTATCTATCTCAATGGGAGGGTTATAAGGTCACAAGGTCATGCGATACAAGCAGAATTAGGCCATTCGGCCCATCAAGTCTACTCCGCCATTCAATCACGGCTGATCTATCTCTCCCTCCTAACCCCATTCTCCTGCCTTCTCCCCATAACCTCTGACACCCGCACTAATTAAAAATCTATCTATCCCTGCCTTAAAAATATTCTCTGACTTGGCCTCCACAGTCTTCTATGGTAAAACATTTCCACAGATTCTCCATCCTCTGACCAAATAAATGTCTCCTTGTCTCCTTCCTAAAAGAACGTCCTTTAATTCTGAGGTTGTGATCTCTAGTCCTAGACTTCCGCACTAGTGGAAACATTCTCTCTACATCCACTCTCAAGATTCAAGATTCAAGAGAGTTTATTGTCATGTGTCCCAGATAGGACAATGAAATTCTAGCTTTGCTTCAGCACAACACAATATAGACGGCATGAATACAGAACAGATCAGTGTGTCCATATATCATTATATAAATATGTACAACATGAATAAATAAACTGATAAAGTTCAAATAAGCAGATAATGGCCTATTAATGTTCAGAGAATTGTTTGAGTTGAGTTTAATAGCCTGATGGCTGTGGGGAAGCGGTTATTCCTGAACCTGGTCGTTTCAGTCCTCAGGCTCCTGTACCTTCTACCTGAAGGTAGGGGGGAGATGAGTGTGTGGCCAGGATGGTGTGGGCCCTTGATGATGCTGCCAGCCTTTTTGAGGCAGCGACTGCGATAGGCCTCTATCCAGGCCTTTCACTATTCTGTATATTTCAATGAGGTCCCCCCTCATTCTTCTAAACTCTAGCGTGTACAGGCCCAGTGCCGACAAACGCTCATCATAGGTTAACCCACACGTTCCTGGGTTGACACACAGTCTTGCAGCTCTTGTGCAACGTTCAGTATGCAATGGGCGGACGGGTAGATTGGTCGGCATTCAATGTTATCACAAAATCTGTTGTTCGAGTGAACGACTAACGTTACCGATTCCATCCAGGTGAATCCTTTCCCCTTGGAAACATTGTAGCTGGCGTAGAGCACAACCCTCGCCCGACGCCCGCTGACCTTTCGCAGTTCAATCAGCTTGTGACAGAGGGTCAAAGGCAAGACCTTGCCATCTTGCCTGCCTCAGAAACCCTCTGGGCCGTGTATGTGAACCTGCTGGTCACCCGGGGACCGGCAGACCACGGACTCAGCCTCACGCTTCACGGTGGCGCAGCGGTAGAGTTGCCGCCTCACAGCGCCAGAAACCCTGGTTCGATCCTGACTACAGGTGTCATCTGGACGGAGTTTGTACGTTCTCCCCCGTGATTGCATTGGTTTTCTCCGGGTGTTCCGGTTTCCTCCCGCACTCCAAAGACGTACAGGTTGGTAGGATAATTGGCTTTGGTAAAATCGTAAATTGTCCCCAGTGTGTGTGTGTGGGATAGTGCTGGTGTACGGGATGATCGCTGGTCGACACGGACTCGGTGGGCCGAAGGGCCTGTTTCCGCGCTGTATCTCCAAACTAAATCGGTGTTGGGGCTAGGCTTAGTTTGCAAGGGCAGTGGGGCAGATGTACTTACTGTAGGTAAGTCATTTACTTGCTTGCGGGTGCCCTCGGTTGGAACTGCTGTCCTAGCTGCGACCCCCCCAAGATAACTCGCACATTTTTCTTTCTTTCTTCCAACAGGGAAAGTACGCCAAAAAGAAAAGTAGATTCAAGCGCTCAGACGGAAGCACGTCCTCTGATACAACCTCCAACAGCTTCGTCAGGCAGGTGAGTGACCGGCCAAGGTGGAACGACCACACCCCTGGCCTTGTTTAATCAGTGTTACTAACATCAGTTTTGTTCTTCCACAGACGACATGTTGTAAACTAAGTGTCGGAAGGAACTGCAGACGTTGGATGAAACCAATAAGGCACAAAGTGCTGGAGTAACTCAGCGGGACAGGCAGCGTCTCTGGAGAGAAGGAATGGGTGACGTCTTGGGTCTGAAGCGGGGCCTCGACCCGAAACGTCACCCATTCCTTCTCTGCAGAGATGCTGCCTGTCCCGCTGAGTTACTCCAGCTTTTTGTGTCTATCTTGTAAACCATGATTCATTAAGGGAAATTAAAAAACGTAATAAAAACGGAGCTGCAAGGAACTTGGGGGTTTATACCAAAGATCGACACAAGATGCGGGTCAGGCAGCATCTCTGGAGTAACGTGGGTGGCTGACATTTTGGGTCAAAACCCTTCTTCAGACTGAGGAAGGGTCCCGACCCGAAACATCACCCATCAATTTTCCCCAGAGATGCTGCCTGATCCACCAAGTTACACCAGCAATTTGTGTCGAGCTTTAACAGAGTTGAATTTCTCTTTAACTAAATCACTTCCAGCGTCCCAACACTTGCCAACACCTTGTACAACGGTGGTTCCTCTTGCTATTTGTACTATGTTCACCTAGTCCGTAGAAAACATGATCGTGTTTGGAGCAACTCAGCGGGTGAGGCAACATCTCTGGAGGGAAGGAATGGGCGACGTTTCGGGTCGAGACCCTTCTTCAGTCTGAAGAAGGCTGTCGACCCAAAACATCGCCCATTCCGTCCCTCCCGGGATGCTGCCTCACCTTGCTTGAGTTACTCCAGCAATTTGTGTCTACCTTCGATTTAAGGCAGCGCCTGCAGTTCTTTCTTACACATGATGGTGTTTGGGATGAGTTGGGCTGAATTATAAACCTATCGCCGATCTCCACAAAGGCCTGTTTACCCAAGTCCTCTGCTGGTCTTATTTGGACATCTTTAATTTAGAGTCTTGCACTGTGGACCTTGGGTTGTCCTTCGACTGTTCCGAAGTCTTCTTGTGCGAGGAACGCTGGGATTCCAGCAGTAAAATATATGTGGGTGATTAGTGTAGGGATCTCTCCAGACTGGATGTAGGTGTTTTTACTGTTGTGACCCAGAGAGCAATCCATCTCATTGCATGGTGTGTAACTAGAGGCCCTAAAGTGGTAGCCACACATCCAACAACGGGGGGGGGGGGGGGGGGGGGGGGGGGGAGATTGCAACCTTCACGTGGTCCGCCCTGTTTCGACGAATGCAATCAACCTGGCGTCAAATAAGATCAATTAGAACAAGTTGTCCTACAACCTTAGGCTGTGCACGCCACACACAAGAAGAAGACGTCCGACAGCCAATGCTAAACTTATTCTAAATCCACAGGCTTCCTAAACCAACTATTGAGGAGGTTAGACAAAAATGCTGGAGAAACTCAGTGGGTGAGGCAGCATCTATGGAGCGAAGGAAATAGGCAGCGTTTCGGGCTGAAACCCTTCTTCAGACTGATGTGAAGATGGGGGGGGGGGGAAGAAGAAAGGAAGAGGAGAAGCCAGAGGGCTGAGGGAGAGCTGAGAATGGGAGGAGACAGTAGGGACTACCTGAAATTAGAGAAGTCAATGTTCATACCGCTGGGGCGTAAACTACCCAAGCGGAATATGAGGTGCTGCTCCTCCAATTTACGGTGGGTCTCACTCTGGCCATGGAGGAGACCCAGGACAGAAAGGTCGGATTTGGAATGGGAGGGGGAGTTGAAGGACTGAGCCACCGGGAGATCAGGTTGGTTATTGCGAACCGAGTGGAGGTGTTGGGCGAAGCGATCGCCAAGCCTACGCGTGGTCTCACCGATGTAGAGCAGCCGACACCTAGAGCAGCGGATGCAATAGATGAGGTTGGAGGAGGTGCAGGTGAACATCTGCCGCACCTGGAACGATTGCTTTGGTCCTTGAATGGAGTCAAGGGGGGAGGTAAAGCGACAAGTGTAGCATTTCCTGCAGTTAGAAGGGAAAGTGCCCAGAGAGCGGGCTGAGGAGGTTAATAGTGTTTTATTTGTCACATGTGCAACTGTGCAGTGAAATTATTTTTGCATAAATCACACATGCGGGCGCCGCCATTTTGGCGGCATTATTCAAATTCCCGCGCGCTCAATGTACTGGAGCAGCTCCCGCGGACCCACGCCGCTCTCCTCTCCTCTCCTCGCCCGGCCATCTTTGTGTCTCCTGGGGGGCGCCTCCTGCAGCCGACCTGGGACTGTGAACCCACTCGAAGGTCGATGGGACCGTCCGTGAACCTGCCCTAAGGCTCGTCGGTCTGTGGGATCAGGAATCTGGCTGAAAACTTGGCGGTTCCCAGTCCTGCCGGCTGATGATGAGCCTTTGGGTGGGTTCCCGGTACCCGGACTTTGGACTTTGAATATTGGCAGCATCTGTGGAGGGAATGGGCAGAGACCTTTTTGGCTCAGGACTCTTCTTCAGATTCCAAGCTTGGCTGATGCCCGAGTGTGATGCAGCATTGTCAGAGGGGATGTCCAGTGGGCTGAGAGCAGAAGGTACCGTTCAAGAGAAGATGGGGATAGCAGGTAGCCGTCTGAAGAAGAATGGTCCCCAGCCTTTGGTCCAAACCAGCATCGGCAGTTCCTTTCTACACAAGTCGAGGCACGGTGGCGCAGCGGTAGAGTTGCTGCCTTACAGCGCTCACACCACCAGAGGCCCGGGTTCGATCTTGACTACGGATGCTGTCTGTACGGAGTTTGTACGTTCTCCCCTTGACCTGCGTGGGTTTTCCCCGATATCCCACAGGAGTTGACCGGCACGATTTTGCTGGCACTTTCCCAGTGAGTTAGAGTGAGAGAGTTATAGCCCTTCCCAGCCTCAACTACCTCCTATGTTGCATACACCCACCACCCTTTGTGTGAAAAAGTTACCCCTCAGATTGCTATTAAATCTTTTCCCCTTCACCTTAAACATATGTCCTCAGGTCCTCGATTCCCCTACTCTGGGCAAGAGATTCTGTGCATCTGCCCAATCTGTTCCTTTCATGATTTTATGTACCTCTATAAGATCACCCCTCATCCTCCTGCGCTCCAGGGAATAGAGACCCAGCCTTCTCAACTTCTCCCTGTAGCTCACACCCTCTAGTCCTGGCAACATCCTTGTAAATCTTCTCTGAACCCTTTCAAGCTTGACAAAATCCTTCCTATAACATGGTGCCCAGAACTGAACACAATACTCTAAATGCGGCCTCTCCAACGTCTTAACTTCCTTCGTACTTCTGCAGTTTGTCAGCGCTTTGAAGCATCCTCAAACTTGTCAACAGCACTTTAGAGATGCAAGAGTCTGTACCTTAATGCAATTCAATTCACCAGTTGCCTGTAAGACAGAGGACAGGATTTTAGTTGGCTAATGATCGCAGTTAAAGCCCCGCTGAGAGAGAACATAATGCAGAGACGGGTAACATTGCGGAGCAGGTGGAGTTATTAAAAAATAATTAACTTAAGGCAGCACAGTGGAGAATCAGTGTGGTGGGAATGAGGAGATCTTGTACATTGGAAATGTATAAACCTTCCTCCTCCCTGGCGTGTGATCATTAAAGTCGCTCAAACTTTCAACTGAAGCGTCGACCATCCAAACAATTCCAACAGCACAAGGCACGCTTGGAGCATAGGTTTTCAGGTTGATATTTTATGGGCTTCTGGACGGATCATGTTACGAAGAGCTCAGAAATAAAGCGAAAACATCTGTGTGAAGCCATCAGGTCCAGTCCCAGCATGAGTGATTCTTGATGCCTCCCTGCCTGCTTTCAATTTTATTTGTACAAATGTAGTTTAGAGTTTAGGCATAGAGCGCGGAGACAGGCCCTTCGGCCCGCGGAGTGCGCGCTGGCCAGCGATACCCCGCACACTAACACTATCCTACACACACGAGGGACAATTTACAATTTGACCAAAGCCAGTTCACCTAGAAACGTGTACGTCTTTGGAGTGTGGGGGGAAAGCCGGAACACCCGGAGAAATCCCACGCAGGTCACGGGGAGAACGTACAAACTCCGTACAGACAGCGCCCTCAGTCGGGACCGAACATTCCGGCCACAGATGTTAAGCTCACTGGCCTGCAGTTCCCAGCCTTTTCCCTGCATCCCACCTTGGATAGACGCACAACATTTGCCACCCTCCAGTCTTCATGACAATTTAATGACAACCCATAAATCTCAGCCAGGGATCCTGCGAATTCCTCTCTAGCTTCCCACGTTGATATATCTGATCGGGCCTGGTTTCTATGCTCTGACGTGATACGGTGAGCTTTTGAAGGCTCTCCCCCCCCCCCATGGTCTTAAGTCAAGTTTATTGTCAAATGCATATGTTTGGGTTAGGTACAGGTACAATGAAAATCAAATGCAAATTAATGGTTCCCGTCCATTACAGGAAGGATGGGGAGGCTTTGAGATGGGTGCAGATACAGTTGACCAGAATTTTGCATCTACCTTCAATTTAAACCAGCATCTGTAGTTCTTTCCTACACCCTTTGACACCCTTGCTCATCAAAAAAATGTGTCAATCTCTGGTTTAAAACTACCTAATGACTTGGCCCCCACAGCCCTCCGTGACAATGAATTCCACAGATTCACCACCCTCTAACTAAAGAATTGCCTCCTCATATCCTTTCTAAAGGTACCTCCTTTTATTCTGAGGCTGTATCCTCTGGTCATAGACTCTTCCACCAGTGGAAACTTTGGTCCAGCAGATTGTTAAGATTGTTAAGGGCTTGGAAAGATTGTTAAGGGTTTAGACACGCTAGAGGCAGGAAGCATGGTCCCGATGTTAGGGGAGTCCAGAACCAGGGCCCACAGTTTAAGAATAAGGAGTAAGCCATTAGACTGGATAGACTCAGCTTGTACTCACTAGAATTTAGAAGATTGAGGGGGGATCTTATAGAAACTTACAAAATTCTTAAGGGGTTGGACAGGCTAGATGCAGGAAGATTGTTCCCGATGTTGGGGAAGTCCAGAACAAGGGGTCACAGATTAAGGATAAGGGGGAAGTCTTTTAGGACCGAGATGAGAAAAACATTTTTCACACAGAGAGTGGTGAATCTGTGGAATTCCCTGCTACAGAAGGTAGTTGAGGCCACTTCATTGGCTATATTTAAGAGGGAGTTAGTTGTGGCCCTTGTGGCTAAAGGGATCAGGGGGTATGGAGAGAAGGCAGGTACAGGATACTGAGTTGGACGATCAGCCATGATCATATTAAATGGCGGTGCAGGCTCGAAGGGCCGAATGGCCTACTCCCACACAAATTTTCTATGTTTCTATTTAGAATGGAGACGAGGAAACACTTTTTCTCACAGAGAGTGGTGAGTCTGTGGAATTCTCTGCCTCAGAGGGCGGTGGAGGCAGGTTATTCTGGATGCTTTCAAGAGAGAGCTAGATAGGACTCTTGAAAATAGCGGAGTCAGGTGATATGGGGAGAAGCCAGGTCCAGGATACTGATTGGGGATGATCAGCCATGATCACATTGAATGGCGGTGCTGGCTCGAAGGGCCGAATGGCCTACTCCTGCACCTATTGTCTATTGAAACATCCTCTCCACATCCACTCTATCCGCGCCTTATGTTTCCGGCCTTTCTTCCAGTGGAAGCAGCCGTTTGGGGGAGGCACTCGCTCTGTTGGAGGGATCAGAGCTGGAAGATTTAATCTGCCCCCTCCCAGGCTCAGTGAGGCAAGACACAGCCTCTTCCCTCCTGTGGCCCGAACGCTGGCGTAGTGGGAGAAGATAATAAACCGAAGAAGAGCTGACGAAGACAGCAGGGGTCAGATGATTAGGGGAAGAGTCTTTGGTCATTAGGAAGGGGCTGGGTGAATTATTGAAAAGGTGCCTTCATGTGGCCTTTTTGTAATGAGCTTTGCAGAAATCAACACAAGTGAGGCTAGCTGGTTGAGCTTTCAATTAACTAGGCGGCAGCTTTTGAAGTTACCTCCGCTCAATTAAGTGTCATTTTAACGAGGTGCCTGATGCAAATCCACTTTTGTTCTCTACTGGACCAACAAACTGACGTTGGTGGGACAACCAGTATTAATGTGTGTGTAGTATATATGTATACGTGTGTGTGTGTGTATGTGTGTATATGTTTGTGTGTATGTGCATATGTTTGTATGTGTATATATGTGTGTATATGTATATGTTTGTGTATCTGTATACATGTGTATATGTTTGTGTGTGTGTGCACGTGTATATGTATGTGTGTGTGTGTGTGTGTGTGTGTGTGGGTGTTTATATATGTGTATATTTATATGTGCAGAAAAATCTCACCAGGACTGAGATGGAGCATTTCATAAACGTGACCGTGTGGGTTTTCTACGGCAGCTCTGGTTTTCCCCCACACTCCGTAGATGTGCAGGTTTGTACGTTAATTGGCTTCTGGAAATTGCCCCTAGCGTAGAGGAGTGATGGCGTGTGGGGTGATCGATGGCCGGCACGGACTTGGTGGGCCGAAGGGCCTGGTTCCTTGCACAGGGCATATGTAGGGTGGACAGGCCACTGTGGTTTGTGTCTAAAACTGGGGAGCATCGGCTTAAGGCAAGGTGAAAGAGGATATGAGGAGGAATCTTCTCATATCGGTGAACAGTTGGAATCTGGAGCACACTGGCTGAGTAAGTGGTGGAGTCTGGTACTCTGGTGCTGTCAAAACACTTAAGAGATGTAGAGTTGAACATTAAATTGCCTTGACACAGTTGTCCAAGGTCCAAGTATTAATGAGATGAGTCATGATGGGTTCTTGTTGGTTAGCATGGCGATGGTGGGCCGAATGGCTGCACATCTCTGACCCTTTAACTTTAGTTTCGTTTTTGGTGTAGTTTAGAGATACAGCATGGAAACAGGCCCTTTGGCCCATCGAGTCAGTGCTGACCAGCAATCACTTGTACACTAGTTGCATCCGACACACTTTATTGAAGACAATTAACCTACAAACCTGTACGTCTTTGGAGCGTGGGAGGAGGCTGGAGCACCCGGAGAAAACCCACACGGCCCCGGGGATGTGCAAACTCCATATAATCAGCACCCGTAGTCCGGATCGAACCCGGGTTTCTGGCGCTGTGAGGCAACAACTACCGCTACGCCTTAGTTTCCTCTTTTAGAATATTGTATGCCGTTTCCCTGCAGACTTGAGATTGAGGGACCAAAGGTTCACGTGAGTGATTCCTGCATTGTGGATATGTGAGATGCGGCGAGATTTAGCAGACAAGGCCTGCAGTCTCCTGGGTTCACCAGAATGAGAGGCTGATCTCATTGAAGTTCTCACGGGACTTGACAGGGCAGACGCAGAGTTGATGATTCCCATGTTTGTGATGTCTAGAACCAGGGTTCACAGAAAAACAAGTCAGCAATGCAGGACCGAGATGAGAAATGTGTTCACCCAGAGGCTGGCAGATGCTTGGAATTCTCTGCTGGAGAGACGGCTGTGTTTTGGTCTCCTAATTTGAGGAAGGACATCCTTGCGATTGAGGCAGTGCAGCATAGGTTCACGAGTTTGATCCCTGGGATGGCAGGACTGTCATATGAGGAAAGATTGAAAAGACTAGGCTTGTATTCACTGGAGTTTATAAAGATGAGGGGGGATCTTATAGAAACATATCAAATTATAAGTGGACTGGGCAAGCTAAAAATGTTCCCAATGTTGGGTGAGTCCAGAACCAGGGGCCACAGTCTTAGAATAAAGGGGTTGGTCATTTAAGACTGAGGTGAGAAAAAACTTTTTCACCCAGAGAGTTGTGAATTTATTGAATTCCCTGCCACAGAGGGCAGTGGAGGCCAAGTCACTGGGTGCTTTTAAGAGAGAGTTGGATAGAGCTCTGGGGGCTAGTGGAGTCAAGGGAAATGGAGAGAAGGCAGGCACGGGTTATTGATTGGGGACGATCAGCCATGATCACAATGAATGGCGGAGTTGGCTCGAAGGGCCGAATGGCCTCCTCCTGCACCTATTTTCTATGTTTCTATGGATACTCCGTCACTGAGTTCATTATCGATTTAGTGGTTTGAAAGATACAGCATGGAAACAGGCCCTTTGGCACGGCGGCACAGCGGTAGAGTTGCTGCCTTACAGCGCCAGCATCGAGGGTTCGATCCCGACTACGGGCGCTGTCTGTACGGAGTTTGTGCGTCCTCTCCCCGTGACCCGCGTGGCTTTCCTCCGAGATCTTCGGTTTCCACCCACACTCCAAAGACGTACAGGTTTGCAGGTTAATTGGCTTGGTATAAAATGTAAATTGTCCCTAGTGTGTGTAGGATGGTGTCGGGGGTTGCCGATCGCTGGTCGGTGCTGACACGGTGGGCCGAAGGGCCTGTTTCTGCGCCGTGTCCCTAATTTAAACTAAACTAAAGTTGCACGGGCACCCTGTCATGGTGCCAAGTTTTGTGCGTGGGTTCCTGCCAAACTGCCTGCTTCAGGTAATATAATTCGACCAACAAACCGACGCTTTGGGGCACTCCATGAGTAGACAGACAGAGCCATAATTAACCACGCTTCTATTTAAAGAATCTAAAACAGACGTGCTTGAAAGGAGCATTTTCTCCCCATTTACCTTCACGTTCAAGCCTGTTGTCACACGCATGAGACAGGTGAGGTAGAGGAACAGAAGAAGCTTGCCTTCAGCAGCCTCTCAGGCACGTAGACCACACCAAATATAGAAACACAAATCATACTTAAATCACACAAAACTCTTGTTAGTTCATTTAGTTTATTGTCACCTATACTGAAGTTTGTTGAAAACAGAGGGTGGTGATTCACACAGAGAGTGGTGAATCTGTGGAATTCTCTGCCACAGAAGGTAGTTGAGGCCAGTTTGTTGGCCATATTTAAGAGGGAGTTGGATGTGGCCCTTGTGGCTGAAGGGATCAGAGGGTATGGAGAGAAGGCAGGTACAGGATATTGAGTTGGATGATCAGCCATGATCATATTGAATGGCGGTGCAGGCTCGAAGGGCCGAATGGCCTGCTCCTGCACCTAATTTCTATGTTTCTATGTTTCTATGAAAAGATTTGTTGTGTGCTATCCGGTCAGTGGGAAGACTATACATGATCACAATCGGGCCGTCCGCAGTGTACAGATACAGGATAAAGGGATAACGTTCAGAGCAAGATGCAGTCCGATTTAAAGATAGTCTGAATACAAGACGTGACTGCAAAAATAGAATTGGAAAAAGAACTAAGTTCATGGTCGTGCAGGAGATTGCGTTCTGTTGTCAAGGTAGGTTTGATGCGGCAGCAGCTGGTAGAGTTGCTGCCTGTCAGCGCCACAGACCCGGGTTTGATCCCGACTTCAGGCGCTGCTGTATGTGTGGAGTTTGCACGTTCTCCCTGCGATGCATGGGTTTCCGCCGGGTGCTCCGGTTTTCCCCCCTCGTCCCAAAGGCGTGCGGGTTTGTAGGTTAATAATTTGGCCTCTGTAAATTACACCTAATGTGTAAGGAGTGGATGAGAAATGTGGAATGACATTGAGCTAGTGTGAAAGGTGATCGCTGGTCGGCATGGACTCGGTGGGCCGAATGGCCTGGTTCCATGCTGAGTGGTTTATTATTATTATCTCATGCGTCACAATACGTTATCAGGCAACCACAACCAGAGAGCGGTCCTGAACTGCTATCTACCTCATTGATGACCCTCGGACTATCCTTGATCGGACTCTGCTGGCTTTATCTTGCACTCAGCGTTATTCCCTTCCCGTGTATCTGTACACCGTACACGCAACCTCAGTACACGTGACAATAAACTAAACTGAAACTAAAAGTGGATAAAGTGAAAAATGATTTATTTGCGTCGGTCAAATGATACAATCGTACGTCCCGGCGTCGGAGCTTCGATCGTCCTGGCGAGGGGGCCGGAACATCTGTAGCGGCGACTGCCGAGGGTTCGAGGCCCCGATCACGGGTGGACAAAGGGGAAAGACTGACTGAACTTTATTGCCTTCCATCAAGTGAAGAATGCTGTGGTGGATGTTTATGTTAAATTCTATTGTGTGTTGCGTTGGTAACTCAAATCTTACTGTACCAAAGGGTGCACGTGACAATAAACGTGAACTTGAAACTTGAACTTGTGTACAATCGCGCCACACACAAGCACAGGTGGTGCAAAGGGAAAATGCCAGAGTGCAGAATATATATCGCTACCTGAATCCAGAACATGGATAAATGTGTAAGAAGGAACTGCGCAGGATGGTTTAAACCATTGATAGACACAAAAAACTGGAGTCTGAAGAAGGCTCTCGACCTAAGACGTTTCGGGTCGAGATCCTTCTTCACCCATTCCTTCTCTCCCGAGATGCTGCCTGTCCCGCTGAGTTACTCCAGCTTTTTGTGTCTATCTCCAGCATATGGATTATGGATGTCTTGCTTGAAGCCAGCAGTATCTGCGGGAGCATTTTGTCACCCTTGTGGTCGCTCCTTATCAAAAGTAATTTAATGTTTTTAAATCTCTCTTTTTCGGGGCAGGTGTTTTACAAATGGAGCTTAAACTGGCTCCAACCATCATCAGCCATTAGTGGAGAGAAGGAATGGGTGACGTTTCGGGTCGAGACCCTTCAGTCTGATTACTATCAGTCTGAAGAAGGGTCTCGACCCGAAACATCACAGATTCCTTCTCTCCAGAGATGCTGCCTGTCCCGCTGAGTTACTCCAGTATTTTGTGTCTAAATCGATTTAACCCAGCATCTGCAGTTCTTTCAGAGATTAGTATACAAACTTAAAGCACACGGTATTGGGGGTTCAGTATTGATGTGGATAGAGAACTGGCTGGCAGCCAGGAAGCAAAGAGTAGGAGTAAATGGGTCCTTTTCAGAATGGCAGGCAGTGACTAGTGGGGTGCCGCAAGGCTCAGTGCTGGGACCCCAGCTATTTACAATATATATTAATGATTTGGACGAGGGAATTGAATGCAACATTTCCAAGTTTGCAGATGACATGAAGCTGGAGGGCAGTGTTAGATGTGAGGAGGATGCTAGGAGGCTGCAAGGTGACTTGGATAGGCTGGGTGAGTGGGCAAATGCATGGCAGATGCAGTATAATGTGGATAAATGTGAGGTTATCCACTTTGGTGGCAAAAACAGGAGGGTAGACTATTATCTGAATGGCAGCCGATCATGAAAAGGGAAGATGTAACGAGACCTGGGTGTCATGGTACACCAGTCATTGAAAGTAGGCATGCAGGTGCAGCAGGCAGTGAAGAAAGCGAATGGTATGTTAGCATTCAGAGCAAAAGGATTTGAGTATAGGAGCAGGGAGGTTCCACTGCAGTTGTACAGGGTTTTAGTGAGACCACACCTGGAGTATTGCGTACAGTTTTGGTCTCCAAATCTGAGGAAAGACATTCTTGCCATAGAGGGGGTACAGAGAAGGTTCACCAGACTGATTCCTGGGATGTCAGGACTTCCATATGAGGAAAGACTGGATAGACTCGGCTTGTACTCGCTACAATTTTGAAGATTGAGGGGGGATCTTATAGAAACTTACAAAGTTCTTAAGGGGTTGGACAGGCTATATGCAGCAAGATTGTTCCCGATGTTGGGGAGGTCCAGAACAAGGGGTCACAGTTTAAGGATAAGGGGGAATTCCTTTAAGACTGAGATGAGGAAAACATTTTTTACACAGAGAGTGGTGAGTCTGTGAAATTCTCTGCCACAGAAGGTAGTTGAGGCCAGTTCATTGGCTATATTTAAGAGGGAGTTAGATGTGGCCCTTGTGGCTAAAGGGATCAGGGGGTATGGAGAGAAGGCAGGTACAGGATACTGAGTTGGATGATCAGCCATGATCATATTGAATGGCGGTGCAGGCTCGAAGGGCCGAATGGCCTACTCCTGCACCTATTTTCTATGTTTCTATGTTTCTATAAGTCATTTGTGTATTCTTCTGATGTTCGCCGTATGCAGGGTTGTTTATGATGTACACAGCGTACATACCATTCATTATCTGAGTTGGGAGAGGTTGTTTTCAGGGCCAATGTTTAACCAGCTGCCTTTACACCTAGTGCTGATTAAAGGGTGCAGGAGAGGTTGGGCAGCCTTGGAGTCAGGCAGTGCAGCGCAGGTTCACGAGGTTACTCCCCGGGATGGCGGGACTGTCATATGAGGAAATATTGGAAAAACTGGGCTTGTATTCACTGGAATTTAGATGTATGAGAGGGGATCTTATAGAAACATATAAAATTATAAAAGGACTGGACAAGCTCAATGCAGAAAAAATGTTCCCATTGTTGGGGGAGTCCAGAACCAGGGGTCACGGTCTAAGAATAAAGGGGAGGCTATTTAAAACTGAGATGCGAAAAAACTTTTTCACCCAGAGGGTTGTGAATTTGTGGAATTCCCTGCCACAGAAGGCAGTTGAGGCCAATTCACTGGATGAATTTAAGAGAGAGTTAGATAGAGCCCTTGGGACTAGCCGAATCAAGGGATATGGGGAGAAGGCAGGCACGGGTTACTGATTGTGGATGATCAGCCACGATCACATGATCACAGTACTGGCTCGAAGGGCCAAATGGCCTCCTTCTGCACCTATGTTTCTATGGATTATTTTCTCTGAAATGTTGGAGGTTTTTGAGACCTGATAGAAGGGTATAAAATGTATTGTCAAGAGTGCTTTAATGTCACTTATTGTAGGAAGTAACTGCAGGAATTGCTGGTTTAAACCGAAGAGAGACACATAATTCTGGAGTCACAGCGGGACAGGCAGCATCTCTGGGGAGTAGGACTGGATGACGTCACCCATTCCTTCTCTCCAGAGATGCTGCCTTTCCCGCTGACTTACTCCAGCTTTTTGTGTCTGTCTTCGTGTTTCATTGTCATGTGTCCCGAAATGGAAATAGAAGTGGGCAGCACGGTGGCGCAGCGCTAGAGTTGCTGCCTTACACCGCGTGCGGCGCCGGTGACCCGGGTTCGATCCTGACTGTATGGAGTTTGCACGTTCTCCCCGTAAACCGCGTGGGTTTCCATCGGGTGCTCCGGTTTCCTCCCACACTCCAAAGACGAGCGGGTTTGCAGGTGAATTGGCTTCTGTAAATTGTCCCTAGAGTGTTGGATAGAACTAGCGAACGGGTGATTATAGGTTGGGTTGGTGGGCCAGTTTCCACACTGTGTCTCTAAAACTAAAACTAAAATCTAAACTGCAGGGAATTCTGATGTACTTTAAGAATGTAAATTGAATTCTCAGGGTTCTTTATTTCTGGCTAATTACAATTAGATGTTGCTTTTCCGTGCTCCCAATACTCGGAATTTGTTTACCAAATATGAGCCTGGTGTCATTATAAATTTGATTGCAGTAATTATATGTGGTGTGCTAAAGACATCGAACAGACACAACGTTAACAAGCGCACAGCTGGTAGATGTTGCTGCCTCACACAGCGCCAGAGACTCGGATGCAATCCTGACTCTGTGTGGAGTTTGCACGTTCTCCCTGGGACCGCGCGGGTTTCCCATTGGGATACTCTGGTTTCCTCCCACATCCCAAAGACGCGTGGGTTTGTCGGCTAATTGGCCTCTGTAAGAAGAAACGCCCCTAATGTGTTGGGAGTGGAAGAGAAAATGGGATAACGTATGAATGGGTGATCGATCGATGGTCGGCATGGACTCGGTGGGCCGAAGGGCATCTTTACCTGGAGTATCGTGGAGCATTACCTGGAGTATTGTGTGCAGTTTTGGTCTCCTAATTTGCGGGAGGGCATTATTGCCATTGAGGGAGTGCAGCGTTGGTTCATCAGGTTAATTCCCGGGATGGCGGGACTGACATATGATGAAAGTAAGGGACGACTGGGCTTGTATTCACTGGAATTTAGAAGGATGAGAGGGAATCTTATAGAAACATATAACATTCTTAAAGGATTGGACAGGCTAGATGCAGGAGAGATGTTCCTGATGTTGGGGGAGTTCAGAACCAGTCACAGTTTAATAATAAGGGCCAGGCCAATTAGGACTGAGATGAGGAAAAACCTTTTCACCCAGAGAGTTGTGAATCTGTGGAATTCTCTGCCACTGAAGGCAGTGGCGGCCAATTCACTGGATGTATTCGAGAGTTAGATTTACTGAAGCCCCCAGGGGACCTCTTTGAAACTTACAGAGTAATGAAAGACATTGATAGAGTGGATGTGGAGAGGATGTTTCCACTGATGGGAGAGTCTAGGACCAGAGGTCACAGCCTCAGAATTAGGGACACTTTTAGAAAGGAGGAACTTCTTTAGTCAGAGGGTAGTGAATCTGTGGAACTCTTTGCCACCGACGGCTGTGGATGTCAAGTCAGTGGATATTTTTAAGTCAGAGATAAACAGATTCTTGATTAGAATGGGTGTCAAGGGTTATGGGGAGAAGGCAGGAAAATGGGATTAGGAGGCAGAGATCAGCCATGATTGAATGGCGGAGTGAACTCGATGGGCCGAATGGCCTAATTCAATTCCAATAGCTTGTGAACTTGTGAACAAGGGTCCCAACCGAAGATGCATCTTTCCAGAGATGCTGCAGTGCCTTGAATCCAATGTTGAAACAAGGATGATAGACACAGAATGCTGGAGTAACTCAGCGGGACAGGCTGCATCTCTGGAGAGAAGGAATGGGTGACGTTTTGGGTCGGGACCCTTCTCCTGACTGATGTCAGGGCAGAGGGAGATACATAGATAAGGAAGTGTAAGGTGTGAAAATAGGACAAAGGGAATGGAGATCAAGGAAAATGCAGAATAGATCATAGTTGGCTGGGAGATGCTTTCTCCTTCAGTCTCTTCAGAGTCTCTTCCTCAGACTCCGACTCAGAAGATTGGTTCTTCAGAGGCGATTTTTCCATCGCACTGGCCTTATGTGTGAACGAGATCACCTGGAAGGCAGTTGAACTCGGCAGAGGAGTGGGGAACATTTCATTTGTCCGTGTGTAAGAAGGAACTGCAGATGCTGGTTTAAACCAAAGATAGACACAACAAGGGTCTCGACCCAAGAATCGTCACCCATTCCTTCTCTCCAGAGACGCTGCCTGTCCCGCTGAGTTACTCCATCTTTTTGTGTCTAGCCTTTGTCTGTGCACCTGCCTCTGCAATCACAGCAGTACTTGAGAAGCCCATTGTCCCCTGGGGACCCAATTAGTTTTCAGTGCTTGAGGTTATTGCAAGTACGGTGGAGAAATGATGCAGTTATCCTCTGAATGATTACACCTCCTGCCGCCACGACATTTATCATCCCGTGCAATTTTTATTTTGGTATCTTTTTCTCGTCCTCTCTGGCAGTATTCATCTTTTGGCTGAGATATCATTTGGTGCAGAAATTATATCTCAGAAACGCTGCACTTCTGTGGCCTTGAAGGGCTGCACCTGGGGCTATAGATTGTGCTAAAAAAGTCTAAAGAAGGTATCTGCCTGCAGAAGGGCCCAGAGCCAAAACGTCATCATCCTCCAATGCTGCCCGACGCGCTGAGTTACGCCAGTTCTTTGTGTTTCGGGCCTAGCATCTTGAAGGCTGTAACTGTGCAGTGCAGCGGTGGAGCTGCTGCCTCACAGCGCCAGAGACCCGGGTTCAATCCTGGCCACGGGTGCTGTCTGTACAGAGTTTGTACCTTCTCCCCGTGACCCGCGTGGGCTTGCTCTGGGTGCTCCGGTTTCCTGCAGTATTCCAAGGACGTTCAGGTTTGTTGGTTAATTGGGCTTCTGTAAATCGCCCCTAATGTGCAACTGGGATAGCATAAAACATGTGCATGGGTGATTGTTGGTCAGTGCTGACTTGGTGGGCCGAAGGGCCTGTTTCTATGCTGTATCTCTCAACTAAATTAAATGCAGTGGGCCAAAAGACTAGCTCTTGTGTTGTAAATAGACAATAGACAATAGGTGCAGGAGTAGGCCATTTGGCCCTTCGAGCCAACATGTGATTTTGGCTGATCATCCCCAATCAGTACCCCGTTCCTGCCTTATCCCCATATCCCCTGACTGTGCCATCTTAAAAATCTTCTATAGTTCCAGGCCATTCAGCCTTCTAAAGCTGTTCTGCTACACAGTGAGATTGAGGCTGACGTGTAATATATCCCAAAGATGGGCAGGTTTGTAGGTTAATTGGCTTCTGTAAAAAAAAAAAGTGTGCAGGGTGGAACTGGTGTATAGGGTGATCGCTGATTGGTGCGGACACAGTGGGTCAAAGGAGCAGTTTCTAATTTCTAAACTAAACTTAAAGTAACTTGTGATTTAATAGTAATTGAACTGTCCGCCTCGAAACCGTCCGCCGGAGGCGCAGCGGTGGAGTTGCTGGCTTACAGCGCCAGAGTCCCGGGTTCAATCCCCACTACGGGAGCTGTCCGTACGGAGCTTCTACATTCGTTGCGTTACCTGCGTGGGTTTTCTCCAAGATCTTCCGGTTTCCTCCCACACTCCAAAGACGGACAGGCATGTAGGTTAGTTACACAAAAATGCTGGAGAAACTCAGCGGGTGCAGCAGCATCTATGGAGCGTAGGAGATAGGCAACGTTTCGGACTGAAACGTCGCCTATCTCCTTCGCTCCATAGATGCTGCTGCACCTGCTGAGTTTCTCCAGCATTTTTGTGTACCTTCGATTTTCCAGCATCTGCAGTTCCTTCTTAAACAGGTATGTAGGTTAATTGGCTTGGTGTATATGCAAATTGTCCCTAGTGTGTGTAGGATAGTGCTAATGTGCGGGGTGATCACTGGCCGGCGCGGACTGGATGGGCCGAAGGGCCTGGTTCTGCGCTGTATCTCGAAACTAAAAATAATTTAGTATCTCTAAACTAACAGATAAAAGGCCATTGCGCTCAGCGATGCATTTCCTGCGGCTGTAGACACAAAATGTTGGAGTAACTCAGCGGGACAGGCAGCATCTCTGGAGAGAAGGAATGGGTGACATTTCGGGTCGAGACCCTTCTTCAGACTGAAGAAATGAAGAAGGGTCTTGACCCGAAACGTCACCCGTTCCTTCTCTCCAGAGATGCTGCCACAGAAGGTAGTTGAGGACAGTTCATTGGCTATATTTAAGAGGGAGTTAGATGTGGCCCTTGTGGCTAAGGGGATCAGAGGGTATGGAGAGAAGGCAGGTACAGGATACTGAGTTGGATGATCAGCCATGATCATATTGAATGGCGGTGCAGGCTCGAAGGGCCGAATGGCCTACTCCTGCACCTATTTTCTATGTTTTTATGCCTATGTTTCTATACGACCTGTCCCGCTGAGCATTTTGTGTCCACCTTTGATTTTAACCAGCATCTGCAGTTCTCTCCCGCACATTCCCTGCTGCCGTGGTCGCAACCACCCAGTTGCTCCCCACTGCCAGCCTCCGAGTTGCAGCATCTGGCAGAGAGGCAGCTGCTAAAACGAACAGCGGCCGCTGCTGCCATTGTTCTCCCTGGCACTGCTCCAAGGGGCGAGGCCTTCACTGCAGACAGACAAAGGGCAGCGCAAACAACGCTGCCCGCTCACTCTCCACATAAGCAGAAGGCAGTGTGTGCAGCCAGTCATCTGGAGAATTCAATTACACAAAGACGGCCGTGTAATTAAAGCGATAGATGCAGGGAGGAGCTCGTTTTAACCAAAGGTAGGCACAAAATGCTGGAGTAACTCACCGGGTCAGGAAGCATCTCTGGAGAGAAAGAATGAGTTTCAGGTCATTTCTTCATAGAAACATAGAAAATAGGTGCAGGAGGAGGCCATTTGGCCCTTCGAGCCAGCACCGCCATTCATTGTGATCATGGCTGATCGTCCTCTATCAATAACCCGTGCCTGCCTTCTCCCCATATCCCTTGACTCCACTAGCCCCTAGAGCTCTATCTAACTCTCTCTTAAATCCATCCAGTGACTTGGCCTCCACTGCCCTCTGTGGCAGGGAATTCCACAAATTCACAACTCTCTGGGTGAAAATGTTTTTTCTCACCTCAGTCTTAAATGGCCTCCCCTTTACTCTAAGACTGTGGCCCCTGGTTCTGGACTCGCCCAACATTGGGAACATTTTTCCTGCATCTAGCTTGTCCAGTCCTTTTATAATGTTATATGTTTCTATAAGATCCTCCCTCATCCTTCTAAACTCCAGTGAATACAAGCCCAGTCTTTTCAATCTTTCCTCATATGACAGTCCTGTCATCCCAGGGCTCAATCTCGTGAACCTACGCTGCACTGCCTCAATCTCAAGGATGTCCATCCTCAGTCTGAAGAAGGGTCTCGACCCGAAATGTCACCCATTCCTTCTCTTCAGAGATGCTGCCTGTCCCGCTGAGTTACTCCAGCATTTTGTGTCTATCAGAGGGATAGTGATCCAGGGATATCTGTTTAAGAAGGAACTGCAGATGCTGGAAAATCGAAGGTAGAAAAAAATGCTGGAGAAACTCAGCGGGTGAGGCAGCATCTATGGAGCGAAGGAAATAAGCAACGTTTCGGGTCGAAGAAGGATTTTGACCCGAAACGTTGCCTACTCCCTTCGCTCCATAGATGCTGCCTCACCCGCTGAGTTTCTCCAGCATTTTTGTCGACCAGGGATATCTGTCTTGTCTTTGTTAGTCAGTCTTACCCGCACCACACACACTTTAGTCCAGGACAGTTCAGTTTATTGTCACGTGTACCGAGGTACAGTGCTAACCAGTCAGCGGCAAGACAATACATGGTTACGATCGAGCCATTTGCAGTGTCTAGATACACGCTAAGGGAATAACATTTATTGCGAGGTAATGCCAGCAAAGTACGGTCAAGTGTTTAAGAAAGAACTGCAGATGCTGCAAAAGTCGAAGGTAGACACAAAATGCTGGAGTAACTCAGCGGATGAGGCAGCCTTCTGAACCTTCTGAATTTTATAGTTGGCAGGGCAGTACTCTGCATATCGCCAACTTGGACAATTTTTACATTTTTATCAAGTCAATTAATCAATCCAATTAACCTACAAACTGTATGTCTTTGGAGTGTGGGAGGAATCCGAAGAACTCTGAGAAAACCCACGCAGGTCACAGGGAGAACGTACAAACTCCATACAGACAGCACCCGTAGTCGGGATCGAACCGGGATCTCAGGCGCTGCATTCGCTGTAAGGCAGCGACTCTACCGCTGCTCCACCGTGACTGCCCCTCTGGAGAGAATGAATTGGCGACGTTTCGGGTCGAGACCCAAAACATTGCCCATTCCTTCTCTCCATAGATGCTGCCTCGCCCGCTGAGTTACTCCAGCATTTTGTGTCTCCCAAAGTCCGATCAAGGATAGTCCATCCGAGGATCACCAATGCGGTAGATAGTAGTTCAGGACTGCTCTCTCGATGGTTCAGTTGCCTGATAATCACTGTTTAGTTTAGAAATAAAGCGTGGAAACAGGCCCTTTGGCCCACTAGGTCCGTGCCGACTAGCGATCCCTGCACACTAGCACTATCCTACGCACTGGGGACAATTCACAATTTTACCAGAGCTGATTAATTTACAACCTGTAGGTCTTTGGAGTGTGGGGGGGGGGGAGTGGGGGGGACACAGAGCACCCGGCGAAACCCCACGCAGGGGAGCACATGCAAACTCCACACTGACAGCAGCTGAAGTCCGGATTGAACCCGGGTCTCCGGCGCTGTGAGGCAGCAGCTCTACCGCTGATCTCTCATTGATCTGATTGGCTCCATGTGTGTGATTCTGAGGGTGAGCAGAGAACTTGTCTTTTCTTGGCATTGATCCAAGTATGGTGATAATAAAGAGGGAGCAGGAAAAGAGGAATAAAGAGACGGAGAGGGAGAGTTTATGAGGAGATTTGCCCACAGGAGCAGTAGTCAATAGACAATAGGTGCAGGAGTAGGCCATTTGGCCCTTCGTGCCAGCACCGCCATTCAATATGATCATGGCTGATCATCCACAATCAGTACCCCGAGAGGAGGGTGGGGGGCGGCGACATTGAAATGTTCACATTGAAATATTCCGCGACCTGCGCACTGGCACAGTCTCTGCACTTCACCAGCTGAGCCACAACTGGCATGTGCACCTCAATACGCCACGTCTCCAAGTCAAGTCAAGTCGAGTTGTATTTGTCACATACACATACAAGATGTGGAGTGAAATGAAAGTCATCCACATGTTCCAACATCTCCTTGGCAGCAGCTCAAGCAGTAAAGAAGAGGAGAGGTATTTTCCATGTGTCTCTTGCAACGCTATTTTACTTGGCACACGTTGAAGCACTGGTGAGTTCTTTATTGCTGTTACATATAGTGCAATAATCGGGAAGATTTGGTTTTCAATCCCTTTGATGCCTGAGATCCTTGGCCTGCGAGATATCAAACAGGGGAAACACAGACCAGACTCAGGGGGGTCGGGAGCTGTCTGCAATTTCCTGCGGCGGTTTAGATGGGTGCTGCTTATTGGGGTCGAGGAAGGCAGACTGTTGGTCAGATAAGGAGAGAGGAGGAGTAAAATGTAAAGCCAGTGAAGGGGATCTGGGCAGTGGGAGGCACGGTGGCGCAGCGGTAGAGTTGCTGCCTCTCTGGATCTGGATGTGAGTGTAGTACGTTGAGAAGCTCTAGGTAGAGCATCACTCAGCACTGTGATGGTGGTGGACATGCCAGTCGAGATGGAGATGCTTTTGGAGTTGCATCTTTGTATGTGTTGTTGTTTTGGAGATCTCTGATGCTGGCCGGTAGGGTATTCCGGCGCTGGATTCATCGTGGAGCGGGCGAAACCTACCTGGATCGCCGTTTGAAGCTCTGGAGCGTTGGGCCCGCTGCTCCAACATCGTGGGGTTATGGATCGCGGAGCTCCCAGCGCGGGCGGCGCTGACTCCAACATCGTGGAGTCCCTGGGGCCCTTTGCCGAGGGCCACCAGCGTGAATCTCCGCCCGGCGCGGCCTGGGGACGTCCGGAGCTGCGGGCTCCGGTGGGAAGCGGCAGCCGATTTGGAGGTCCAAGCCGCTGAGGTCCAACATCCTGGCGAGCGGGCCAGAGCGGCGGGCTGCCAGTAATGGCGACTGCGGAGGGCTCCAGAGGCCCCGACCACGGGTGAACATCAGAGGAAGATGACTGACTTTGGTGCCTTCCCTCACAGTGGGAAGCTTTTGATTCTGCTGTGTGGGGATGTTTTATGTTGAACTCTGTCGTGTGTTGTGTTCTTTATTTTATTGTATGGCTGTATGGTGATCTCATTTCACTGTGCCAACTGGCACATGCGACACATAAATGTATCTTGTATCTTGAATGGTAGGTGGATGAAGTTGAAGGTCCCTTATCATGCTGGAGACTGAGCTCTGCCACTTGCAGTTGTTAGATATGATCCTTGCCGCTTTGTTTCACAGCGCCAGAGACTCGACTTCCATCCTGACTACGGGTGCAGGCTGTACGGAGTTTGTACGTTCTCCCCGTGACCTGCGTGGGATTTTTCCAGGATCTTCGGTTTCCCCCCACACTCCCAAGTTGTACAGGTTTGCAGGTTAATTGGCTTTGTATAAATATAAATTATCCCTAATGTGTGTGGGGTAGTGTTAATGTGCGGGGATCGCTGGTCGGTGCGGACTCGGTGGGCCGAAGGGCCTGTTTCAGCGCTGTATCACTAAACTAAAGAAGGGTCTCGACCTGAAACGCCACCCATTCCTTCTCTCCAGAGATGCTGCCTGTCCCGCTGAGTTACTCCAGCTTTTTGTGTCTATCTTAACTAAAATCTAGATGGATTATTGTGTCATTTCCAACTCATGCACTATATCCCGGCACAAAACATGGTGTCGATTAAGGAGAATGGTGTGGAAAGAGCCTTGGTTTTTATTTCAGCAAAGTTATTTCCCAACTTTTAATACACTCGCTGGCCTTTGAAATGTTCCACGTTAATTTGTACTGTGATAAACTGTAGAGACCAATGTAATCTAATAAAATATCAACCCAGCTCATTTATTTAACTGTGTAGGAAGGAACAGCAGATGTTGGTTTAAACCAACGATAGACACCTCCCCCACCCAAGTGGCACGTTTCGTTTCCACCCGACAAACAGCTTACAGCGGCCTGTTTCCTTTATCATCGTTACTTTTTTGCATATCTTTCATTAATTGTTCATTATCTCTCCACATCACCGTCTACATCTCTCGTTTCCCTTATCCTTGACCAGTCTGAAGAAGGGTCTCGACCCGAAACGCCTGGCGCCGTGACTCGCGGATGGCCAGCTTGGCCAGGCCCAGGAGCAAGCACAGCCAGGCCATCTTTGGCCCTACCCTCTCCCCATCGCACAGGGGTGTCCAAAGATGAGAATGGTGGGTGTGAAGTGCAGCCAGAAGGCCAGGTGCAGCCCCTTTAGTTATTGGAACTGGGGCTGCAGCCTCACACACTCCATGTAGACGTGGAACACAGACACTTCCAGCCCACAAAAGCGGCAGGTGGCTGGCGAGTCTGTGAACCGTGAGAGAAACAGGTTGCACGGGATCGAAGCCTCTGCCTTTGTTGTAATTGTTTATACTTTATTAATCTCTGGATCAAAGCCAGAGTTATTGATTTTGTTGGGCTAGACCAGTCAAAATTATCGTCTGAAGAACTGGAGTCTGAAGAAGGGTCCCTACCCGAAATGTCACCCATTCTTTTTCTCCAGAGATGCTGCCTGTCCCGCTGAGTTACTCCCGCTTTTTGCGTCTATCTTCGGTATACACCAGCATCTGCAGTTCCTTCCTGCGCAAAATTATTTTGTTTAGTTCGGTTTAGAGATCCAGCGCGGAAACAGGCCCTTCGGCCCACCAAGTCCGCGCCGACCAGCGATCCCCGCACACTAACACTATCCACCAGGGATAATTTACACATACACCGAGCCAATTAACCTACATACCTGTACTGCTTTGGAGTGTGGGAGGAAACCGTAGATCTCTAAGAAAACCCACGCGGGTTATGGGGAGAACGTGCAAACTCCGTACAGACAGCGCCCGTAGTCAGGACCGAACACAGGTCTCTGGCGCTGTGAGGCAGCAACTCTACCGCTGCGCCACCGTGCCACCCAAGTCTGCAAACAGCCCAGATTTAAATGAGGCATCCGAGTGGGTCCAATCTTCACGTTTTAATTATTAGAAGTGGAGTAACATTTAAAATCAAAAGTAGGGACTGCTCTACGGTAAAGTGTCCAGAACTTTCTCCAAGTTTATGGCATGAAAATGATGGTCAGTTATTACTGTGTCATGCCATGTTATGCCAGAACCAAGCTTCATTTCACTAATGCATCGGTGTTGGAATGTGGCCACCATTATCAATTAGGTAATTAATGGATATATTCTGTTGGATCCAGGCCAGCAATACTGAACCATCCATTTAACCGTCTTTAAGGTTCTGGCCACTCTTCAGTGTGTGTCTGTTCCCCACTTGCTTGTACGCTCTTGGAGCGAGGTGTTTCCTAAATCGGAATATCTACTTTTCCCCAGCTGTATTTGGTGGAGTGAATGTTCCTTGGATTGTTGAGAAGATCCAATGTTTATTAAGGGACGTCCCTTTAGGAAGGAGATGAGAAGCAATTTCTTTAATCAGAGGGTGGTGAATCAGTGGATTTAATTGCCGTAGAAGGCTGTGGAGGCCAAGCCAGTGGATATATTTAAGGCTGAGATAGATGGATTCTTGATTAGTATGGGTGTCTGGGGTTATGAGGAGAAGGCAGGAGAATGGGGTTAGGAGGGTGAGATAGATCAGTCATGATTGAATGGCGGAGTAGACTTGATGGGTCGAATGGCCTAATTCTTCTCCTATCACATATTAGAAACAGGCTCTTCCGCCCAACTTGCCCACACGGGCCAACATGTCCCATCTACACCAGCCCCACCTGCCTGTGTTTGGCCCTGCATTTTAGTGTGCTTGGAATCTCAAACCCCCCAGGTTACTTTTGCATTGTATCTCTGTGAGATCTGTGCAACACCGTTTTATATTCCCGGTAATGCCCTGTGGAATGTTTTCCTGTGCTGAAGTAGTTACATTCTATTGTTGAAGATGGAAGTTAAACTACTCAGACTGCCTCAGCCTTGTTCCATGGACAGCTAAAGTGCTCTTCCCTCTGTAATAACAACACTATCCAGATATTCAGACACCAAATGTTGGCGGCCCGGTGGCGCAGCGGTAGAATTGCTGCCTTACAGCGCCAGAGACGCAGGTTCGATCCTGATCACGGGTGCTGTGTGTACGGAGTTTGTATGTTCTCCCTGTGACCATGTGGCTTTTCTCCGGATGCTCCGGTTTCCTCCCTCATTCCGAAGACGTACAGGTCTGCAGGCTGTATCTCTAAACTAAACTGATACATGCCGAAATGTGGATCTGCAGATGCTGGTTAATGCACAGAAGGGCACAGAGTGCTGGAGTATCTCAGCAGCTCAAGCAGCAACACTGGAGAACATGGATAGGTGACGTTTTGGGTCTCGACCCATGTTCATGTCGAAGGAAAACAGAGCACCCGGAGACACCCACGCTGTCCCGTGTGCGCACAGTGGTACAGTTGCTGCCTTACAGCGCCAGAGACCCAGGTTCGTTCCTGACTACGAAAGCTGTCTGTACGGAGTTTGTACGTTCTGCGCGGGTTTTCTCCGGGTGCTCCGGTTTCCTCCCACACTCCAAAGACATGCAGGTTTGTAGGTTCATTGGGTTTGGTAAATATTGTAAATTGTCCATTGTGTGTGTCGGATAGTGTTAGAGCGCAGGGATCGCTGGTCGACGCGGACATGTTTCTGTGCTGAATCTCTAAACTAAGCTAAACTACTCAGACTGCTGGGGGTACACAAAAAGCTGGAGAAACTCAGCGGGTGCAGCAGCATCTAAGGAGCGAAGGAGATAGGCGACGTTTCGGGTCGAGACCCTTCTTCAGACTGGTCAGGGATCAGGGAAACGAGAGATATAGACGGTGATGTGGAGAGATAAGGAACAATGAGTGAAAGATATGCAAAGAAGTATCGGTGATAAAGGGAACAAGCCATTGTAAGCTGTTTGTGGTGTGAAAATGAGAAGCTGGTGCGACTGGGGTGGGGGAGGGAGATGGAGGGAATGCCAGGGCCCGAGGGCTGAGGGAGAGGTGGGAGGGGAGGAGACAGCAAGGGTTAACAGAATTGAGAAAATTCAATATTCAAGCCCAAAGGATGCAGACTCCCCAAGCGGAATATGAGGTGCTGTTCCTCCAGCTTGCGGTGTTGCTCACTCTGGCCGTGGAGGAGGCCCAGGACCGAGAGGTCGGATGTGGAATGGGAGGGGGAGTTGAAGTGCTGAGCCACCGGGAGGTCGGGTTGGTTATTGCGGACCGAGCGGAGGTGTTCGGCGAAGCGATCGCCAAGCCTCCGCTTGGTTTCACCGATATAGATCATCTGGCATCTGGAGCAGCGGATGCAGTAGATGAGGTTGGAGGAGGTGCAGGTGAACCTCTGTCGGACCTGGAAGGACTGCTTGGGTCCCTGAAAGGAGTGGAGGGGGGAGGTGAAGGGACAAGTGTTGCATTTCTTGCGGTTGCAAGGGAAAGTGCCCGGGGAAGGGGTAGAGTGGGAGGGGAGGGAAGAATGGACAAGGGAGTTGCGGAGGGAGCGGTCTTTGCGGAAGGCAGACAGGGGGGGAGATGGGAAGATGTGGCGGGTGGAGGGGTCACGTTGGAGGTGGCGAAACTGGCGGAGGACTATATGTTGTATTTGCCGGCTGGTGGGGTGAAAGGTGAGGACCAGGGGGACTCTGCCCTGTTTGCGAGTGGGGGAATGGGGAGCGAGGGCAGTGTTGCGGGGTATGGAGGAGACCCTGGTGCGAGCCTCATCAATAGTGGGGGAGGGGAATCCCCGTTCTCTGAAGAATGAGGCCATTTGTGATGACCTGGTGTGGAACACCTCATCCTGGGAGCAGATGCGGCGTAGACGGAGGAATTGGGAATAGGGGATGGAGTCCTTACAGGGAGCAGGGTGGGAGGAAGAGTAGTCCAGGTAGCTGTGGGAGTCAGTAGGTTTGTAGTGGGCTGTGGGAGTCAGTATATTTGTGTACCCTCGATTCTCCAGCATCTGCAGTTCCTTCTTTAATACTCAGACTGCTGTCTCGTTCCTCTCACAGTTATAGCTCTCTCCACCCTGTAGTAACACCACAAGCCAGATATTCAGAAACCAAATGATATCCATCATATCCTTTGTCTTATTTCTCTAGTGAACCACAGTCGCATAAACACATTGGCTTCTTTGCTCCTGAAATTTTATTGTCAATTAAAAAAATTGTCCCCTTGAATCCCTAACAGCAAGTATTGCAGTCTGAGCTGAGAACAATGTCTGCAAGTTATGAGACTTTTTCCACACTTGTGACACATTCTTCAGGAACTGGCAATTGGTTGTAACATTTTAATTGGGGAAGATAATGGGGAAAAGGTCTGAGGAGCGAGTCACGCTTTAAATCTCTGCTTTAAAAATATCCATTGACTTGGTCTCCACAGCCTCTGTGGCCATGAATTCCATAGATTCACCACTAAAGAAATTCTGACTAAAGAGATTTGTACTCATCTCCTTCCTAAAGGAACATCCTTTCATTCTGAGGCTCTGACCTCTGGTCCTAGACTCTCCCACTAGTGGAAACATCCTCTCCACATCCACTCTATCCAGGCCTTTCACTATTCAGTACATTTCAATGCAGTTCCCCCTCATCCTTCTAAACTCCTTCTAAACTCCAGCAAGTACAGGCCCAGTGTCGCCAAACCCTCATCATATGTCAACCCATTAATTCCTGGAACCTTTCTCATAAACCTCTTCTGGACCCTCTCCAGCATCCTTCCTCAAATATGGGGCCGGGAATTGCTCACAATACTCCTCCATGTGTTAAAGAAGGAACTGCAGATGCTGGAAAATCGAGGGTACACAAAAAGCTGGAGAAACTCAGCGGGTGCAGCAGCATCTATGGAGCGAAGGAGATAGGAAACGTTGCCTATCTCCTTCGCTCCTTATTTGCTGCTGCACCCGCTGAGTTTCTCCAGCTTTTTGTGTACTCCTCCATGTGTCCGTCTGACCAGAGCCTCAGCATTACATCCCTGCTGTAAGGTGATGTAAAGGTGATGTGTGGGGCAAGACTTTGACCCAAAGGGTGGTGGATGCCTAGAACGTGCTGCCAGGGATGGTGATGGAGATAAATATGACAGTGACGTTTATGAGGCTTTGAGATAGGCACATGGATCTGCAGTGAATGGCGGGAGATGGATCATACGCAGGCAGAGGAGATTAGTTTACCTTGGCATCAGGTTCCGCACAGACTCTGGGAGAATTTCAGGAGCGAGGAAACCAACGCGTTTATGCGCCTGTGGTTCACTAGAGAAATAAGACAAAGGATTTGATGGATGTCATTTGGTGCCTGAATATGTGGGTCGTGTAACATCCTCAGAGGGAGCGAGCTATAACTGTGAGAGGAACGGGACAGCAGTCAGAGTAGTTTAGTTTAGTTTAGTTTAGAGATACAGCACAGAAGCAGGTCCTTCAGCCCACCGAGTCCGCACTGACCCAGGGATCCCCGCACGCTAACACTATCCGACACACACTATGGACAATTGACAATATTTACCAAAGCCAATTAACCTACAAAACCTGGAGTGCGGGAGGAAACCGGAGAAAGCCCACGCAGGTCACACAGAGAGAACGGACATACTCCGTACAGACAGCGCCCTGGGTCAGGATCGGAATGGACTCAAAGTACTTCAGTAACTCACCAGGTCAGACAGCATCTCTGGAGAACATGTACTGTTCTATGTCCTGTGTTCAATAATAATGGTCTCCAAGTCCACCACCCTTACAGGCAGTGCATTCCAGAGCCTTTGAGTGAAGATTTTTTTTGCTTTTATCTTTCCTTCCCAGTTACTGACCTCGCACATATTTTTATATCTCCTCTCATTTTCTTTGTTTCCTAAGAAAAAATCCCCAGTGTTGGATATCCTTTCTCACAGCACCACATGTTTTCAGAAGTGAAAAGCGGTGGTTTCAAACTAAATGACAAGGAATGTAATGACTTTGTCAAAATTACCAAAAAATTAATTTTGCACAATTACACAACAGAGGAATAGGCCATCTGGCCCATCACTCCCATGCCGGCTCTTTGACACACCATTGTAATTAGTTCCAAACCCTTGTTCCTTCCCCATGAATATCCCTTATGAATATTTATCCAATTCTGTTTTTAAATTTGATTTGCAATGAATTTCACCAGCAGCTTTGGAGTTCAGTTTAGATAAGGGATAAGGAAACGGGACCTTATGCTGTGTAACCTACAAACCTGTAGGTCTTTAGAGTGTGGGAGGAAACCGGAGCACCTGGAGAAAGCCCACGTGGCCACAGGAAGAACGTGCAAACTCAGTGCAGACAGCACCCGTTGTCAGGATCGAACCCGGGACTCTGGCACTGTGAGGCAGCAACTCTACCGCTGCGCCACCGTGTGAACAGGAAATCATGTTTGACCAATTTAGTAGAGTGCTTTCAAGAAGCCCTTGAGCTGAATGTACTTGGGGTAAAGGGGAATAAATGGATAGACCTACAGCCGATTTGATCAGACACTGCATCAAAGGTCATTTGGAGTAACTCAACAGGTCAGGTGGCATCTCTGGAAGACATGGTAGACAAAAGATGCTGGAGAAACTCAGCGGGTGAGGCAGCATCTATGGACAGAAGGAATTGGCGACGTTTTGGGACGAGACCCTACCTCAGACTGAAGAAGGATTGAGACCCGAAACGTCGCCAATTCCTTCTCTCCATAGATGCTGCCTCACCCGTTGAGTTTCTCCAGCACTATTTGACGACCGTCGATTTTTTCCGGCATCTGCAGTTCTTTCTTAAACAACTCTGGAAGACATGGACAAGCGTTTTGAGTCGGGACACTTCTTCAGTCTGGAGGACATGGAATAGTCCATGTCCTCCAGAGAGATGTGTTGGTTGGCACATTAGTTACGACAGCTCTTTGTGTCCTACACCACATCCCAGCGTCCGCAGTTCCTTGAGCCTCTGTTCCCACATGGTTGCAGCCTCCAATCATCCAAATATTGGCCGGGTGAATTGAATCCATTTATCTCCGTTACACGATGTGCTCGGTGGTGTCGCAGGTAATGACTGACTGCCGACTTGCGGTTCATTCAATCATGTCTGATCTATCTCTCCCTCCTAATCCCATTTCCCTGCCTTCTCCCCATAACCCCTGACATTCGTACCAACCAAGAATCTATCTATCTCTGCCTTAAATATATCCACAGACCCTCCTCCGCAGCCTTCTGTGGCAAAGAATTCCACAGATTCACCACCCTCTGACTATAGAAACTCCTCCTCATCTCCTTCACAAAAGAACGTCCTTTAATTCTGAGGCTGTGACCCCTGGTCCTAGACTCTCCCACCAGTGGAAACATCCTCTCCACATCCACTCTGTCCAGGCCTTTCACTCTTCTGTACATTTCAATGAGGTCCCCTCGTCCTTTGTAAACTCCAGCGAGTCCAGGCCCAGAGGTTGGCATCTGACTACGTCACCAGTTAGTTTTTCCTCACAAGCCTTGAAATCTTCCAGATGGCGTTAGCAACTGAAGGGGACTGGCGCCAGGACTCTGGGGAGCCGACCACTCGGAGTGTTGGCGCCAAAAGGAATTTACAAGACGTTATTCGTATAAATAAACGCCGGTGGGCTGCTGCTAAACCCTCCTGGGCACTGTGGAAAATTCAAAGCTGCCAAGGAGTGCAGTATCTTAGTGGTTGCAACTGGACCGATGCCAAGAGTTCTGGACCATTGATCGAGAGAGAGACAGGAGTTTAGACTTTAGAGATACAGCGCGGAACTACCGGCTCCGCGCCGGGTTTGTGATCACCCTGGCACTATCTGACACGCCGGGCGTAATTTCCAATTTCCAGAGGCCAATCATCCTACAATCCTGAAGAAGGGTTTCGAAGAAGGGTTTCAGCCCGAAATGTTGCCCATCTCCTTCGCTCCATAGATGCTGCTGCACCCGCTGAGTTTCTCCAGCATTTTGTGTACCCTCGATTTTCCAGCGTCTGCAGTTCCTTGTACGTCTTTGGAGTGTGGGAGGAAACCAGTGTACCTGGAGAAAACCCACGCGGTCACGGGGAGAACGCACAAACTCCGTACAGACAGCACCTGTGGGCAGGATGGAACCCGCTGGCGCTGTAAGGCAGCATCTCTACTGCTGCGCCACCGTGCCACTTCGAAAGGAGTTTGAATTCAAGCAGCCCTCTTGAATATTTTAACTTTGATGTACAGCACTTGAAGGGCAGCACGATGGCACAGTAGTATAGCTACTACCTTAAGGGCCTGTCGCACTTACGCAATTTTTTCGGCAACTCGTCATAGTCGCGGCCGAAAATTCTCCACATGTTGAAAATCCAGCGGCGACCAGAAAAAGGTCGTGGGGCGACGCCTGTATGGCGGTGAGTAGTCGCCCAAACAGTCGTACCTTTTTCTGGTCGCCGCTGGATTTTCGACATGTTAAAAAATTTCAGCTTCCTGCTGCGACTATGACGGGTGCCGGCAAATCGCCGAAAAAAATCGCGTAAGTGGGACGGGCCCTTTACTGTGCCAGAGACCCGGGTTCGATCCAGGCTACGGGTGCTGTCTGTATTAATTGGCTTAATGGAGGTTAATTAGCTTGCTAACATTGCATAAATGCCAAAAGAAATTGTCCAGAGTGTTGTGTAGGATATTGCCAATGTGCAGGGATTGCTGGCCGGTGCGGACTCGATGGGCCGAAGGGCCAGTTTCTGTGCTGTATCTCTAAACTAAACTAAGAACAATGGCATAGGCGACATTTCGTCGAGACCCTTCAAATTCTATTTTTTTCTGCAATTTGATCAATTTGATTATTTTCTCAGGAACTTGGGCAGTTGAGGGAAGACCTGATAGAAGTAGGTAAAAATATGAGCGGCATAGATAGGGTAGACAGTCAGAACCTTTTTCCCAGGGTGGAATTGTCAAAGACAACTGGCCACAATGTAAGGGGGGAGGGGGAAAGTTTAGATGAGACACACAAGGGCAAGTTTTTTTTACACATGGGTGCTGGGTGAATGGAACACGCTGCCATGGGCGGTGGAGGAGGCAGAGAAGATAGTAGCATTTAAGAGGCTTTTAGATAGGGAGTCACAAAACGCTGGAGTAACTCAGTGGCTTAGGCAGCATCTATGGAGAGAAGGAATTGGCGGTGTTGTGGGTCGAGACCCCTCTTCAGACTGATTTGAGGGGAGGGGGTAGGACAAAGAGAGAATGTAGGCGGAGACTGTGGGACTAGTTGGAGAGCTGGGAGGGGGCGGGATGAAGAGAGAGAGAGATGAAGTTAGAGAAGTCAATGTTCATACCGCTGGGGTGTAAACTACCCAAGCGAAATATGAGGTGCTGTTCTTCCACAGAAACATAGAACCGTAGAAATTAGGTGCAAGAGTAGGCCATTCGGCCCTTCGAGCCTGCACCGCCATTCAATATGGCTGGTCATCATGGCTGATCATCCAACTCAGTATCCTGTACCTGCCTTCTCTCCATACCCCCTGATCCCTTTAGCCACAAGGGCCACATCTAACTCCCTCTTAAATATAGCCAATGAACTGACCTCAACTACCTTCTGTGGCAGAGAATTCCACAAGTTTCACCACTCTCTGTGTGAAAAATGTATTTCTCATCTCGGTCCTAAAAGACTTCCCCTTCATCCTGAAACTGTGACCCCTTGTTCTGGACTTCCCCAACATCGGGAACAATCTTCCTGCATCTAGCCTGTCCAACCCCTTAAGAATTTTGTAAGTTTCTATAAGATCCAATAAGCATATGGATATGTAGGGAATGGAGGGCTATGGAATGGGTGCAGGCAGAGGGGATTTGGCATGCGGCGAGGATGTTTCCACCAGTGGGAGAGTCTGGGACCAGAGGCCACAGCCTCGGAATAAAAGGACATACCTTTAGGAAGGAGATGAGCAGGAATATCATTCGTCAGAGGGTGGCGAATCTGTGGAATTCATTGCCACAGACGTCTGCGGAGGCCGTCAGTCGATGGATATTTTTAAGGCTGAGATTGACAGATTTGTGATGAGTCTCGGGTGTCAGGAGTTATGGGGAGAAGGTAGGAGAATGGGGTTAGGAGGGAGAGATAGATCAGCCATGATTGCATGCCAGAGTAGACTGCGTTTAAGAAGGAACTGCAGATGCTGGAAAATCGGAGGAGGACAAAAGTGCTGGAGAGACTCAGCGGGTGAGGCAGCATCTATGGAGCGAAGGTAATAGGCAACGTTTCGGGCCGAAACCCTAAGGGTTAGAGAAGGAAATGGGCAACGTTTCGGGCCGAAACCCTATGGGTTCATTTGGGCCAAAACCATAAGAGTTGGAGAAGGAAATAGGCAACGTTTCGGGCCGAAACGTTGCCTATTTCCTTCGCTCCATAGACGCTGCTGCACCCGCTGAGTTTCTCCAGCACTTTTGTCTACGTGGCCTAATTCTGCCCCAAGAACTTATGAACATACGATGTTGCGCATGGACATTGTGGGTCTAAGGACCTTTTCCTGATCTGTATCTCCATGAAATATTAGATTGCCATACCAGATGGATCTGCAGTCAAATGCAGACCATCCCAAATGGCTTTGGCTTGCGAAATTACCTGAAGGGGAACTGCAACATCGCCCATCTCCTTCGCTCCTTAGATGCTGCTGCACCCGCTGAGTTTCCCCAGCCTTTTGTGCACCCAAGGAACTGCAGATGCTGGTTTAAAACCGAACATACTACAGACGCAAAGTGCTGGATTAACATAACAACAGAGAAAATAGGTGCAGGGGCAGGCCATTCTGCCCATCGAGCCAGCACCGCCATTCAATATGATCATGGCTGATCATCCAAAATCCAGCTTCCTCCCCATATCCCTTGATTCTGTTAGCCCTAAGAGCTAAATCTAACTCTCTCTTGAATAAATCCAGTGAATTGGCCTCCACTGCCTTCTGTGGCAGAGAATTCCACAACTCTCTGGGTGAAAAAGTTTTTCCTCATCTCAGTCCTAAATGGCCTGCCCCTTATTCTTAAACTGTGACCCCCTGGTTCTGGACTTCCCCAATATCGGGAACATTTCTCCTGCATCTAGCATGTCCAATCCCTTAAGAATTTTACATGTTTCCTCTCTGTTATATGTTTTAGATACGTTATACGTAACTGCGCGGGTCAGGCAGCATCTCTGGAGAAAAGGAATAGGTGACGTTTCGGGTCGAGACCCTTCTTCAGGCTGAGAGTCAGGGGAGAGGGAAATGGAGTCTGGGATGCGATCGGCTTTTCCAGCAATCTCCCCATCTTGCGAAAGTCTCAAGAACTAAACACTGCTGGACAGACTTCAGTGCACAAGTCCACTCTATTAACAAATCAATTCTCCATTTTGTGGTTGTGTTCCAGTGACACCAGTAGGTCGAAAAATGTAGGCCAGTACCTAAAAATTGATCTTCAAACCTGAAGCAGTCACAAAGTCTGTAGTGTAGCATAAATCTCAAGGGTTAGTTTTAACTAAAATAAAATTGGTTGCAGCGTTAAGTGTGGCCAATACATCACATTCACATCTTTCTGAAGGTCTTGTGAAAACACAAACATAAATAAATATTCTGAATGCTTACAATGCATTTCGGAGCTGACGTTTTTGACAAGGGGCAAGATTAGTTTCTGCAGTTTGTTACATAAGATATACTATCTAAAGATGAGAGCTGAGATTGTAAAGGAAGTTTATACTGGGGCGAAGGAGGATGTATTTTGAGGGACAGTTTGATGTTAGCTCGAGAAGGATGTTTTATCGGAACTCTTGTGTTCAGGACTAAAGGGCCTGTCCCACTGTACGAGGTAATTCAAGAGCTCTCCCGAGTTTAAAAAAAATCAAACTCGTGGTAAGTACGTAGAATGTGCGTAGCGGCTACGTCGGAGCTCGTGGATGTCTCGTAGCGGCTCGGGAAACGCAGTAACTCGTGAAGAGTTTTCAGCACTGTGGAAAATGTCCACGAGAGCCCCGAGTACCTACCAACGGCTATTACCGTACTTCTCCGAATTTGAATCAGGGGAAACTCGGGAGAACTCTTGAATTACCTCGTACAGTGGGACAGGCCCTTGAAGATACTTTGCTTCCTGGTTGTAATTACTGTTGAGGCATCCCATAAAATATTTCTTCGGTTTCCACCCACACTCCAAATATGTACAGGTTTGTAGTTTAATTGGCTTGGTATAAATGTTAATTGTCCTGATTGTGTGTAGGACAGTGTTAGTGTGCAGGCATCATTGGTTGGGCCGGACCCTGTGGGCCAAAGGGCCTGTTTCTGTGCTGTATCTCTGAACTAAACTAAACTAAACCAGACTGTAAACTGGACTAATGGGCCATTTGTACCTTTATGTCCTATGTTCTGGTTTGTCTGTCAGACAGAATTTTCAATTGCTTTTGCTTTAGAATTAATAGTTTAGTTTTAGTTCAGAGATGCAGTGCGGCCCTTCGGCCCACCGAGTCCGCACCGACCAGCGCTCCCTGCACACGTGCACTATCCAACACGCACTAGGATCAATTTACAATGTTGCCGAGTCAATCAACCTACAAATCCTGCACGTCTTTGGAGTGTGGGAGGAAACCGGAGCTCCCGGAGAAAACCTACGCAGGTCACAGGAAGAACGTGCAAACTCCGTGCAGACAGCACCTGTAGTCAGGTATCGAACCCGGGCCTCTGGCGCTGTAAGGCAGCAACTCCGTGCCGCCCACGGTTGTGTCTACGTTTTATTTCCTCCTTTACAACAGCGCCAACACATGTATTGGCTGTAACGCTCTTTTGGTAATAACCCTTGCTGATGAAAGTCTCCCCACTAACCTTGCTTGTGCTTTTGCAATGGCTGTGTGAGCAATGCCATCAAGGATACTAACACCCACTCTCTGATATCATTGCTCTCGGTCAACAGGTCACAGTCAATCTCTTAACACCCTGTTCTCAGCCTCAATCGCCTGGCGTATTGTTACACTCTCTGTCGGGAGAGCCCACTGCCTGCATGGTGGATCCAGGCGATGATAGGCTATTTTGTTTGCAGAAACCCTGAATGTGGGGCTGAGATCAAAATCTGCAGGCGTTCCCCAGCCTGCTTGGGTTGTTGTGAAGCCCTCTTCCTTCATCACCTAAAGAGAGTTCATAAATCGTGTGGTTTCCATAGAAACACGGCACATCGCTCCCCACAACATAAATAGTTCAACAGATGAAATATGTGCATGAAGGAAAACTGCAGGAGCAGCCCAGTGTTTCATTTCCCATTTTGTTTTTCTAAGGAATTTGATTTAGCTATCCGGTTAGTGGACTGGGGTTTATCCACGATAATAATTGTTAGGCTGTTGTTTTCCCCTTAATTCCCTTTCCCACGTCTAGACACAAAATGCTGGAGTAACTCAGCGGGGCAGGCAGCATCTCTGGAGAGAAGGAATGGGTGACGTTTCTTCAGTCTGAAGAAGGGTCTCGACCCGAAAGGTCATCCATTCCTTCCCCCCAGAGATGCCGCCTGTCCCGCTGAGTTGCTCCAGCATTTTGTGTCTATCTTCGGTTTAAACTGGCATCTGCAGTCCCTTCCTACACGTGTCTTGTTTAATCTGTTGTTCAGCTGCTTGTAATTCAGAACACCACTGCCGTCTGGGTCTAGGTATGGTCCACCTGGGTCTACTTGCATTAGCATTAGTTACCCACAAGCTAGGATCCACAGTCCAGGACCAGAGGGCACAGCCTCAGAATAAAGGGACGTTCCTTTAGGAAGGAGATGAGGAGAAATTTCTTTAGTCAGAGGGTGGTGAATCTGTTGAATTCATTGCACAGAATGGGCGGCACGGTGGCGCAGCGGTAGAGTTGCTGCCTTACAGCGTTTGCAGCGCCGGACACTCGGGTTCGATCCCGACTACGGGTGCTGTCTGTACGGGGTTTTACGTTCTCCCCGTGACCTGCGTGGGTTTTCTCCGAGATCTCCGGTTTCCTCCTACACTCCAAAGACACACAGGTTTATAGGTAAATTGGCTTGGTGAATGTAAAAATTGCCCCTAGTGTGTGTAGGGTGTAGTGTTAATATGCGAGGATCGCTGGTCGGTGCTGTATTCCCCCTTGTTCTCTAAAACTAAAACTAAAACTAAAACTAAAGAAGGCTGTGGAGGCCAGGTCAATGGATATTTTTAAGGCAGAGATAGAAGGATTATTGATTAGTGCGGGTGTCAGGAGTTATGAGGAGAAGGCAGGAGAATGGGGTTGAGAGGGAAGGATAGATCAGCCATTGGCTTATTCCTTGGCATGGAAGGTCAGCTTGGGTAAGTGGACCTTGGCAAAGAGTCAATAACAATAGAGGACTCAAGCCGAATACAATTAATTGAATGCTCCCATCTCTCCTCAGCCCAGAGTGAAACAGTCGGCAGGGCAGGGGACTGATCAGAATCAGTTTTGTCTCAGTCTCTCACTCTTCATTAACTCACCACGCTGCAGAAACTAATCTCACTTAAGACCCTTTGCTCTCAGACATGAGGAGCCTTCGCTTTGATCAGTCTGCTTTGGATTGAATTCGGGTTAGCTTCTACAGCTAAGAGAGTTACCAGAGGACAAGGAATAATTCTTTCATTGCTGCAGCTTCACAATCCAACAAGTATTTCTGCGGGATCTTCTCAAATGTGTTATTATGTATTCATGAAAGGAGGTCCTGGTTTAGGTAGAAGGCACAATGCGTAACCTATGTACACTTTGAGTCTTCAAGCTCCTGTAATGACTTTCTAGTGCTAAACGCTTTACCTCCCCCTCCCATTCCCACACTGACCTTTCTGTCCTGGGCCTCCTCCATTGTCAGAGTGAAGCCCAACGCAAATTGGAGGAGCAGCACCTCATATTTCGCTTGGGTAGCTTACAACTCATTATATGAATATTGACTTCTCTAACTTCGTAACCCTTGCTTTCCATCTCTCTCCGTCCCTCTCCCCACCCTAGTTCTCCTGATTAAATATTACTGATCGTAGGCCACCTTCCCCTCAGCTAACAATGAACGATTCTACATTTCCTTATCGTCCGTGTTGATCAGTCGTTTTCACATCTTACCCTCCCCACCTCGAGACTCCCTCTCCCCTGACTCTCAGTCTGGAGAAGAGTCTTGACCCGAAACGTCACCCATTCCTTCTCTCCAGAGATGCTGCCTGACCCGCTGAGTTACTCCAGCATTTTGTGTCCATGTCCCTGATGTTCCGAGTCGAGACCCTACGTCAGACTGAGAATCAGGGGAGTGGGAGACTAGAGATATGGAAAGGTAAGGTGTGAAAGCGCCAGATCAAAGCAGACAAAGTTCAAGGAAATGCTCTTCTCCAAGCCCTTCTTCTTCACCGATTAGTCTGGCAGTGTCGTCACCCGAAACGTCACCCATTCCTTCTCTCCCATCGGGCAAAATGTATAGAAGAGTGAAAAGACACACCTCCAGATTCAGGGACAGTTTCTTCCCAGCTGTTATCAGGCAACTGAGCCATCCTACCACAACCAGAGAGCAGTGCTGAACTACTATCTACCTCTTTGGTGACCCTCGGACTATCCTTGATCGGTCTTTGCTGGTCCCTTGCACTAAACATTATTCCCTTACCATGTATCTGTACACTGTGGTCAGCTCGATTGTAATCATCAGCATGCAACAAAAGCTTCTCACTGTACCTCAACTAAACTGAAACTGAAATTGCCTGTCCCACTGGGTTATGGGCCTGTCCCACTTAGGTGATTTCTTAGGCAACTCCGCTGCTGGACATGGGGGGCACGGTATGGTGGAGACGCCCTTCAAAATAAGGGAAGGTACCCCACGCCAGTGGGCCACATGAGTGGCACGCACGGGTGGGGGACAGATTTGTGGAATTTGAAAAAAATCGTATAAACTGTATTGATCAATTTGTATGGCCTCCGAAAATGTCGGATGAATTTTCCGCCAGGTTCACATATTGTATATATTTATTACTTGAATAAAGTCTATTTTGGAAAAAAAAAAAAAAAAAAAATTTTTTAGGCAAGTGCAGGCGACTAGTTTGTCGCCACATGTTCGCCGGTGGTCACCGGGAGTCGTCTCCTCAGTCGCGCAAAAAGTTGTAGCGTCTTTCTGGCCGCCGCTAACTTTTCAACATGTTGAAATTTTAGCGGCGACGGTGGGTTTTGACGCCAATGAGCGCAGCTTGAAATCTCCGGATGTAGGTGCTGTCGTAGGTTGTTGCCGGGGTGACATAGGTTGTTGCCGGGTTATCGGCGACCTGCTACGACTATGACAGTCGCCGGCAGCTGCCTAAAAAAATCGGCAAGTGGGACAGGCCCATTACTCCAGCATTTTGTGTCTATCTTCTGTGTAAACCAGCGTCTGCAGTTCCTTCCTACGTTTCTCCCTCCTATGAGTGGGTCACAGGAGCGAAAGTGCAGCGAAAATATCATGTCCGCAGATTAGCAGTTCACGGCGACAGATTGTTCAGCAGCTGGCTCTGTGAATAATTAACAAAACCACAGTGTAATGGCCAGCAACAGGAGAGAGCTTAGAGTCACAGAGTCACAGGCCCTTCAGCCCAACTTGCCCACACCAGCCAACATGTCCCATCTACACTAGTCCCACCTGCCATCGTTTGGTCCATATCCCTCCAAACCTGTCCTATCCTCGTACCTGCCTAACTGTTTCTTAAACATTGGGATAGTCCCAGCCTCAACTACCTCCTCTGGCAGCTTGTTCCATACACCCATTACCCTTTGTGTGGAAAAAGTTACCCATCAGATTCCTATTAAATCTTTTTCCCCTCCCCTTAAACCAATGTCCTCTGGTATTCGATTCCCTGACTCTGGGCAAGAGACTCTGTGCGTCTACCCGATCTATTCCTCTCATGATTTTATACATAGAAACATAAAAAATAGGTGCAGGAGGAGGCCATTCGGCCCTTCGAGCCAGCACCGCCATTCATTGTGATCATGGCTGATCGTCCGCTATCAATAATCCGTGCCTGCCTTCTCCCCATATCCCCTGAGCTAGAGCCCCTAGAGCTCTATCCAACTCTCTCTTAAATCCATCCAGTGAGTTGGCCTCCACTGCCCTCTGTGGCAGTGGAGGCCTGTATAAGATCTCCCCTCATCCTCCTGTGCTCCATGGAATAGAGTCCCGACCTACTCAACCTCTCCCTTTAGATCAGACCCTCTAGTCCTGGCAACATCCTCGTAAATCTTCTCTGTGCCCTTTGTAGAACTGGATTTATTTTACGACATAAACCTCCCCATCATCTCATCATCGTGTTGCCACCAAATTCTCCACAGCAAGTCTTCCCAAAATTTCCCGTGTCCTATCCCACTCTCTCCAGCACAACTCGTGCATCCCATACTCTTTCATCCCAGTTACCAATTTGGCTAAACTCACAGCTTTGTACAAGGAGTAACTTTCTTTTCGGTGTGATGTTTAAACTTTGATCCTGGGATCTTTTCCTATTTAAAAAGTAAACTTTATCAGCAGTAAAAAAATATTCCCAATTATAAATTATATATAAAATATATATTTATGTGTGTCAGAGGTTATGGGGAAAAGGCAGGAGAATAGGGTTAGGAGGGAGAGATAGATCAGCCATGATTGAATGGCGGAGTAGACTTGATGGGCCGAATGACCTAATTCTACTCCTATGCCTTATGATATGACAAGGGAATAATGTTTAGTGCAAGGTAAAGCCAGCAAAGTCCGATCAAGGAGAGTCCGAGGGTCACAGATTATGGCTTCATTGTGATGTGAAACTCGAACAAAAAATGTAAATATTTAGTGCCCATGCTAATCCATAGGCTGCAGCAGAGGGTGTGATCCCGACTTTGGTTGCTGTCTGTACGGAGTTTGCACGTTCTCCCCATGACCTGCGTGGGTTATCTTCGAGATCTTCGGTTTCCTCCCACACTCCAAAGATATTCAGGCTTGTAGGTTAATTGGCGTGGTGTATGTATACATTTTCCATAGATGCTGCCTCACCCGCTGAGTCTCTCCAGCATTTTTGTCTACACTTTAGCTTAATTTCATTGCTTTGATGACTTTTACTGGCGAATGGGAGATTGGGCTATTAAATGAATAGTCAGTAATTATCCCGAGACTGATCACAGTCAGATAGTTGGTGAAGCATCCAGCCAATGGCCCAGAATGTTGGACAGCTGGTCTGAATGCATAACTCAGCAGCACAAACACAAACTGCTGCCTGTCAGTGCCCGAGACCTGGGTTCGATCCTGACCACAGGTGCTGTCTCAGCAGAGTTTGTACGTTCCCCCTGCAATGACGTGGCTTTTCTCCGGCTGCTCCCGCTTCCTCCCACATTCCAAAGTCGTACAGGTTTGCGGGTCAATTGGCCCCTGTAAAGAAAGGACTTGACAAGCTAGATGCAGGAAAAAATGTTCCCAATGTTGGGTGAGTCCAGAACCACAATCTTAGAATAAAGAGGAGGTCATTTAAGACTTTTTCACCCAGAGAGTTGTGAATTTATGGAATTCCCTGCCACAGAGGGCAGTGGAGGCCAAATCACTGGATGGATTTAAGAGAGAGTTGGATAGAGCTCTAGGGGCTAGTGGAGTCAAGGGATATGGGGGGAAGGCAGGCACGGGTTATTGATAGCGGGCGATCAGCCATGATCACAATGAATGGCGGTGCTGGCTCGAAGGGCAGAATGGCCTCCTCCTGCACCTATTTTCTATGTTTCTATTCTTCTATGTTTCTAAATCGCCCTTATAGTGTAGGTTAGAACTAGAGCACGGGTGATTGTCGATCGCAGCCTACAGCGGTGGAGGAGTGGCGGAGGACACCGCGGCTACACTTGGCCAGGTCGACCCTGCAACGCCGCCAGGACAACAGACTTTCATGGTCAGATCAAGATCCCTGCACTTACAACGACCTGGAACTTGAAAATGGAGCTAAACTGGCGACTCTGTATACTGTCTCAGGGAACTACTGCTGTACACATGTACTGTATCTGAGATGTTTAGCTGAGTTGTATCTAAGAGGCTATGTACAATAATACTGTATTGAGCCGTGTACAAAAGTGAATATCACTGTAGCTCGGTACGTTGGACACACAAAGTATCGTCCCGTACCATGCCAAGTACCAGACCATGCCACATCTTTGGGATGTGGGAGGAAACGGGAGCACCCGGAGGAAACCCTCGCGGTCAGAGGGAGAATGTGCAAAACTACACACAGACAGCAACCGCGGCTGGGATCGAACCTGGGTGTGCGGCGCTGTGAGACAGCAACTCTCCCAGCTGCTGCGCCACCCTGTGCCACCCTGTGTGGCCGTCTGCCCACCGGCTTGCCCCCATGACACTAAGACGGGGAAGAGGACAAGCTTGAAGAAGAATATTTCCTTAATCATCGTCTGCTTTGATCTGGAGATAGACACAAAAAGCTGGAGTAATAGCCCTGTCCCACTGTATGAGTTCATTCAAGAGTTCTCCCGAGTTTGCCCTGATTCGAACTCGGAGATTTACGGTAATGTCCGCTTGTCGGTACTCGGGGCTCTTCCCGAACTAAAAGCCTTTCCCAAGTAGCTGTCGTTAGCATTACGAGCCACTAAGAGACATCCCCAAGCTCTGATGTACATTCTACGTGCTTACCACGAGTTTGATTTTTTTTTTAAACTCTGGAGAGCACTTGAATGAACTCGTACAACGGGAGAGGGCTTTAACTCAGCGGGACAGGCAGCATCTCTGGAGAAAAAGGAATGGGTCTGAAGAAGGGACTCGATCCGAAACGTCACCCATTCCTTCTATCCAGAGATGCTGCCTGTCCCGCTGAGTTACTCCAGCATTTTGTGTCTATGGAAGAAGAAAGGCTTGTTCAGAGGTTTCAGGGGAGCAGAAGCCTTGTTTTAATTTGCATTCTGTTCACCTCTGGTCAATCAATAAACCATTACGGTGCTTTTGGGTAATAGTCTCTGCCCATGATTCATGGCCACAATATAAATGGCATGGCCTTTGCCATTGTGTTGCTGTCTTTGTATCGGAATGCTTTCAGCCAACTGAAGGTTAATGGCTTTCTGTGTAGGAAGGAACTGCCGAATCTGGTTTAAACCAAAGGTAGATACAGAAAGCTGGAGTAACTCAGTGGGTCAGGCAGCATCTCCGGAGAAAAGGAATAGGTGACATTTCCAGGTCGAGAACCCTTCTTCAGACTGAGAGTCACGAGAGGGAAACGAGAGCTATAGACGTTGATGGAGAGAGAGAGAGATATAGAACAAATGAATGAAAGATATGCAAAAGAGTAATAATGATAAAGGAAACAGGCCATTGTTAGCCGTGTGTTAGATAAGAATGAGTAGAGAGAATGGGACTCAACAAGACGACTTGGAAGCTGGTACAACTTTGGTGGGGGAGGGATGGAGGGGGGGGGGGGATGCGAGGGTGACTAAAGTTACTGGTTCCAGTGGGAAAGTCCAGTGTAGGTTGGAGGGGTTGGCAAGATAGGGCACGGCTAAGGAATATCCTTTGTGCCCTTGTATCCCGTATCTGTAAACTGCGTAGGAAGGAACTGCAGATGCTGGTTTCAACCGAAGAAAGACACAAAAAGCTGGAGTAACTCAGCGGGACTGGCAGCATCTCTGGAGAGAAGGAATGGGTGACTTTTCGGGTCGGGACCCTCCTTCAGTCTTGATCGTTGCTTAAATATGGGTGGTCCAGGAGAAGTTGCTGGTGATATTTACTCCAAGCAACTTGAAGCTTTTGACCATCTCCACTTTGGCACCGGCAATTCAAACTGGGGTATGTGGACCACTTCGCTTCCTGAAGTCGATCACTCTCTTCTTTGTCTTGCTGACATTGAGAGAGAGCTTTGTTGTCCCGACATCAGGTCACAAAGTTCTCGATCTCCTTCCTCTGTTCTGTCTCATCATTATTTGATGGTGACGTTGTCTGCGGATTTGTAGATTTAATTGGATTTGCACCTGGATGCAGAGTTGTGGGTGTATAAGGAGTATAGGAGAGGGCTGAGAACGTACCCTTGTGTAAACCAGTTTAGTTTAGTTTAGAGATACAGCGCGGAAACAGGCCCTTCGGCCCACCGGGTCCGTGCCGACCAACGATCCCCGCACATTAACACTATCCTGCACCCACTAGGAACCATTTTTACATTTACCAAGCCAATTAACCTTCAAACCTCTACGTCTTTGGAGTGTGGGGGGAAACTGAGGATCTCGGAGAAAACCCACGCAGGTCACGGGGAGAACGTTTAAACTCCACAGAGACAGATCAAACCCGGGTGTCCGGCGCTGCATTCGCTGTAAGGCAGCAACTCTACCGCTGAGGATGATTAGTCCTCTATCCTCACTGATGGTGGTCTGTTGGTCAGGAAGTCGTGGATCCATTATCATGTAATCATGTATAGTCTATTCACTGGCTGCATAGCTCGCAAGAAAACAACTTTTCACTACACCTTTGTGCACGGCCTACAATGTAGGCAAGGGCAACGAGTCAAATAGTCATGCAGTATGGAAGCAGGCTCTTCCCACCAACTCACCCATGCAGACAGGTGCCCCATCGGAGCTTGTTCCATTTGCCAGGAGGTATTAACCACAGGGAGAGCTCAGTTTCGTTTAGAGATACAGCGCGGAAACAGGCCCTTCGGCCCACCGGGACCGTGCCGACCCCCGATCCTTGTTCAATGGCACTAACCTACACACCAGGGACAATTTACTATCTTCACCAAAGCCAATTAACAGACAAACCGGCACGTCTTTGGAGTGTGGGAGGAAACCGGGGAAAAACCCCACGCAGGTCACGGGGAGAACGTACATTCTCTGCACAGACAGCACCCGTAGTCAGGATCGAACCCAGGTCTCTGGCGCTGGGAAGCAGCTGCGCCACCGTGTAGACCGAGAATTTGGACAAACATGGATTGTTTTATCCGGAACGCCGGAGGTTGCGGGGAAACCTGATAGAAATATATAAAACTATAAGGGGCATAGATAGGGTAGAACAGTCAGAATATTTTTTTCCCCCGGAATGGAAATATCATATACCCGAGGAGTATTTTAGGTGAGAGGGGCAGAGTTTAACGGAGATGCTTTTTACACAGATGGTGGTGTGTATCTAGAGTGTGCTGCCGGGGGTGGTGGTGGAGGCAGATAGGATAGTGGCGTTTAAGAACCACTAGGTTCCCGAGGTTGCAGGTAATGGAGGGAGATGGATTACGTGCAGGTCAATTAAAGTTGGTCTGGGCATCCTGTTCACCACAGACATTGTGGGCTGAAGGGCCTGGTTGATTAGTACGAGTGTCAGAGGTTTTCGGGGAGGAGTCAGGAGAATGGGGTTAGGAGGGAGCGATAGATCAGGCATGATTGAACGGCGGAGTAGACTTGATGGGCCGAATGGCCTAATTCTACTCCGATCGCTCATGACCTTATGACTGGGCTTGTACTGTGCTCTTGATAGGCCAGTCCCTGGAGTTGTGAGTGAGTTTTCTATCGTGAAGCCCCTTCATGCATCTTTCTACTTAACGGCCACCTTTACAATTAGGCCCAGCCGCATTGCAGTTGCCACAGGAATTGACCTTGAATTATTTATTCATTGACCGATAAATAACCTGTTGTAACTCGCCGAGAGATCCCCCCCCCCCCCCAGCAGGATGGTCTTGACGCTTTGGAGCTGCTGGTTGCTAAGGAATAGTCCTCTAGCAACCGTCGATACCTCGAGCAGACAGAGGGATCAAGCTGCTAAGGGTGTTAGTTGGCGATATGCAGAGTCCTGCCCTGCTGAATACAAATTCAGAAGATTCGGAAGGTTAGACGGCACGGTCTCCAGCATTACAGGGCTGCACCCTGCGGTTCATCTTGACGTATCTCCACGAGGGCCCATTGTGCAGGGAAGGTGATGGCAAAGTGTTGATGTAATAGTCTTGGACGGAGACAGGCTTACTGGAATGCACTGTGGCTGTGGCCCGCCGTCTGTGGAGAGGGAGGGGGAGACTTGCCCCACATCTGCGCTTTCCAGTCTGCCTGGGCCTACACGATCTCCCAGTTCCAAACACTTTAACTCCCCCCCCCCCCCCCCCCCCCCCACCTCCCATTCCCACACTGTCCACGGCCTCTCCCCCCTGACATCAGTCTGGAGAAGGGTCTCGACCAGAAACGTCGACCGTTCCCATCTACACAAGTCCCACCTGCCTGCATTACCTTAACGGGGTAGGCGTAAAATGCTGGAGTAACTCACCGGGCCAGGTAGCCTCTGGAGAGAAGGAATAGGTGGTGTTTCGGGTCGAGACCCTTCTTCAGACTCAACCCCAAACAACACCCGTTCCTTCTCTCCAGAGATGCTGCCTGTCCCGCTCAGTTACTCCAGCATTTTGTGTCTAATCTTCAGTTTAAACCAGCAACTGCAGTTTCTTCCCCCACACTGACCTTTCTGTCCTGGGCCTCCTCCATTGTAAGAGTGAGGCCCAGTGCAAATTGGAGGAACAGCACCTCATATTTCGCTTGGGCAGCTTGCACCCCAGCAGTATGAATACTGACTTCTCTAACATCAAGTAACCCTTGCTTTCCCTCTCTCTCCATCGCTACCTCTTTGCAGTCCTCCTACTAGTCTTCCACTGTCCTCCAGATTAATTTTACTGTTGTCACCTTTCCCTCAGCCAACATGTACCCCTCCATATCTCGAGTTTCCATCTCCCCTGACTCTCAGTCTGGGAAAGGGTCTCGACCCGAAAATGTCACCCATTCCTTCTCTCCAGAGATGTGGCCTGTCCCACTGAGTTACTCCAGCAGTTTGCGTCTATCTTTAGCTTACTTTAGTTTAGAGATACAGCGCGGAAACCAGGCCCTTCGGCCCACCGAGTCGGTGGTGACCATCGATCATCCCGAACACCAGCGCTATCCCACACACTCGAGACAATTTACGATTTTTACTGAAGCCAATTAACCTACAAACCCGTATGTCTTTGGTGTGTGGGAGGAAACTGGAGCACTCGGAGAAAACCCACATGGTCACGGGGAGAACGTACAAACTCCGTACAGACAGCACCCGTAGTCAGGATCGAACCTGGGCCTCTGGCGCTATAAGGGCAGCAATTCTACTGCTGCTGCGTCACCTTGCTACCATTTACTTAATGAACAGAAAAGGAGAATAGCTGGACATAGTATTTTGTTTAGGTTATAGCATGGAATCAGGCCCTTTTGCCCAATGAGTCCCTCACTGACCAGTTAACAATCATTCACACTAGTTCTATGTTCTCCCATTTTCTCATCCACTGCTAACACATGAGAGGCAAACTATAGAGGCTAATTAACCTACAGACCCACAAGTCTTTGAGATGTGGGAAGAAACTGGAAACGCCTGGAGAAAACCCAAGCAGTCACAGGGAGAACGTGCAAACTCCACACGGACAGCACCCGAGATCAGGATCGAACCTGTCATTGTGAAGCAGCAGTCTCTACCTGCTGAGCCACTGTGACACTCCCCTGCAATCTGAAGCCGTAGCTCTCTACAGTTAATGAATGAATGCCTTTAGTATACAATTACTGTTACTGATACGATCATCTGCATTGTAAATGGGCTCGGAGTGCAAACCTCACCCAGATATTTAGCAGAAGTGGTGGCATCTGATCGGAAGTAGTTAAATACTCACCATAATAACAGAGGGTAGGTTTTCCTACAGCCACTTGCATTGGATAGTTTAGTTTTAGTCTGGAGACTCAGCGCGGAAACAGGCCGTCCGGCCCACAGAGTTGGCGCCGACCAGCGATCCCCACACACTCGCACTATCCTACACACACCAGGGACAATTTTACTCTTATGCCAAGCCAATTAGCCAACAAACCAGTACGCCTTTGGAGGAGTCCGGAGCTCCCGGAGAAAACCCACGCGGTCACGGGGAGAATGTACAAACTCTGCACGGACAGCGCCTGTCGTCAGGATCGAATCCGTGTCTCTGGTACTATAAGACAGCAACTCTACCGCTTTTTATTTTTACGCCCGGTTAATCTACTGTTTTAGATAAACAGCATGGAAACAGGCCCTTCGTCCCACCCGGTTCCGGCCCCACCTCACCCGTCCCGACGTAGTGCAGCCCATGGAGTGCAGCAGCAGCAGCGCCTCGCCCGTGGCCCCGTCGGTCGGTCGGCGGCCCGGCCAGCTGTGCGACCTTCGGACCTTCGCTTACCGCTGACACCACCAGCCCTCCTTCTCATGGCCGATCATCGATCACCGGTCCAGCACCCGGGCCGACTCACCATTCACCCACCCAGCCACGGCCCAGTCGGTCAACGCATTGCCGTCGGGAATTTGTCCCTTATTTTGACCTTTTGTCCCTTATTTGGGAGTGAGAAAGTTGGCAGCCCTATGCTTCTGCCCCCTGGATCTTCACCCATTCAATGGCAGAGAAGAGAAGGGACCAGATCCTGGGATCACCTTGGGGATGCTGAGCCGGCAATGGGCAGCCGTGACTGCTCCTCAACCCCATCTGGTGATAGAGGCGTGTAACTGCCAGGGAATGTGGAGAGAAAGTTCAAGCAGGCACCAGTTGGCAGATGCTGGAATCTGGAGTAAAGTACAGGTGCATTGGTAGAGTTGCTGTCCCCCCCCCCCCCTTCTGTCGTGGGGTAGACTGACTCTCCGACCACCCCCCCCCCCCCCCCACCCCACCCCCCTCCCAATCTTTGCACATCCCCAATCCTGGACTTTCCACTCAACACTTTAATTTCATGCTGTATTTCGTTGTGTTTCACGACTGTTGGCAGACCCATTTCCTTCCTGGGATAAATAAAGTTCTATCGTATCGTGTGTCGTATCATTTCCAGCGCTAGGGACCCGGGTTCGATTCTGACCACGGGTGCTTCTCGGTACGGAGTTTGTACGTTCTCCCCGTGACCCGCGTGGGTTTTCTCCGGGAGCTCCGGTTTCCTCCCACACTCCAAAGACGTGCAGGTTTGTCAGTTAATTGGCTGGGTAACATTGTAAAATTTATCCCTAGTGTGTGTGTGTATAGAGGATAGTGTTAATGTGCGGGGATCGCGGGTCGGCGCGGACTGGGTGGGCCGAAGGGCCTGTTTCCGCGCTGTATCTCTAAAACTAAACTAACCACAGCATCGTGGTAGTCAGCGGTACAGTGACGCTGACACCTGTCTCGTGGCGAAATCGGAGAACCAGGCGCTCGACGGAACGGCGGCCAACGGATAAAATGACATCGGTTGGTGGTGGAGCCGCCCAGAAACCTCTCCGTTTTATGACTTGGCTTCAGAGAGTTTAACTTAAATCGGGTCATGGGAACCGAGTCTTGCAAAGAAAGAGAGAGCGAGAGAGAGAGGGGGTTATAATGGACCAGTGGGATTTGTCGATACCCTCTCAGCTTTACTTCAAAATCGCAAATAAACCCTGCAGGTTTCAAATATCTCTCACTCCAATGTCCCTTACTAAACGTTATATAAACGACTCAAGTGTCAGGATACATCAGTGGGGCCGAGTGAAGACGTTTTTCCTGAAGAAAGACACAGGAGACGGCCTAAGCTACGGGGAGATATTGGGCAGTCTAGGACTTAATGCTTCAGAGTGCAGGAGGCTGATGGTTGATCTTACAGAGGGGTATAAAATCATGGGAATCGTCAATAATGGACAACAGGCGCAGGAGCAGGCCATTCGGCCCTTCGAGCCAGCGCCGCCATTCACTGTGATCATGGCTGATCATCCACAATCAGTACCCCGATCCTGCTTTCTTCCCATATCCCTTGACTCCACTATCTTTAAGAGCTCTGTCCAACTCTCTCTTCAAAGTGTCCAGAGAATTGACCTCCACTGCCTTCTGAGGCAGAGAATTCCACACATTCACAACCCTCTGTGTGAAAATGTTTTTCCTCATCTCCATTCTAAATGGCTTACCCCTTATTCTTAAACTGTGGCCCCTGGTGAAGATAGGGTGAATGCACTGGGTAGGAGATTCAAGGACTAGAGGGCATGGGGTCATACAGTATGGAAACAAGCCCTTCGGCCCAACTTGCCCAGTCTGACCCCATCTTACACTAATCCCACCTGCTGGCCTTTGGCCCATATCCCTCTAAACCTGCCCTATCCATGACATAGGTTTAAGATGAGAGGGGAAAGATTTAATAAGGAATGTGAGGGGCAATATTTTCACACAGAAGGGTGGTTGGTCTGTGGAACGAGCTGCCGGAGGAGATAGTTGAGGTAGGTACTACCACAACTTTTAAAAGACATTTGGACAGCTACATGGGATTGAGCCAAAGGCAGGAAACTGGAACTAGTTTAGCTGGGGCACAATGGTCGGAATGGACAAGGGGCCTGATTTCGTGCTGGACGCCTCTATGCTGCCTGACCGACCGAGTTCCTCCAGTACAATTGTTTCTTGCTCAAGATTCATCAGCTCACAAGTTATTGGAGTAGAATGAGGCCATTCGGACTATCAAGTCCATTCCGCCATTCAGTCACGGCTGATCTATCTTTTCCTCTCAACCCCATTCTCCTGCCTTCTCCCCATAGCCCCCGACACCCGTACTAATCAATTCCAGCAACTGCGGTTTTGTGTGACTCCTTTACAAGAGTGGAGATGGTTTGAATTGGCTATTCCGGGGTGGGAGACTGCAACCTTCACGTGGTCCGCCCTGTTTCGAGAAATGCAATCAATCTGGTGTGCTCAATCAAATATGATCTAATAGAACAGGCCGTGCACGCCTTACGCAAGAAGGAGAAGGAGAATTGGCTCTTTCCATTCCACCATATCAGCTTGGCCCAGATTGGGAGCATGTGAAGCAGCCCCCGGAACATTGCCCTCACGAGCTGCCAACTGGATGGTCGTGTTATTCAAGACCCTCCAGACCCGCCTGCAAAGTTTGAGCTCTCTAAGGCAGAGCTTCTGATCGCAGGCCTCTGCAGTTGAGAAGTAGTTAACATCCCGAGCAGGGCTGGTGCAACAGCTGGGTAAACAGAACAGGTTACTATATATCGGGCTGGTCAACGAAACCAAGCGTTTCGAGAAGCATCGGAACTTCCATCAGGGACCGCATAGTTTGTATAGTTTAGTTTAGTTTAGTTTAGTTTAGTTTAGAGATAAAGCTCGGAAACAGGCCCTCCGGCCCCACCGAGCCTGCGCCGACCAGCGATCCCCGTGCAACGATACTATCCCACACACACTGGGGACAATTTACAATTGCACCAAGCCAATTAACCTGTACGTCTTTGAAGCGTGGGAGGAAACCGGAGATCCCGGAGAAAACCCTCGCAGGTCACGGGGAGAACGTACAAACTCCCCGCAGATAGGCACCCGTAGTCAGGATCGAACCCGGGCCTCTAGAGCCGTAAGGCAGCAACTCTACCGCTGTGCCACAGTGTCCCGCCCATGTATTGAATCTTTCCTGCTTCATTCTTAATCTGAACTGCAGATGACATTATGTCTGGGCTGTTTGGACAGGTATCGGTTGATTGATATTTCCATTTTAACCCTTCAAATGCCGCAGACCTGTGGAGATATAGTGCGGCACGGAAGCGCAGCGGTAGAGCCGCAGATTGGCAGCGCCAGAGACCCAGGTCCTGTGACCACGTGGGTTTTCCACAGGTGCTCCGGTTTCCTCCCACATTCCAAGGAGGCGCAGGTTTGTAGGTTAACGAGCTTCTCTTAAATTGTCCCTAGTGTGTAGCACAGACCAACTGCTTGTCGGCACAAGCTCGATGGGCCGAAGGGCCTGTTTCCACGCTGTATCTCTAATGTAAAATAAGATCTCTTGTTAAACAAAATGAGTTCACACATTAACGTTGATGACAGGTCAGCGTGTGTTCCTTCACTACAGCCGGCCTTAACCACGCCGACAGCAAATAGCGAGTAGGCTTGACCTTGGGGATGGGGTATTTGGATGTCAACCAGAAGAGAAGCCTCATACTTGGGGCGGCACGGTGGCGCTGCCGGTAGAGCAGCTGCCTCACAGCGCCAGAGACCCGGGTTCGATCCTGACCTCGGGTGCTGTCTGCGTGGAGTTTCCACGTTCCACGTGCGGGCTTGTTGGGTATACTGCCCCCAGTGCATAAGGAGTGGATGTGAAAGTGGGATAGCATTTGAAAGAAACTAATAAAAAGATTTTAAAAGAAAGAAAGTGGGATAGCATGGAACTAGTGTGAACGGGTGATCGATGACCACGGTGGGTCAAAAGGCCGGCTAGTAATCCTGTTTCCTTCAGACAATCGATCAATGAAATGCTTGGCGAATTATATTTTATCAGTGTTTGGGAAGTAGTGATTAATCTCATACAACACCAGTGACCCGGGCTCGATCCTGACTAAGGGCGCTGTCGGTACGGAGTTTTCATGTCCTCCCTTTGACCGCGTGGGTTTTCTCCGGGTGCTCCGGTTTCCTCCCACATTCCAAAAGACGTGCAGGTTTGCAGGTGAGTTGGCCTCTGTAATTTGTCCCTCGTGTGCAGGATAGAACGAGTTAGTGTACGGGGTGATCGCTGGTTGGCATGGACTCGCTGGGCCGAAGGGCCTGTTTCCGTGCTGTGTCACCAAAACCAAAACCTCCACCAGGATCTCTGCTCTCTGCACATTTCCACAACAGTATAAATGCAAGGTGGAATAAGGATGTGAGTAATTAGATTGCCCTTTCAAAGGGCCGGGTCGGGCATTGAATTGCTTGGATATTCCCTTCCATTAACCTACAAACCGGCATTAGCAATGCAAATCTTTCCTGTTTTGTTTCTTTCAACTTGCCTGTTGAAAAATTGAACATGTAATATATTGTGAAATATTAATTAGGACTGCTGGTTGACCCAATGAGGAGCCATCTGGATGGGAAATCAGCTGGGACCAGAGAAGGAAAGAGTCTGAAGAAGGGTCTCGACCTGAAACGTCACCCATTCCTTCTCTCCAGAGATGCTGCCCGCTGCGGGTGATCGATGGTCGGTGTGGACCAATAGGCCTGTTTTAATGCTGTATCTTCCAATCAATCAATAAAAGCCAAGGTCCGATATTATATCAGTGCGTGTGGAGTGGTGAATAGGGTGTTTTGTTGGTGTTTGGAAGTGTCTGGGCGTGGGGCCTGGCAGCCCGATCAATACATGGGTGAGGAGTCTCAAGAATTTTTTGTTTAGTTCAGTTTAGAGACACAGCGCCGAAACAGGCCCTTCGGCCCACCGAGTCCACACCGACCCGCGTTCCCCGCTCATTTTACACTATCCTGCACACAATAAGGACAATTTTACACTTACACCAAGCCAATTAACCTACAAACCTGCACGTCTTTGGAGTGTGGGAGGAAACCGAAGATTCTCAGAGAAAACCCACGCAGGTCACGGGGAGAGAATGTACAAACTCCCTGCAGACAAGCACCCGTAGACGGGAACGAACCCGGGTCTCTGGCGCTGTAAGGCAGTAACTCTCCTGCGATGGGGGGGAGGGGGTTGTGAGCTTGGATGGAGTTGTGGGGTGAATATTAGGGGAGTTTGAAGAGCACTTGAGGATCCAGATCTCAAAACTGCCACTGAGCGCATTGGCTACCAGGCAGCCAGTCACATGTGCTCCTGAGACATGAGTTATTTGTATTAGGCGCTTCAGAGCATTGTAAGGTGCCAGACGTTACCTGGTAAGGTAACGTGCAGGAAGGAACTGCAGATGCTGGTTTACACCGAAGATAGACACAAAATGCTGGAGTAACTCAGCGGGACTGGCATCATCTCTGGAGAGAAGGAACGGGTGTTGTTTGGGGTTGAGTCTGAAGAAGGGTCTCGACCCGAAACACCACCTATTCCTTCTCTCCAGAGAGGCTACCTGGGCCGATGAGTTACTCCAGCATTTTACGCCTACCCTGTTAAGGTAATGCAGGCAGGTGGGATTTGTGTAGATGGGACATCTTGGTCTCTTTGTGTCTAGATAGACACAAAATGCCACCAAGTTGGGCCGAAGGGCCTGTTTCCACGCTCTACGACATATAAACATACAAAACCGCCTCTTGTGCTCAAATGTGCACTTCCCGGGCAATCATGAGTTAAATATACATGATGACAGAGAGAGAGGCAGTTGATATGTGTATAATGCAA
>CM069161.1:9599871-9654871 GCA_035221665.1 Okamejei kenojei
TTCTTACATCAAACGACACCAACACATTATAGAAAGAAACAGCACCCGGGAGAGGCCATTCGGCCCTTTGCCCCACTCCTTTGCCCCAACCCCTCTATGACCCTATGATTAGTGAACATGATAGGTTTTTAAACAATGATGTACAGGTCGATTGGAACTTGTGCAGCTGCACTTTAGATAACCAGTCTGTTATTTTAACCATGATGCTATTCTACACCCATTTCTCTATTATGTTTTCTCTGTAAGATTGTGATTAGGGTGATTGAAACCATTGAAGTTGGTCCTTAAGTAGATCAAACAACTTTATAATCAGCTTTATAACAAGCATTTGTTTTTTATTGAGTTTCCATCTATTAAACAGGTGAGGCAAGTAAATGTGGTTTAAGCATTGTGTGGGTTTATCTTTAATGCATTGTATGTGTCATGTATATATTATATATACATATACTGGAGTACATATTGTATTTATGTTATATAGGTATAGATAGACATATATATATAATATAAATAAGATATGTACTCGGTTTTCTCCACTCCCAAAGATGCTGCCCAAGTGGTGTAATGGATAAGGCACTGGTTTCCTAAGCCAGTAATTGAGGGTTCAAGTCCTACCTGGGGAGATAAAGAACTAGGGGCTTGAGGGGTCTGTTTCCATGTGGTATCTATAAAACTAAAGCTCATCAGGATTGATTGTGTATCGCCTAACAGAATGTGTGGGCTGAGATGCTGAAGGCTTTTCTGTACTGAGACATAAAGACACGATAACTGACGTTCCCAAACAAATAATGAAAGATATCTCTTTAAGCCAGCAGGGCAGGGGGGGACATAGTGTGGGGGGAAAACTCATTACATCTGAAGAAGGGTCTTGACCCGAAACATCACTTATTTATTTTCTCCAGAGATGCTGCCTGACGCGCTGAGTTACTCCAGCCTTTTGTGTCTGTCTTCGGTTTGGTTTGGTTCAGAGATGCAGCGCAGATACAGGCCCTTTGGCCCACCGAGTCCGAGCCGACCAGCGATCCCCGCACATTAACACTATCCTGCCCACACTGGGGACAATTATTTTTTTTACATAGAAACATAGAAACATAGAAATTAGGTGCAGGAGTAGGCCATTCGGCCCTTCGAGCCTGCACCGCCATTCATTATGATCATGGCTGATCATCCAACTCAGTATCCCGTACCTGCCTTCTCTCCATACCCTCTGATCCCCTTAGCCACAAGGGCCACATCTAACTCCCTCTTAAATATAGCCAATGATCTGGCCTCAACTACCCTCTGTGGCAGAGAGTTCCAGAGACTCACCACTCTGTGTGAAAAAAGTCTTTCTCATCTCGGTCTTAAAGGATTTGCCCCTTATCCTTAAGCTGTGACCCCTTGTCCTGGACTTCCCCAACATCGGGAACAATCTTCCTGCATCTAGCCTGTCCAACCCCTTAAGAATTTTGTAAGTTTCCATAAGATCCCCTCTCAATCGCCTAAATTCTAGAGAGTATAAACCGAGTCTATCCAGTCTTTCTTCATAAGACAGTCCTAACATCCCAGGAATCAGTCTGGTGAACCTTCTCTGCACTCCCTCTATGGCAATAATGTCCTTCCTCTGATTTGGAGACCAAAACTGGACGCAATACTCCAGGTGTGGTCTCACCAAGACCCTGTACAACTGAAGTAGAACCTCCCTGCATTTACCAAGCCAATTACCTGACAAACCGTACGTCTTTGGAGTGTGGAAGGAAACCGAAGATCTCAGAGAAAACCCACGCAGGTCACGGGGAGAACGTACAAACTCTGTACAGACAGCTCCCATAGTCAGGATCGAACCGGGGTCTTTGGCGCTGTAAGGCAGCAACTCTACCGCTGTGCCACTGTGTTGCCAGGACTTGAGGGCCTGAGCTTCAGGGAGAGGTTGTGCAATCTAGGACTTCAGTCCTTGGAGCGCAGGAGGATGAGAGATGATCACGAGACTCAGGCCCTGGATGAAGGGCCAGTAACAAAAACCAGAGGGGGGTCTTCCTTCTACACCCTCAAGGTTCGCTGGCTGAAGGTGGCCGGGCAAGGAGAGGGATGTCTGATCACGGACGACCCCGATCAAAGTGACGGCTGCAACGGGCCTTTTATGGAGACTCTTGCCTATGGGCTCAGTGGGCTGTTTCTATGCATTCTGAACCCAAAGTGGAGATAGGCACACAATGCTGGAGTAACTCAGTGGGGGAGGCACCATCTCTGGAGAAAAGGAATAGATGATATTTTGGGGTGGAATCCTTCTTCAGATCTGTTTTAAGTCTGAAGAAGGGTCTCGACCCGAAACGTCAGCCATTCCTTCTCTCCAGAGATGCTGCCTGACCCGCTGAGCTACTCCAGCTTTATGTGTCTTTCTTCTCCAGAGATGCTGCCTGACCCACTGAGCTACTCCAGTTTTTCGTGTCGATCCATCTAGGTATCTGTCTTGTAAGGTGCAATGTGGTCAGTAAATTTATGGACAGTGGCCAATTTTCTTCTTTTAAAAGAAATGGGGAAAAGGGATGAGGGGAAGAAAGCAGGAACGGGGTACTGATTTTGGATGATCAGCCACGATCACATTGAATGGCGGTGCTGGCTCGAAGGGCCGAATGGCCGACTCCTGCACCTATTTTCTAAGATCTCTTAAACATCAAATTTGACAGAGAAAGGTCTCATTCGCTGGCAAAGAAAATCATTCTTGTCACATTAGATGGCAGAAAAAGTGGGATAGTTCACGTGTCAATTGATGGCAAATCACGCTCGCTACCTGTTCATAAGATCACATAAGGGATAGAAGTAGAATTAGGCCACTCGGCCCATCAAGTCTACTCCGCCATTCAATCATGGCTGATCTATCTCTCCCTCCTAACCCCATTCTCCTGCCTTCTCCCCATCACCCCTGACACCTGTCATTGGTTAATGGTTATTGGAAATTTGGAAATGGTAAGGAAGATGAATAGGCTATCGTCTGATTAACCCAAGAGCTCACATTCCCTGGGATCGACAAAAGAAAGCTGGCAGTAACTCAGCTTGGATGGATGCCATGAATATCTTGCCGCCTCACAACGGCAGCGGTTTTCGTCGGAGGGTCCCCAAATAGTTTAGAGTTACAGCGTGGAAATAGACCCTTCCACCCATGGAGCCCATGCCGAACCATCGATCACCCGCACACTGGCTCCATCCCACACACTGGGGTCAATTTACAGGAGCCAACTAGCCCTACAAAGCTGCATGTCACGGCTCTACCCGAGCCGGCTGCCTGCCCCTTTTCCGGGGATACGTCCGTGTCCGGGTGCGGTTAGAAAGGGAATACGTCCTGTCTCAGGGCACCCTGAGGGAGGTCCGGGACCGCTGGGCTCTGCAGGGTGCAGAATGCATCCTCAATAAGGATTGTAGCATAATTGTATAATAGTTTATTATGGATATATGTTTGCATTGTATTACGGTGGCGGGCTCTGGCTTGTTTTATTGTAGTGTAAATATTATTTTTTAATAATTGAATACTTGAAAAAAAGCTGCATGTCTTTGGAATGTGGGAGGAAACCGGAGCACCCGGAGAAAACCCCCGGGGCAAATCCTTCACGCAGAGTGTTGTGGGTGCCTGGAACGCGCTGACAGGAGGGTGGTGAAAGGATGCTGATAAGCTTTATGTGTCTATTCTCGGTGAAACAGGACAGCACAGGAACAGGCCCTTTGGCCCACCAGCTCTGTGCTCAACATGATGCCTACTTAAACCACTCCTTTCAGCCAGCAGGTTCGATAGTGGCTTTTACGAGGCATTTAGATAGGCAAGGATATGGATTACATGCAGGCTGAAAGGAGTGGTTTAAGTAGGCATCATGTTGAGCACAGAGCTGGTGGGCCAAAGGGCCTGTTCCTGTGCTGTCCTGTTTCACCGAGAATAGACACATAAAGCTGTATAGAGCGGGACAGGCAGCATCTCTGGAGAGAAGGAATGGGTGACGTTTCAGGGCGAGACCCTTCTTCAGACTGGTTCGGGATAAGGGAAACGAGAGATATAGACGGTGGTGTGGAGAGATAAAGAACAATGAATGAACGATATGCAATAAAGTAACGATGATAAAGGAAACAGGCCATGGTTCGCTGTTTGTTGGGTGAAAATGAGAAGCTGGTGCGACTTGGGCGGGGGAGGGATGGAGAGAGAGGGAATGGCGGGGCTACCTGAAGTGAGATAAATCAATATTCCTACCACTGGGCTGTAAGCTGCCCAAGCGGAATACGAGATGCTGTTCCTCCAATTTACGTTTAGCCTCACTGACAGTGGAGGAGACTGAGGACAGAGAGGTCTGTGTAGGGATGGGAAGGTGAATTAAAGTGTGTCTTACGCTCTGTGGTAACGACTTTAATCTCTATGTCTTGCCAGCTTGACTTTATTTGCGCAGCTCTGGTACGGAGATCCGAACTCGTTGTGTAACTGCAATTCACAAACTGACGCTTCAGCCCAGTTTTGAGGCAGCTCTACATTGTCACCAGAGGGGACAGGTTTAGAGATGCAGCACGGAAACAGACCCTTCGGCCCATCAAGTCCATGCCGACCGCCGGTCACCCGTAATAGGTAGAGGGCAGACACAAAATGCTGGGGTAACTCAGCGGGACAGGCAGCGCGTCTGGAGAGAAGGAATGGCTGACGTTTCGGGTCGAGACCCTTCATCAGACTGTTGCCAGGGGAATGGGCGGTGCATAGATAAGGAAGTGTCTAGATAAGGAAGCATAAGGTGTGAAAACAGGGCAAAGGGAATGCAGTGAGGCCGTCTCGGTTTTCTGCCAGTGCTCTAGTTTCCTCCTACATCCCAAAGACACGCAGCTTTGAAGATTACCCGGCCTCTGTATATTGCCCCTAGAGTGTAGGGGAGTGGATGAGAAAGAGGGATAGCATAGGACAAGTGTTTATCGGTTACCAGTTTAGTTTATTGTCACGTGTGCTGAGGTACAGTGAAAAGCTTTTGTTGCGTGCTCACCAGTTAGCGGAAAGACTATACATGATTGCAATCGAGCCGTTCACAGAGTACAGATGGGGATATGCAGTTTGTACGTTCTCCCCTTGACCGGCGTGGGTTTCCCTCTGAGATCTTCGATTTCCTCCCACGCTCCAAAGACGGACAGGTTTGTAGGCTAGTTGGCCCGGTGTACATGTGAAATTGGCCCTAGTGTGTGTAGGATAGTGTTAACGTGCGGGGATCGCTGGTCGGCGCGGACCCGGTGGGCTGTATCTCTAAACTAAACTAAGCTAAACTAAACTAAACATCTGGAGTTGCACTGGAAATACAATCCATTTGGGATATCTTGCAATCAGGTCGAATAAAGGCAAGATTTTTATTTATAATATGATTTATTGAATTCATTATAAGACAACTCAAACTTCTCAAACCTGCTGATGGAATACGAAGTTGCTGGAAATAGTATGTAGGACATAGAACACCCAGTACAGGAACAGGACCTTTCATCTGCAATATCTGTGCTGACGTTAATTGATCACCTCTGCCTGCACGTGATCAATATCCCTCCATTCCCTGCATATCCATGTGCCCATCTAAAAGCCTCTTAAACACAACGATCGGATCTGCCTCCACCACCGCTACCCCTGGCAGCGCGATCCGGGCACCCTCCACCCGCCAGGCGGGCACGGTGGCGCAGCGGTAGAGTTGCTGCCTTATGCCCCTGTCCAACTTGGGAAACCTCTGGAGACTTTGCCAAGGTTTCCGTGCGGTTCCCAGAGGTTTTTGTCAGTCTCCCTAATGGGCGAAAGTGGTTTCCGTTTTAAAAATCGGTAATTTTTTAGTCAAAGCCGGTTGCGATGCTAGTTGAAGGTGGTTGCCGGAGGACAAAAACCTCCGGGAACCGCACGGAAACCTTGGGTGGGGCGCAAAGTCTCCAGAGGTTTCCGTTTCAGGTTTCCTAAGTGGGACAGGGGCATTACAGCGCCAGAGATCCGGGTTCAATCCTGACTCCGGGTGGCGTCCGTGCTTTCTCCCCGTGACCCGAGTGGGTTTTCTCCGGGTGCTCCGGTTTCCCCCCACGCTCCACAGACGTACAGGTTTGTAGGTTAATTAGCTTTGGTTACAAAAAAAATTGGCGTTAGAGTGTGTCGGATAGTGTTAGTGTACGGGGGGATCGCTGGTCGGCACGGACTCGGTGGGCCGAAGGGCCTGTTTCCGTGCTGTATCTCTAAACTAAACTAAACAAGACGCCTCCTGATTTCTTGGCAGTCAGTCGCTGGGCTGTAAGCCTCTCCTTTTGCAGCTTCTGTACCTACTTCAGTGACTATCTGTGATGCCCACCGCGAGTGTATCTCTCAGCTTCTCAACATTCAAGCAGTTACCCATTCGTTCATTCATAGTAGAGAGCTCCACGGGCAGGGTACATCTGTTCATAAGGTCATAAGTGATAGGAGGAGAATTAGGCCATTCGGCCCATCATGTCTACTCCGCCATTCAATCACGGCTGATCTATCTCTCCCTCCTAACCCCATTCTCCTGCCTTCTCCCCTTAACCCCTGGCACCCATACTAATCAAGAATCTATCTATTTCTGCCATAAAAATATCCACTGACTTGGCCTCCACAGCGTTCTGTGACAAGGAATTCCACAGATTCACCGCCCTCTGACAGAAGAAATTCCTCCTCATTTCCTTCCTAGAGGAACGTCCTTTAATTCTAAGGCTGTGACCTCTGGTCCTGGACTCTCCCACTAGTGGAAACATTCTCTCCACATCCACGCTGTCCAAGCCTTTCACTATTCGGTAAGTTTCAAGGAAGGGGCCCCTCATCCTTCTAAACTCCAGCGAGCGCAGGGGTAGTGCTACGCTGTGCAGCAGTGATCACTCAGGATCGCTCCCTCTTCTCCCCTCTCCCATCGGGCAAAAGATATAGAAGTGTGAAAACGCGCACCTCCAGATTCGGGGACAGTTTCTTCCCAGCTGTTATCAGGCAACTGAACCATCCTACCAACAGCTAGAGAGCGGTCCTGAGCTACTATCTACCTCACTGGAGACCCTCGGACGATCTTTAATCAGACTTTATCCTGCACTAAGCATCATTCCCTTTACCATGTATCTGGCCACGTTTTGTCTTCCGCTGGCTGGTTAGCACGCAACGAGAGCTTTTCACTTTACCTCGGTACACGTGCCCATAAACTAAACTGAAACTAAACTACAAACTAAACTAAACAAAGAACATTTTAAGGGATTAGGAATGATTGTGCAGCTGTTTCTTGTCCTGCCTCCCCAGACCTAGTGACCCAAGTTCAACATGCAGGCAGTGAAGAAAGCTAATGGAATGTTGGCCTTCATAACAAGAGGAGTTCAGTAGAGGAGTAAAGAGGTTCTTCTGCGGTTGTGTAGGGCTCTGGTGAGACCACATCTGGAGTATTGTGTACAGTTCTGGTCTCCTAATTTGAGGAAGGACATCCTTGTGATTGAGGCAGTGCAGCGTAGGTTCACAAGATTGATCCCTGGGAACGCGGGACTGTCATATGAGGAAAGATTGAAAAGACTAGGCTTGTGTTCACTGGAGTTTAGAAGGATGAGGGGGATCTTGTAGAAACATATAACATTGTAAAAGGAATGGACAAGCTAGATGCAGGAAAAATTTTCCCAATGTTGGGCGAGTCCAGACCAGGGGCCACAGTCTTAGAATAAAGGGGAGGTCATTTAAGACTGAGGTGAGAAAAAACTTTTTCACCCAGAGAGTTGTGAATTTATGGAATTCCCTGCCACAGAGGGCAGTGGAGGCCAAGTCACTGGATGGATTTAAGAGAGAGTTAGTTATTGATAGAGGACGATCAGCCATGATCACAATGAATGGCGGTGCCGGCTCGAAGGTGGCCTCCTCCTGCACCTATTTTCTATGTTTCTATGTACCTCGGCTGCTGTCTGTGTGGAGTTTGCATGCTCTCCCTCTGACTATGAAAGTTTTTTTCTGGGTGCTCCAGTATCCTTTCACATCTCCGAACACTGTGGGTTGAAGGGTGTCTGAGGCACTGTCAATTGCTCCTGGTGTGTCGAATCTGGGGGGAAATGAAGATAATATGGGTCGAATTAGAAAAGGAGATTAATGTAGGATTAGTGCAAGTGGTCAGTGCGGATTCGATGGGCCAAAGGGTCTGATTCTGTGCCGCATTTCTCCGTAACTCGATAAAGCGCATTCTTCCTTGCCGCCACTAGACCCCCACCTCTCTTCCTCCTGGTTCCCAAAGCTTTCTGCTTCCTCCTAGTTGACCCTTACTTCGCAAGGTTAAACCAATTTTAAACATTTGGGATGCCTGGCCGTGGGGAAGAAAGGCGTCTGAGGAGGGGAGGAATCTCTGACTTCTCTTCGCAACTACTGTGAGTCGTGTAACACAAGCCCTCTGCACAAATGCAGGCAAAACGCTTGGAATAGCAGCCAGCCACTTGTTCCACACATCAGGAAGAAGAGGCTCTTGTTTGTTCCTGTGGCAGTTGCTTGGATTCCAGTCAGTGAATCAGACGGTGGGGGTCAGCGTCATCTGTTGCCGGCTATTTTGGACGAAAGCCTTGAACCGAGGCTGGGTCGCCGCCGAGAGCCTTCTCCTCCGTTCGAATCTCCGGCCCTGCTGCTTTTCTGTGTGTGGAGACGGAGACAGAGTGCGCTCGCGTGCTGCTAGCCCCTCGGAACATGTGCCCCCCCTTCGTGGCGGTGAGAACCTTCTGAAGGCGGAGGGGAGGAAAACGCTGCATCTGCTCCGACGGAAGACAGCAAGAAGTATAAAGAGAAGTGGGAGCCCATCCGTGTGTGCGCGCTGGATTCCAATCTATTTCAGATGAAAGTGGAGATGTATCTTCATGGACTTGATGATGTGGAAGTGGTAGGTTAATTATGTTTAACGTTCTACACCCACTTTCAAGAGAGCGGTCTGGTTTCCCCTGCGCTGGCCTTATTTACGTACTAGTTGAGGCGCTGGAGAGGGGAGCAAAAGTGGTTTACCTGGATTACACCGTGTTACCTGTAAGGAGACGAAATGTGTAGGAAGGAACTGCAGATGCTGGCTTAAACTGGCGATAGACACAAAAAGCTGGAGTAACTCAGCGGGACGGGCAGCATCTCTGGAGGGAAGGAATGGGTGACACTTCGGGTCGAGACCCTTCTTCAGACTGGTCAGGGATAAGGGAAACGCGAGAGATATCGACGGTGATGCGGAGAGATAAAGAACAACGAATGAAAGACGTGCAGAAAAGTAACGATGATAAAGGAAACAGGCCACTGTAAGCCGTTAGTCGGGTGAAAATGTGTGAGCTGGTGCGACTTGGGTGGGGGAGGGAGGGAGAGAGAGGGAATGCCGGTGCTACCTGAAGTGAGAAAAATCAATATTCACACTACTGTGCTGTAAGCTGAGGTTGGACAAACTCTGGAATGTCAGAGGTTTTTTGGGAGATGTGAGAAACATAGAATCATAGAAATTAGGTGCAGGAGCAGGCCATTCGGCCCTTCGAGCCAGCACCGCCATTCAATATGATCATGGCTGATCATCCAACTCAGTATCCTGTACCTGCCTTCTCTCCATACCCCCTAATCCCTTTAGCCACTCCCTCTTAAATATGGCCAACGAACTGGCCTCAACTACCTTCTGTGGCAGAGAATTCCACAGATTCACCACTCTCTGTGTGAAAAACGATTTTCTCATCTCGGTCCTAAAAGACTTCCCTCTTATCCTTAAACTGTGACCCCTTGTCCTGGACTTCCCCAACATCGGGAACAATCTTCCTGCATCTAGCCTGTCCAACCCCTTAAGAATTTTGTAAGTCTCTATGAGATCACCCCTCAATCTTCTAAATTCCAGCGAGTACAAGCCGAGTCTATCCAGTCTTTCTTCATATGGAAGTCGTGCCATCCCAGGAATCAGTCTGGTGAACCTTCTCTGTACTCCCTCTATGACAAGAATGTCTTTCCTCAGATTAGGAGACCAAAACTGTATGCAATACTCCAGGTGTGGCCTCACCAAGACCCTGTACAACTGCAGTAGAACCTCCCTGCTCTTGTACTCAAATCCTTTTGCTATGAAATATATAAAGAGAAATATATAAAGTGAATCCTTGTAATTATTAAAGCATGGATAAGGTTTACAGGAATTAGACAGTGTTACCTACAAGGAGAGGTTGGAAAAAGGTGGATTGGATTCTCTGCAACACCAGAGGTTTGTTCACAAGAGACCTGGTCGAAGTATATAAATTTATGTGAGGCGTAGATAGGGTAGTCAGGACCTGTCATATGTTGATAGAATGCAGCGACTGAGTTTGTTTACACTGGAATTTAGAAGGATGAGAGGGGATCTTATTGAAACATGTAAGTTTATAAAGGAATTGGACACGCTAGAGGCAGGAAACATGTTCCCGATGTTGGGGGAGTCCAGAACCAGGGGCCACAGTTTAAGAATAAGGGGTAGGCTATTTAGAATGGAGATGAGGGAAAAAACTGTTCACCCAGAGAGTTGTGAATCTGTGGAATTCTCTGCCTCAGAGGGCGGTGGAGGCCAATTCTCTGGATGCTTTCAAGAAAGAGTTAGATAGAGCGCTTAAAGATAGCGGAGTCAAGGGATATGGGGAGAAGGCAGGAACAGGGTACTGATTGTGGATGATCAGCCATGATCACAGTGAATGGCGGTGCTGGCTCGACGGGCTGAATGGCCTATTCCTGCACCTATTGTCTATTGTCTATAACTTTATTCCCAGGGTAGGGGTATCAAAGACTCGGGGGCATATGTCTGTGAGAGAGGCAAAGTTTAAAGGAGATGTGCGGAGCAGGTTTTTGTGTGTGGGTGCCTGGAACGTGCTGCCAGGGGTGGTGGTGGAGGCAGATACAGAGTTTGTAATTAAGAAACTTTTAGATAGGCACATATGAGAAGACATTGTGGGCGGTAGGGCTTGTTCCTGTGATGCAAAATCTTGCCGTGGGAATATGGAGGAACTGCAGTTGCTGGGGTTTACAAAAAAAAACCATTAAGTGCTGGAGCCCATTTTCTATCTTATTTGTCCATCTGCCCTTGGGTGTTGCTGCCAGGGTTCGGGGAGAACTTTCGAAAAAGGGCGATCGGCACAAAATGCTGGAGTAACTCAGCGGGACTGGCAGCATCTCTGGAGAGAAGGAATGGGAAAAAGGGCGATTGTTGGTCGGCCCTGACTCGATGGGCCGAAGGGCTTGTTTCCACACTGTATCTCTCAACCTGGCTAAATTAAACTTGAATTAAACTTAAATTAAACTTGACAAGACTAAACTAGATGAAAATAAGCTGAACTAAACTAAACTATCAGACTGCTTTTGAACTGCGGACATTTTGTAAATTCCCATGGTTACACAAAAGGCTGGAGAAACTCAGCGGGTGCAGCAGCATCTAAGGAGCGAAGGAGATGGGCGACGTTTCGGGTCGAGACCCTTCTTCTGACTGGTCAGGGATCAGGGAAACGAGAGATATAGACGGTGATGTGGAGAGATAAAGAACAATGAATGAAAGATATGCAAAAAAGTATCGATGATAAAGGGAACAAGCCAGTGTAAGCTGTTTGTGGTGTAAAAATGAGAAACTAGTGCGACTGCACTTCACAACTTGGTTTGTTCACTCTGGCCGTGGAGGGGGCCCAGGACCGAGAGGTCGGATACGGAATGGGAGGGGGAGTTGAAGTGCTGAGTTCCCTTCATCTGCGATCTGCTGCGATTTCCGATTGTCTCGGCTCCGACAGCCCACAAGGGAGGTGACTCATACAAAGAATGAAACATTCCGTGCCGTTCTTTCACATTTAGATCCCTCTCTGTGGACAAGGAGAAAAGAAATGTCAATTGTCGTGCAGGTAAATTAGAAGTCAGGCGTCGAGTCATCTTCTAGAAGACAGACACAGCTGGGCGAGGATTCGGGTCGAGACCCTTCTTCAGACCCATCCCTTCACTTATACTACTCTTATAACAAATGTAATGCACTTTGGTCAACGAGAGTTGTTTTTTAAACGTGCTATAGAAATAAATGTGACGACTTGACTTCACTCCAGAGATGCTGCCTGTCCCACTGAGTTACTCCAGCACTTTGTGTCTACCTTTGGTTTAAACCAGCTTCTGCAGTTCCTTCTGACACAGTCTTCTTCTAGCGCAGATCGCCATCGGCAGTCACTCGAAACGAGTCTGACTGTCGTCTCCTCTCCATGGGGTCGTCTACTTGTGGGTCTGCAGATGTCTGTAGAGGGCGATCCCGATCCACATACCTGGGTGCAACATACGTGGGCAGTGGAGACTGGCGGGGGTCGGTAGTCGTCGAGCCCCCTTCTCTCTCTCTCTCTCTCCCCACGGTGCTGGGGTCGCTTAGTCTCTGCGACACAGCGCAGCACCGTTTCATGAAGTGCAGCTCCTTCCTGCCCGGATTTCCTCCAGGAGCGTGTCACTCCTGCCATTGGGAAAAAGGCATAGGATCCTGAAAGCTGTAACGTCCAGGTTCAGGAACAGCTTCTTCTCATCAGGAGATGAAACACTAGTCTAGTTTAGCGATTCAGTGCGGAAACAGGCCCTTCAACCCACCGAATCGCGCTGACCAGCGATCCCCACACACGAGCACTGTCCCACACACATTAGGGACAATTTACAGTCTTTACCAAAGCCAGTTACCCTACATATCTGTATATCTCTGGAGCGTGGAAAATAAAGGGCCTGTCCTACTGAGGCGATTTTTTTTAGGTGACTGCCGGCGATTAGGCTGTCGCCACACGGTCGCGGGGTGTCGCCCGTATGGTCGTGAGTCGTCCCCTCAGTTGCCCAAAGAGTCGTAGCGTTTTTCTGGTCTCCGCCGGATTTTGAAATGTTCAAAACGTTTCGGCGAGAGTTGGCGACGGTGGGCTTGTCGTTGCTAGTCGCCTCCTGACGTAGGTGCTGTCGTCGTTTGTCACCAGAATGGCGTAGGTTGTCGGCGGGTGACATAGGTTGTCGCCGGTGCTGTCTTCGGTGAATTCCATTGTCGCAGTCACCGGCAGTCGACTACAAAATCGCCTAAGTGGGACAGGCCCTTAACCGGAGCACTCGGAGAAAACCCACGCTGTCTCGGTGAGAACGTGCAAACTCCGTGCAATCTTGCCCCGGCGCTATCTTCCCCGTGAGAAAAGTTATTGCAGAATAAATGGCCGTAAGGCTTTGAGACACGGGCTACGCTGCACACATGCACGGAAATTGCTATCGAGATATGGAGGGGACCAGGGGACAGGGGAGACACAATTTTTTGGCAGCCACACGCGCATGCGCACACTCACACACACGCGCGCGAGGCTTCGGAGGCTCAATCCAGTGCTAAATGCAGCTCAGCTCTGCCTGTCTCGCCGGGTTAACCTACAGCCCTGGCTGGACTGACGGGACATCAGCGCTGCTTCTCCGCGCTGGCTGTAAACCTGGGCCATATTTCCCGCGAGTCCAGGCAGGGCTGTAGGTTAACCTGGCGGGACAGGCAGAGTTGAGCTGGGTTTAGCACTGCTTCTCTGCGCTGGCTGTGGGCCTGGGGGCTGAATCATCATGTCCCGCCCCCATTGCTTGCTCACCGATGTCCCTCTCTTCAAATCAGCGCCCTCGATCAGCAGTCCCACCCCCACCGTCTCGTGGAAAGCGGAGATTTCACCGGGTTTTAAAATCTGGATTACAAAAAATTGGGGGGGGGGTCGTCCCCCACTTCTCAAAACAGGGTGTGGGGAGCCTGGCCCCCCGGGATCTCCGCCCCAGGCTGCACATGGAGTGGATCAGTGTCAGTTAAGGTGTCGCGAAACACACAGACACACTGTGTAGTCTCCAATTAGTGATCAAACCATGAAATATCATCAGTGTGCTTTACTGCTTTGGGTCGAGACCTGAAACCTCACCCATTCCCTCTCTCCAGAGAGATGATGCCCGTCCTGCTGAGTTACTCCAGCAGTTTATGTCTGTCTTCAACTTCAACGAGCATCTGCAGTTCTTCCCTACACGTGATGTAAAGAGATAACGTGCAAATTGTTGCAGATTTGAACTCCCCGGTCACTCCCTCTTCTCCCCTCTCCCATCGGGCAGGAGGTACAGAGGCTTGAATATGCACACTCCCCGATTCAGGGACAGTTTCTTCCCAGCTGTTATCAGGCGACTAAACGGTTCCCCCCATCAACTAGAGAGCAGTCATGACCTCCCGTCTACCTCATTGGAGACCTTCGGACTATCCTTGATCGGACTTTACTGGCTCTATCTTGCACGTTATTCCATTTATCTTGTTTCTGTACACAGCGGACGGCTCGATTGTAATCATGTACTGTCTTTCTGCTGACTGGTTAGCACGCAACAAAAGCTCCTCGCTGTACCCTAGCACCCTTGACAATAAGCTAAACTCAAACCCTTTATCCTTTATCTGTGTACAGCTTGATTGTAATCAGGTGTAGCATTTTCTTTGACTGGATAGCACGCAAACAAAAGCCTTCCACTGTGCACGTGACATTTAAACTTTAGAGATACAGAGAAGAAACAGGCTTTTCAGCCCACCGAGTCCTCACTGACCAGCGATCATCCTGTATATTAGTATTCGCCTTGTCGTGGTGGAGGAGCTTGTGTGGTCCTGAGATCCTGAGAGCGATGCTGTCTGGGGCTACGCTCCTGGTAGGGCCACCCATGGCGGTAAGGTCGAGGGGGAGGTCCCTGACAAAGAGCGATCCAACCAAGACATCATCGGTGGGGCCAGTAGAGCCAGCGTCCCTTGTAGCCAGGGTCCGGAGGGCAAGGAGCCAGCGCCACTCCACCTAGGGTCCGCAAGGGGGAGGAGTGGCTCTGCTGTCTGTGACCGAGGGAATGGTGACGGGATCTAGGGAGGCGGGAGAGCTGAGGATGTCCTGGTTGGGTTGCTCCTAGGCCTGGCCAAGCTGCCCAGCGGCGAGTCACGGTGCCAGGCGGAAGAGGGCTTTGCCCCTTTACCGGGTTGTACAGTAGTTATTAGAATATTTGCAAAACAGTTGTTTGATGATTATGTAACATGGTGGTGGGTGTGTCACCACGGTTTTGTTTTTTTTTGCCTTTTGTATCGTGTTGGAATTTAAATAAATTATTTTTTGATACAAAAAAATGGTGGAACAGGCGGAGGATGAAGGCAGACTTTAGTGGGGCGTCACAACAGCTGGGGAGGCGGATGAAGGCTGAAGCAGAAAAGGGTCTCCGGTCGTCTTGGACTCCATGCCACTGGATCCTGACCCAGATCTGTCAAGGATGGTGGGGTGGCTGTCTGTGCGCCGGTCTCCCCACGTTAAACAAAGTCACGCACGGGCGTCCTCCATGAGAGGACAGTCTTACTCGCTTCGAGTGACCGCCGATGATGATGATGGTATAGACGACACTCGTGGTCAGGCTTGAACCCGGGTCTCTTGGGCTTTGTAGGGCAGCAGCTCCACCTGCTGCACCACCATGCCACACTATTAATAATAAACTAAACTAAATAAGGGAAAACCAAGGTGATGGGAGGGCCAGATGAGTTGAGACGAAGGCCAGATCAGCCATAATCGTATTGAATGGTGGTGAGTCTCAATGGCTGGCCTGACCTACACCTGCTGCATCTTACAAACTGCTGGAATATTCCGTTTAGTTGAGTTTAGTTATTGTCACCTTTACAAAGGTACAGTCAAAAGCTTTGCAGCGTGCGAACCAGTCAGTGGAAGGACAAAACGTGATTACAATCCAACCATCCAGAGTGTACAGATACATGATAAAGGCAATAACATGAATAAGTGCAAGATAAAGTCCAGGGAGGTTCGATCAAAGGTAGTCCAAGCGTCTCCAAAGAGGTAGATAGTAGTTCAGGACTGCTCTCTAGTTGTTGGTAGGATGGTTCAGTTGCCTGATAACAGCTGGGAAGAAACTGTCCCTGAATGTGGAGGTGTGCGTTTTCACACTTCTGTCCCTATTGCCCGATGGGAGAGGAGAGGAGGGAGTGGCCGGGGTGCGACTCATCCTTGATTATGCTGCTGTACTTGCCAGGGGCGGAAAACCCGGGGGGGGGCCCAGACGGGACATGTCCCCCCCCATGTTTTGAGAGGTGGGGGACATCCCCCCCAAGTTTCTGTCGTCCGGATTTTAAAATCTCCGCTTTCCGCGAGACGGTGGAGGTGGGACTGCTGATTGAAGGCGCCGATTGGACGAGAGAGACGTCGGTCAGCAGGCAATCGTGGCGGGACATGATGATTCAGCGCGATGATTGGAGGAGGGAGACGTGGCACGGACCTGTGCCTCATCCGCAGCCAGGATCGATCCCGGCCGGGTCTCCGGCGCTGTCCCGTCCCCACCCGAGTGCCCCCCCCCCCCCACGGGTGGCCAGAGGGGTCGGGAGTCAGACGGGCGCGGCGCCCACAGGCCCACAGCCAGCGCAGAGAAGCAGCGCTAAACCCAGCTCAGCTCTGCCTGGTTAACCTGCCTGGGCTTGCGGGAAATATGGGCAGTGCGGAGAAGCAGCGCTGGTGTCCCGTCAGTCCAGGCAGGGCTGTAGTTAGCCCGGCGAGACAGGCAGAGTTGAGCTGCATTTAGCGTTGGATTGAGCCTCCGAAGCCTCGCGCATGTGTGTGTGGGTGCACAATTGCGCGCGCGGCCGCCAAAAAATTGTGTGTGTCCCGGTCCCCTCCATGCTTTGATAGCTAGTTCCGCTCTTGGGCCTTGCCGAGGCAGCGAGAGGTGTAGATGGAGTCAATGGAAGCGAGGTTGGTTTGTGAGATAATCTGGGCTGCGTCCACAATTCTCTGCAATTTCTTGTGGTCTCGGACAGAGCTAATATTTAGTTTAGTTTATTGTCACGTGTACCGAGGTACAGTGAAAAGCTTGTGTTGCGTGCTAACCAGTCAGCGGAAAGACAACACACGATTACATTCGAGCCATTTACAGTGTGGAGATACATGATAAGGGAATAACGTTTAATGAAAGGTAAAGACTGACCAAGGGTAGTCAGACGGTGACCTACGAGGTAGTTCAGGACTGCTCTCTGGTTGTGCTCAAGTGATTCAGTTGCCTGATAACAGCTGGGAAGAAACTGTCCCTGAATCTGGAGGTGTGCGTTTTCACACTTCTGCACCTCTTGCCTGATGGGAGAGGGGAGGAGAAGGTTTGACCAAAATGCTACTCATCCTTGACTATGCTGCTGGCCTTGCCGAGGCAGCGTGAGGTGTAGATGGAGTCAATAGAAAGGAGGTTGGTTTGTGTGTTGGCGCAGAATGCTGGAGTAACTCAGCGGGACAGGCCGCATCTCTGGAGAGAAGGAACGGGTGACGTTTCGGGTCGAGACCCTTCTGTATCTCTAACCTGATGGGAGAGGGGAGAAGAGGGAGTGGCCGGGGTACGACACGTCCTTGATTACGTTGCTGGCCTTGCCAGGGGAACGTGAGGTGTAGATGGAGTCGGTGGCTTGTGGGATGATCTGGGCTGCGTCCGCAATCCCCCACAATTTCTTGCTGTCTCGGGCGTGGTTAATGGCCAACAGCGGTTTGTGAGCTTATGCCTAGCAGTACCGCTCAGGTTAAATCAAACCTGTCTGCACTGTGCCATGTGTCACGTTCCTCCTGCTGGCAGTGGCACACTGAACAGCTGTGTGGTCTCAATGGCGTGGCCAAATTCGGGCAGCTTTACAGGCGGTCACGGTGGCGCAGCGGCAGAGTTGCTGCCTTACAGCGCTCGCAGCGCCGGAGGCCCGGGTTCAATCCCGACTACGGGTGCTGTCTGTACGGAGTTTGTACGTTCTGCGCGGGTTTTCTCCGAGATCTTCGGTTTCCTCCCACACTAAAAAGACGTACAGGTTTGTTGGTTAATTGGCTTGGTAAATGTTAAAAATTGTCCCTAGTAGGATATTGCTAATGTGCGGGGATCGCTGGTGGGCTGTAACAGTGGGACAAGGCAAGCTCAAGTCTGATGGGACAGATATCATCGTCTCATTGGGCTTCTGCATAAAGCGAGTCATCACCCGTGAATATCCCTCGCGGTTCATCCATGATGCATGAGTGGGGAACACTCGGACTGTCTTCTACTGCACGCATTCCTCTGCGCACTTGCTGATGATGTCAGTCTCTGCATCGGCGTACTCATTCAGATTGCTGCCGCCTCACACCGCCGGGGACCTGGGCTCAATCTTGACCTCGGGTGCTGTATGTGTGGAGTTTAGCACGTTCTACCTGTGACCACGTGGGTTTCCTCCGGGCGCTCCGGTTTCCTCCCACATCCCAAAGACGTGCGGGTTTTGAGCTTAACTGGCCTGTGTAAATTGTCCCTAGAGTGTAGGGAGTGAGATAGTGGAATAACAGAGAACAAGTGTGAACTCGGTGGGGCGAAGGGCCTGTTTCCATGCTGTATCTCTTAAAATTATGAAAGGTTCAGCTAGATTATTTGGTCACCTGGGCTAGAGGGCGTAGTTTTACAATCAGCGGCAACGATTAAAGGAGATATGTGGGGAAAGGTTTGTACACAAAGAGTAGTGGATGCCTGAAATGTGTGGCATGGGGTGGCAGTAGAAACAGATAGGAATGTGGTGTTTCGTTCACTTTAGTTCACTTTAGCTCAGTTTAATTCAGTTAAATTCAGATTGGTTCAGTTTAATTTAGTTCACTTTAATTCACTTCAGTTCAGTTTAGACTAGCTTAATTTAGTTTAGTTCATTTATGTGGTGACAGTTTTTGAGAACGTCTCCAGGATTTAGTCCTCAATAGTCACTTTAATCGATGACCGTGGATCAGAAGGTAATCGATACACATCCACGTGCGCGCCACGAGACATGCAATGCTGTCGAAAGATGAATCTTCTAAAAACAGTCTTTATTGTCGTGCATTGCAATCATACTCATGGTCTTGCTCGTGCATGGTCAAAAACTATGTGTCTCTTCACCGATCTTCTTCGAACTGAACTAAACTCCTTGGGAGTCTGCACCAGAATCCCAGCTGCAGACACGCCTCAGACTACATATAAATCCCACCCACATAATTACAGGCAGATATAATTTAAAGGTAACTGGTTGTAGTTATATCATACTGAGTTAAGCTCAATGGCTACTACAGTTTAGTTCAGTTCAGTGCAGTCCGGAGTTTATACCTTTTCCCTGTGATGTGCTTGGGATTTCCACGGATGCCCCGGTTTCCTCCCACGCTTCAAAGACATAGGGGTTTGTTGGTTAATTGGCTTTGGTAAAGATTGTATATTGTCATAAATACAGAATAATTTCATAAGTGATAGGAGCAGGATTAGGCCATTCAGCCCACCATGTCTTCTCCGCCATTCAATTATGGCTGAGCTGTCTTTCCCTTTTAACCCCATTCGCCTGGGATCTCGCCAGAACCCGTGACACCCTGTTCCCTAGTGTGTGGGTAAGTGCTAATGTACGGGGATCGCTGGTCGGCACAGACCCGGTGGGACAGGGGTTCTGTTTCCGTGCTGTATCTCGACACCAACCCAAATTAAACTAAATACTACCGGTGGTTTTGTGTGCCAGAGAGCCTGCTTTGGTTCTGTGTATCCGTCACCTCTACAGAATGTTCAAAGCATCCACAGGCAATTTAATAACCAACGTCGAGACTGTGGTTTTTCCCGATGAAGACTGCCAGCCAGTGTCTGCATGGGGTAAGTATCAAACTCCGCAATGAGCTACAATGACAACTTAGTCTGTCTTTGGTGGCGTTGATGCAAGAGTAATTGGCCAGGGAACTGGGAGAATCTCACCAGAAATAAAATGAGACCTTTCAAAGATAATCACAAAATGCTGGAGTAACTCAGGGGGATAGGCAGCATCTCTGGAGAGAAGGAATGGGTGGTGTTTCGGGTGGAGACCCTTCTTCAGACTGATGTCAGGGGAGTGGTTCCATCCAATCAGACTCCCCTGACAACAGTCTGAAGAAGGGTCTCGACCCGGAACGTCACCCGTTCCTTCTCTCCAGAGATGCGGCCTGTCCCGCTGAGTTACTCCAGCATTCTGCGCCAACACACAAACCAACCTCCTTTCTATTGACTCCATCTACACCTCACGCTGCCTCGGCAAGGCCAGCAGCATAGTCAAGGATGAGTAGCATTTTGGTCAAACCTTCTCCTCACCTCTCCCATCAGGCAAGAGGTGCAGAAGTGTGAAAACGCACACCTCCTGGTTCAGGGACAGTTTCTTCCCAGCTGTTATCTGGCTTCTGAACTATTCTATCCACCATGTGGCACGGTGGCGCAGTGGTAGAGTTGCTGCCTTACAACACCAGAGATCTCTGGTTGGTGCAGACTCGGTGGGCTGAAGGGCCTGCACCTCTAAACTAAACTAAAAAAATATAAACAAGAGAGCAGTCCTACGCTATTATCAACCTCGTTGGAGATCCTTGGGATATCTTTCTTCAGACCTTAAAAAAAAATAATAATAATAATTTTTTTTTTTTTTTTATTTATCAGAAGCAATTGTACAAGGATAAAACGTTCGCCGTCTACAATTATACAATTACTGTACAGCTTCATTGTTAACCTTATCACCTAAATTAAACAAAAGAAAAAAAGGAAACAAAGGGAGAACAAGAAAAGAAGGGAGGAAAAAATGAAGGGATAAAATAGAAAAGAACGAGACAAAGGCCCCTAAGCTACCAGATCAGTGCAGCAGAGAGAAAGAGGAATAAGAAAAGATGGAGATATACCTTGCCCCATCCTCCACCCCCCCCCCCCCCACCCCACCCCCCACCCATCGTAGCATCGGATTTAAATTTAAATTTAAATTTGTGTTTCACCATACTACTGTTGTAAAAATTCAGTGAAGGGTATCCATGTCTTAAGAAATTGATCTTTTTTTTTACGCCAAGACAAGCCTAATGTTTTCCAAGTGTAAAATCTCGGACATGTCTGTGATCCACATCTTCACTGTGGGGACTGTTGTCATTTTCCAAAATTTAAGTATTGATTTTTCTCGCCATTATTAGGCCGCAGTTGAGGAAACGTCTTTGGAATATCGTGAGCTTAGAACAGGCCTCTGACATACCTAATGTGATCAGTTTTGTATCTGGGTCCAATTTAGTTTTAAGTATTTTAGAAAAGGTATTTGTTCAGACTTTACTGGAGTTTATCTTGCACTAAATGTTATTCAAGTTATGCCAAGGACAATTCCTCTCACTTCAAACCTACGCCCTCTGATTCTCGATTCTCCTACTCTGGGCAAATGACCCCCTGCATCTACCCAATCTATTTCTCTCATGATTTTGTACACCTCTATAAGATCACCCTTCATCCTTCTGCGCTTAAAGGAATAAAGTCCTAGCCCGCCCAACCTATCCCTGTAGCTGAGTCCCAGGAGTCCTGGCAACATCCTGGTAAATCTTCTCTGAAACCTTTCAAGCATGACAACATCTTTCCAAAACGGAACACAATACTCTAAATGTGGCCTCACCAACATCTTATACAACTGTAAACTGGCATGAGTCGGTGGAGAGTGAAACAGTGGCTCCACCAGCTGCGCCATCGTGCCATAGGAAACGCGCTCCTGTGGTCTCATCAGGTCATCTGGTCTACTCCATCATTCAATCATGGCTGATCTATCTCTCACTCCTAACCCCTTTCTCATGCCTTCTCCCCATACTGATCATGAATCGATCTATCTCTGCAGTAAAAATATCCACTGACTTGACCTCCACAGCGTTCTATGGCAATGAATTCCACAGACTCACCACCCTCTATCTAAAGAAATTCCTCCTCATCAACTTCCTAAAGGAGCGTCCTTTAATTCTGAGGCTATGAGCTCTGTTCCTGGTTTCTCCCACTAGTGGAAACATCCTCTCCACATTATCTAAGGATAGGTGGTGTGGATCCCGACCTTGGATAAGGGGAGGATTCCACGCGCCAACAAGATACTGAGATATGCTGAAGAAGGAACTGGAGATGCCGGTTTAAACCGAAGACAGACACAAAATGTAACTCAGCGGGACGGGCAGCATCAGTGGAGAGAAGGAATGGGTGACGTTTCGGGTCGAGACCCTTCTTCAGACTGAATCAGGGGAGAGGGAGATAAATAAAGAGATGAGGAAATTTAAGGTGTGAAAACGAGTCAAAGGGGATGGAGATCAAGAGAAATGTAGCATAGTCGGAGAGCAGGAGGAATCACAGAGGGGGCAGCAGCAGCGAGAGAGGATGCAGAACTCTCGGCGAAGAGAGGAGGAGAACTTCTTCGAAGTAGTCATACCTTGAGGAGGTTCTGCAGTGGAGCCGACAAAATGTGTAGCAAAGAACTGCAGATGCTGGTTTAAACCGAAGATGGACACAAAATGCTGGAGTAACTCAGCGGGACGGGCAGCATCTCTGGAGAGAAGGAATGGGTGGCGTTTCGGGTCGAGACCCTTCTTCAGACTGAGATATGTTTCTGTTTCCTCGCTCAGGGTTCAGCAGACTCCTACACCAGCCGCCCATCAGACTCAGACATCTCTCTGGAGGAGGACAGGGAGGCGCTACGCAAGGAGGCCGAGCGGCAGGCTTTGGCACAACTTGAGAAGGCAAAGGTGAGACTGGCACTCGCCTCACCTCCACTCTGGTGCTGTGCTTCAAACTGGCCGGTGGCAAGGGCCTGTGTTATACTGATCGCCACACGTCACTGCATGAAGCCGAAACGCAAGGTTAACAGTGACGTAGACTGGTCAAAGCGGCAACATTAACTCAAGCCAAGTTGGAACTCACCCCCTGCACCTCCCCTCCCTCCCCTCCACCCCCTCCCCTCCACTCCCCCCCCTCCACCCCCCCTCCACCCCCCTCCACCCCCCCACTCCCCCCACGCCCCAGCCCCCTCCTCCTCCACCCCCCCCCCCACCCCCACCCCCCTCCCCCCTCCACCCCCCCTCCACTCCACCCCCCCCCACTCCACCCCCTCCACCCCCCCTCCCCCCCTCCACCCCACCCCTCCACCCCCCCTCCACCCACCCTCCACCCCCCCCCCATCCACCCCCCCCCTCCCCCCCCTCCACCCCCCCCCCCCCACCCCTCCACTCCCCCCCACCCCCCCCTCCACCCCCCCTCCCCTCCACCCCCCCTCCACTCCTCCACCCACCCCCCCCTCCCCCAACCCCCTCCACCCCCCCTCCACCCCCCCTCCACCCCCCCTCCACTCCCCCTCCACTCCTCCCCACCCCCACCCCCCCCCCCTCCACCCCCCCTCCACCCCCCTCCACCCCCCCCCCACCCCCTCCACCCCCCCTCCACCCCCCCTCCACCCCCCTCCACTCCCCCCCACGCCCCAACCCCTCCTCTCCACCCCCCCTCCACTCCCCCACACCCCCCCTCCACTCCCCCTCCACCCCCCCTCCACTCCCCCCACGCCCCAACCCCACCTCTCCACCCCCAACCCTCCCCTCCTCTCCACTCCCCCTCCAACCCCCTCCACCCCCCTCCACCCCCCATCACACCCCCTCCACCCCCCTCCACCCCCCACCCCCCCTCCACTCCCCCCCTCCCACCCCCCCTCCACTCCCCCCCACCCCCAACCCCTCCTCTCCACCCCCCCTCCCCCCCCCCACCCCCCCTCCACTCCCCCCCCCTCCCACCCCCCCCACTCCCCCTCCACTCCACCCCCCCCCCCCCCCTCCACCCCCCTCCACCCCCCCACTCCACCCCCCCCCACCCCCCCCCCACCACCCCCCCCCCCCCGTTCTTCACGCTGGTTCCAGATTCCAGAGACTACAGTTAAATCCACCCACCCAGCTGGGGAGTTGAAATTCATTTGTTAACCCGGAATAAAACCAAGGCTAGACACTTTCCGTTGAAGTCCCACACCGTGTCCACCGTGCTCTCAGATGTCTATCTCTGCTTTACTTTGTTGCAGACCAAACCCGTTGCATTTGCTGTTCGAACAAATGTTGGCTACAACCCCAGCCAGAACGACGATGTTCCTGTGCAAGGCGTGGCCATTTCCTTCGAAGCCAAAGATTTTCTACACATCAAAGAAGTAAGCGGGCTGCTTAGGTGGTCGCACAGCGCTGGCGTAACTCCGCGGGATGGGCAGCAGCTCTGTAGAGATGGAATGGGTGACCCGGAACATCGCCCATTCCTTCTCTCCAGAGATGCTGCTGCCTGTCCCGCTGAGTTACGCCAGCAGTTTGCGATTATCTTCGATTTAAACCAGCATGTGCAGTTACTTCCTACCCATGTGTTCTGCTATTTGCGATGTTATCTGTAACGCTCAAATGTTGATGCGATGGCACATTTTGTGTCAGCATACCTGTTCAAAGTTTAAGGTTTAAGAATAAGGAGTAAGCCATTTAGAACGGAGATGGGGGAAAAACTTTTTCACACGGAGAGTTGTGAGTGTGAAATTCTCTGCCTCGGAGGGCGGTGGAGGCTGGTTCTCTGGATGCTTCCAAGAGAGAGTTGGATAGAGCTCTTGGGGATAGCGGAGTTAAGGGATATGGAGAAGGCAGGGACGGGGTACTGATTGGGATGATCAGCCATGATCACATTGAATGGCGGTGCTGGCTCGAAGGGCCGAATGGCCTACTCCTGCACCTATTGTCCATTGCCTATTGTCTATTCACATTTATTTGTCACATGCACTAATTAAGGTACAGTCAAATGCAGGCTTACAATTAAAAATAACACAACACACAATAGAATTTAACATAAACATCCACCACAGCATTCTTCACTGTGATGGAAGGCAATAAAGTTCAGTCAGCCTTTCCCCTTTGTCCACCCGCGGTCGGGGGTCTCGACCCTCCGTAGTCGCTGTTCTCGTCGGGGTGATCGAAGCTCCGACAGATCGAACACACTCCGCACCGGCAGCACCCGTAGTCAGGATCGAACCCGGGTCTCTGGCGCTGTAGGGCAGCCACTCTACCGCTGCGCCCAGGTGCCGCCCTGGTTTTCGATTCCCCTACTCTGGGCGAGAGGCTCCGTGCTCCTACCCGATCCATCCCTCTCATGATTTTGTACATCTCTGTAAGATCACCCCTCATCCTCCTGCGCTCCAAGGAATAGAGGATTAGTAGAGGGTTTAATTAAGGTTTTAGAGGATTTTAATTAATGATTAGAATAGAGACAATAGACAATAGACAATAGGTGCAGGGGTTGGCCATTTGGCCCTTCGAGCCAATGTGATCATGGCTGATCATCCCCAATCAGTACCCCGTTCCTGCCTTCTCCCCATATCCCCTGACTCTGCAAGTTTTAAGAGCCCTATCTAGCTCTCTCTTGAAAGCATCCAGAGAACCTGCCTCCACCGGCAGAGAATTCCACAGAGGACTTATAAATGTTTAGAATTGGCCCGCAATTGTGTGTTTTTTTAAAATTCAGAGTGAAATGAGGGTCAAACCATGCGCAATAGCTTCAAGCATGTGGTATTTATGAATGCTAACACGAATAGACTATGATAAAAAGTTGGATGAAGGATAGGCTCCTGATCCAGTTGTGCCATTTAGTGAGGTCATGGCTGATCTGTGATCTAATTCTATATACCAGAGTGTCTCATGTGCCTTAATACAGAAAACTGTTCATTGCAGATTTAAAATTAACAACTGGCCTTGATTGAACTGCTGCTTGCAAACTTCCACACCTCTGCAACCCTCCATCTTTACTTTAGTTTAGAGATACAGCGTGGAAACAGGCCCTTCGGCCCACCGAGTCCGCACCGACCAGCGACCGACCACCCCGTGCACTTGCACTATCCTACACCCGAGGGACCAGTTACAATTCACTGAAGCCAATTGACCTGCAAACCTGCATGCCTCTGGAGGGTGGGAGGAAACGGGAGCACCCGGAGAAAACCCACGCGGTCACAGGGAGAGCGTAGAAACTCCGTGGTCAGGGTTGAACCCTGGTCTCTGTCTGCTGTGAGGCAGCAACTCTACCGCTGCGCCACTGGGACGCCCGACTTATTCCACCCGTTAAACGTCTGCCTCCAAATTCTAGCCCAGTTCCCAGATTCCCCAATTAGTTTCTTCTCGTTTCCTTATCAGTTCTGCTCAATATCTTGTTCAATTGACGGCTCGATTGTGACCATGTCTTGTCTTTCTGCGGACTGGTCGGCACGCAACGAAAGCTTTTCACCGTGCCCTGGCACACGTGAAAATAACCTCATCTAAGGTAACTAAGTTGGTTCTGGATGGGTTATGGGAGCGTGGATGGAAGGTAGACCCGTTTGTCTTCATTCCAAGATCCCAGTGGATCAAGGTAATCTTCTTCTTATCGAGTCCACACACAAGATTGGACATTGTTCGGCCAGAGCCGAACACACTACTCGGCATCTGCACACGATGGTGTCGCTTCTTGTGCGTGGCGGTGGAAAGATCGGTGGAAACAGGGCACGCGACGGGAACGCTCTTTCCTCGACCCCCAACAAGGTAGTGACGGGCAAGTTTCTCTCTTCTCGCTCCTCCAGAAATACAACAACGACTGGTGGATCGGACGGCTGGTGAAAGAAGGGTGCGAGGTGGGATTCATTCCAAGCCCCGTCAAGTTAGAGAACATCAGACTGCAACAGGAGCAGAAGATGAGGCAAGGAAGGCTCTCGAGGTACAGTGCAATCTTAACGGTGACAAAATCGACGCTTTGATAAGACTCAAGGGGCTACAAGATTAACCATCAGCGGTCGGGTTTTGCTTGCACAAGGGGACAAGTGTGTCAGTCAAAGGCTATGACCACAGCTCCGAAGTTCTCGATACAGCAGGACGTTTACACATCAATAAGATGACAACTGAGGGAGTACAATAGTGAAAGGAGACAGAAAATGCTGGAGAAACTCAGCGGGACAGGCAGCATCTATGGAGAGAAGGAATGGGCGATGTTTTGGGTCGAGACCCTTCTTCAGGGTGATGTCGGGGGGGGGGGCGGGAAAAATGAAGGAAGTAGGAGGAAGTAGGGCAGAGGGAGAACTGAGAAGGGGGAGGGGAAGGAGGGAGAAAGCATTCTCTCATTTTAGATAGCCCTTGCTTTCTCCCTCCTTTCCGAAACGTCACCTATCCCTTCTCTCCATAGATGCTGCCTCACCCGCTGAGCTTCTGCAACATTTTTGTCCATTATTTTACCCTCTGTGGCAATGGGTTCCACAGATTAACTACACTCTGACTAAAGAAGTTCCTCCTCACCTCCTTTCTAAAAGTGCGCCCTTTAATTCTGAGGCTGTGACCTCTAGTCCTAGACTCTCCCACCGGTGGAAACATCCTCTCTACATCCACTCTATCCAGGCCTTTCATTATTCTGTAAGTTTCAATGAGGTTCCCCCCAACCCCCCACCCCCCCCACCCTCAACCTTCGAAACTCCAGCGAGTAGAGGCCCAGTGCTGTCAAACGCTCATCACATGTTAACCCACTCATTCCTGGAATAATTCTGGTAAACCTCCTCTGGACCCTCTCCAGAGCCAGCACATTCTTCCTCAGATATGGAGCCCACATTTGCTCACAGTACTCCAAATACGCCCTGACCAGCGCCTTATAGAGCATCAGCTTTTCACTGGATCCTGGTACACGCGACGATATCAACACAGTACCAGTAGTCTCCTGGGTTTGGCCTTGGCCCAGACAGGCCAGATTGGCAATTGCCTTGGATGGCTCGAGTTGAAATCACTGCTTAGTTTAATTTTGTTTAGTTCAGTTTACTTTATCCTCCATGACACACTGGTCAACCTGAGGAGCGCCTTCAGCAACGGACTGGTTCCACCAAGATGCAGCACAGAAAGCCACAGATCCTTCTTCCCGTGGCTATCAAACTGTACAACTCCTACCCCCTTCTGTCGTGGGGTAGACTGAGACTGACTCCCCATCCCCCCCAACCTTCGCACATCCCCTCAATCCTTTCCACTCGTCACTTTAATTTCATGTTTCATGTATTTTGTGTTTTTATGAGTGTTTAGTTTAGTTTAGTTTAGAGATACAGCGCAGAAACAGGCCCTTCGGCCCACCAGGTCCAGACCGACCAGTGATCATTAACACTATCCTACACCCACTAGGGACACTTTTTACATTTACCAAGCCAGTTAACCTACAAACCTGTGCGTATTTGGAGTGTGGGAGGAAACCAAAGAAATCGGAGAAAACCCACGCAGGTCACGGGGAGAACGTACAAACTCCGTACAGCCAGCACCCGTAGTCGGGATCGAACCCGGGTCTCCGGCGCTGCATTCGCTGTAAGGCAGCAACTCTACCGCTGCGCCACTGTGACAATTTCCCTCCTGGGATAAATAAAGTTCTATCCTATCGTATTGTTGACTTCACATTAGTTGCGTTTAGTTGAGTTTTGTATAGTTTAGTTTAGTTTAGAGATACAGCAAGGAAACCATTTCCGCGCCGTATCTCTCTCAAGTCTCTGAGGTTTAAAGTCAGGATCAAACCCAGGTCTCTGGCACTGTCCCGCTGCACCATTCCGTCATTTAGCTCTGATTTAACGGACCCGATTGCATTTCTCGGCCTCTTTAGTCTAATTTATTAATCTTACCTGTTGTATGTTTTGTTGCAGCAAATCGGGTGGAAACTCCAGTTCCAGTCTAGGAGATGTAACTGGGACCCGGAGACCAACCCCACCTGCAACAGGTAAGTGGCAAACACCTTCCTCCTTAGCGCAGGTGAACTTAGTTCATAACTTGTTGGAGACGAATAAGACCATTCAGCCCATCAAAGCTACTCCACCATGCAATCACGGCTGGTCTATCTTTCTGTCACAACCCCATTCTCCTGCATTCTCCCCATAACCCCGGACACCTGTCTTAATCAGCATTCTACATGAAGGAACTGCAGATGCTGGTTTGAACCGAAGATAGACACAAAATGCCGGAGTAACTCAGCGGGACATGCAGCACCTCTGCAGAGAATGAATGGGTGACGTTTCGGGTAAAGACCCTTCTTCAGTCTGAAGAAGGGTCTCGACCCGAAACATCACCCACTCTTCAGCCTAAAGAAGGGTCTCGACCAAAAACATCACCGATTCCTTCTCTCCAGAGATGCTGCCTGTCCCGCTGAGCTACGCCAGCATTTTGTATCTATCTTCTAATCAAGAATCTGTTTATCTCCTGCCTTAAAAATATCCATTTGACTTGGCCTCCACAGCCGTCTGTGGCAATGAATTCCACACAATAAACTGAGGTCACGGTGGCTGATAGGTACGCTGTGTGGCCTGGTCCTGTGTTCCACACCTCAAACCTGTGGATCCTTGTGGAAAGGTTCCCAACTCCCAGTTGGACAAGCAAGGGGAAAATCTAAGAAGACGTAAAAAACAAAAGAGGCGTAAAGAACTGCAGATGCTGGAATCTTGTGTGAAACACAAAGTGCGGGAGGAACTCAGTGGGTCAGGCAGCATCTGGGGTGCTCATATTTCGCTCGAGCAGCTTACAATCCAGTGGTATTAATATTGGTTTCTCATTTCAAGTATTCCCTCTCTATGTCCTTCTCCCTCCCCCTCCCTAGTCTTCCTGCTGGTTTTACGGTTCGAATCCCCTCATTAGCACCACCTCCGCATCCAACAACGGATCATTGTGGGCTCTTCGGTCATCGTTGCCGGCTCTGATCTGTTCTGCACCGTTTCATTCCTCTCGTTTCCCTCTCCCCTGACTCTCAGACACCTGAAGAAGGGTCTCGACCCGAAACGTCGCCTATTCCTTTCCTCCAGTGTTGCTGAGATACTCCAGCATTTTACATCTGTCTGGGGAGGAAATGGACAGACGACGTTTCGCATCCCGGGATGGCTGATCCCGACCCTAAACCTCGCCTGTCCGTTCCCTCCAGAGATTCTGCCTGACCTGCGCTCAGTTACTCCAGCTTTTTGTGTTTCATACAAAGGAGATAAAAGAACGTGTATTAATGAAATGGACATCCAATCAAAACTGGAACTACAATGGAGGTTTGATCGCATCCAAGCAGAAAACTTAGATAAATGTTAAAACCTTTAGTTGGAATTAACTTGACGAATGTTGTGTTTAACCTTTTATTCTCAAAAGCAGCAGGAATGATAAGGAATTCATTTTCTAGTCCACATCTCCCTGTAGCTTCCCCAACCTGGCTCGGCAGAAGACATTTCCTCGTCTCTGTTCAGCTCATGCCCAAGATGCAGGAGTTATCTCTGAACAGCTTTGACCGAAAGTTACAGATGACTATAAGATATCGGGGCAGAATGAGGCCACTTGGCCCATCGGTTCTGCTCCGCCATTCGATCATGGCTGATCTATTCTTCCCCTCTCAACACCATACTCCTGCCATTTCCCAGTAACCTTTGACGCCCTTGCCAATCAAGAACCTAGCGATCTCCGCTTTAAAGATGCCCAATGCATTGGCCTCCACAGCCGCCTGTGGCTAGGTATCTCACAGATTCACCACTGATTGCTCTGCTAGGCAGGCCAGTGGAACTGATGCCCTTGGTGAGAGTATCATGGCTACATTGATCCTTGAAGTAACATTTTGTCCAACCTTGTATGAATCCATACTAGAACATCTTGCAGGAGTAGGCTGCCAGGCCCAGGTTAATTATTAATATTATTATTATTATTATTAGTATTATTATTTTTTTTGTATTATTATTGTTATTGTTGTTGTCACATGTACCAAGGTACAGTGAAAATCTTTTGTTGCGTGCTAACCAGTGAAAGAAAAGACTATACATGATTACATCAAGCTGTCCACAGCGTATAAATAAAGGATAACTAGACCAAGTGCAGACCCGTTGGGTCTGTTCCCCCAACGTAGGTAGATGGGAGATCAGGACCAAACTCCAGTTGGCGAGAGGACGGTTCAGTTGCCTGATAACACCTGGGAAGAAACTGTCCTTGAATCTGGAGGTGTGCGTTTTCAAACTTCTGAGCCTCGTGCCTGATGGGAGAGGGGAGAAGAGGGAGTGGCCGGGGTGAGACGGGTCCTTGACTGGGCTGCTGGCCTTGCCGAGGCAGGGCGGCGGGTTGGCGTACGGTGGCTTCTCTTGGTCAGGTTGGTCGGCGGTTGGAAAGTTGGCCCGTTGTTTTCGCATGAAGGCAGCTGAGGCGTCCATGCCTCGCTAGATGCGAAGAGTGACTGCTTAGAGATTATGGTGTGCCCTTCTGGAGGACACGGTGGGTGTATCATTGATGTACTAACGGCCCAGACCCCACACATATTTGTGAAAGTAGATGTGGTGCCCAAAGCTGACTCTGACTCCAGAGGAGATTCGAGGTTCCTGGAGGCTGGGGCCAACTCGGCCACCTGGCCAGAAGGAGAGGGAGGGGTTGATGTTGATGATGGAGATTGGACTTTAGGGTCCATCAGCAGTTTGGTCACAGACTAGTCTAAGGCGTGGGCGGTGATGGGGGCCAACTGGGTTGATTTACGGCCACGTCTCTGCGACCATTGGCCTTAGTCTAGTTTACTTTATTGTACAGAGAGAGGTACAGTGAAAAGCTTTTGTCGCGAGGTATCGAGTCAGTGGAAAGGACAACACATGATTACAATTGAGCCTTTTACAGTGATAAGGGAATAATGTTTAGTGCAAGGTGAAGCCAGCAAGGGTCTGATCAAGAGTCTGATCAAGGGCTAATGGAACCAAGGGATATGGGGAGAAAGCAGGAATGGGGTACTGATTCTGGACGATCAGCCATGATCATATTGAATGGCGGTGCTGGCGTAAGGGGCCGATTGGCCTACTCCTGCACCTGTTTTCTATGTTTCGAGGGTCACCAACGAGGTGGTTGGTAGTTCAGCTGTGCATGAAACAACCCAGAGACTTGTTTGACTGTGGTAGTCGTGGCTTCCTGTGGTTAGGCCTGAAAGACCGCAGCAGTGGTCAATGCCGGAGATGGAAATCATCTCACAGGTTCAGGTGAGAGTAGCCATGCTGAGGTTGGGCGGGAAGGGGACATTGTGGTCTGTACCTCAATTTGGAGGCACTTCACCCAGATAATTGACAGAACCGCTCCATTCCATCTCACATTGGCCGGTGAGTAAAGTTTAAGACTTAAGATTAGAGTCTGATCAACATTACCCCTAGTGTGTGGGTTAGATTCTGGGGAAAGTTGATGTAAATCTGGGCAGAACATATTAGTGTAGGATTTGTATAAATGGGTGATACAAGGAATTGCAGATGCTGGTTTACAAAAACAAGACACAAAGTACTGGAGTAACTCAGCAGATTAGGCAGTATCTCTGGAAACATGGATAGTTTTGGGTCACATGGATGGGCGACGTTTTCAGTCTGAAGACGGGTCCCGACCCGAAACGTCACCTCTCCATGTTCTCCAGAGATGCTGCCTGACCCGCTGAGTTACTCCAGCACTGTGTGTCTTTTAAAGAAGGACGCAAAGTGGTGGAGTAACTCAGCGGGTCTGGCAGCATCTCAGGTGCAAAAGGATGGGTAAAGCTTCGGGTCGGGACCCTTCTTCAGACTGCATAAATGGGCTGGCAGGGACCAGGTGGGCTGAAGGGCTCGTTTCCATGCTGTGTGACTCTGTGACCGTGTAGCTGCTTCGGAATAGGCTGTTGTGCAGGAAGGAACTGCAGATGCTGGTTTGGATCGAAGACAGACACAAAAAAACTGGAGTCACTCAGCGGGCCGGGCAGCATCTCTGGAGAGAAGGGACCTCGACCCGAAAGGCCCCTCATTCCTTCCCTCCAGAGATGCTGCCGGTTCCTGCCGAGTGACTCCAGCAATTGTGCGTCTATCTTCGGAATAGGCGGTTTCTCTGTTCTGATTTAAGGATGCTGTTTGATTATGTTTCCTTCATCAGTTACATCTCAACCCTCTGCTTCTTCCCCTCTCCCAGGAAACGCGGACTTGACTAACTTAGCTTTTGACGTAGATGTCGCTGATCTAGACGCACACGAGAGTGATTCACAGCCCAACCATCGTTCCCCTAAAACGAGTGTTAGCAGTGTCACCGCTCCCCCGTTCAATGCCAAAAGAATCCCATTTTGTAAGAAGGTAACATCTTGTGGGAGACACACAGCTAGCTGCCTGTTGCACGAGCTCGCACTCGCACTCGCCCCACACACGCTGTCTGCTGCTTCTCTGTCTCCGAGACCTGCCAATAACATGCATGCCTTGTGTTTTTCTCTTCCACACGCACATCAACAGCAAAGCAGAAACAGAAATCGGTAAGTCTGGCTTTTTATTGTAACGGTGTTTGTATATATTGTTAACCCACCAGTCGGTCAGAGAAGGCCCTCATGGTCATAAGGTCATCTTCAGTGATAGGAGCAGAATTCGGCCATTCGGCCCAGCAAGTCTACTCCGCCATTCGATCGTGGCTGATCTGTCTCTCCCTCCTGACCCCATTCTCCTGCCTTCTCCCCATGACCCCTGACACCTGCACTAATCAGAAAGTAAACCGCACTTTGTAAAGGGGCTGTCCCACTTGGGCGACCTAATCCGTGAGTTCTGGCGAGTTTGCCCTCGACTCATACTCGCAGCATGGTCAACACGAGGTCCTGGGAGGTCTTTGTAACTCACCTTCACGCTCGAGAGTGGTCTCCGCGTAGTCGAGGCCTCAGCTAGGTCCCGGCGTATTTTTCAACATGCTGAAAAATGCCCGCGAGTAAAGAAACGTCGCCGTGGAAAAAATCGATACTTTTTTACTCGTAGGTTTGGTCGAAGTAGGTCGGCACGTTATTCGTAGGTAATCGAGGGTGGTCGAAGGGTGGTCGAAGGGAGGTCGAAGGAGGTCGTCTTCACTCTCCACTATTCGGTGTCCGATTTTCCCGAAGCTAGTCGTAGTTAGTCGTAGCTAGTCGAAGCTGGTCTTCAACATAGTCGAAGGAGGTCTTCAACATGACATTTTTTTCAAACTCTCCTAAACTCGCCAATTAGGTCGCCCAAGTGGGACAGCCCCTTAAGCCTTTATAAAGTAGAAAAATGATCTGATGATGGGTAAACAAATATGGATAGAATGGTGAAGGATTTCAAGGGACATTGACCTTCATTAGCCGGCGCACTGACTATACGAGTTGGGATGCTATGTTATAGTTGTACAAGATGCTGGTGAGGCCACATTTGGAGAATTGTTGTTCAGTTTTGGTCACCCTACTGTAGGAAGGATGTTATTAAGCTGGAAAGAGTGCAGGACTTGTGGACCTGAGCCATAGAGAGAGGTTGGGCAAGCTGGGACTTCAAAGAATGAAGTGCAGGAGGCTAAGGGGGTGATCTTATACAGGTGTATAAAATCATGAGGGGGGTAGATAGGGTGAATGTACAGAGAGGGTGAATGTACAGAGAGGGTGAATGTACAGAGTCTTTTTTCCCCAGGGTAGAGGAATCAAGAACCAAAGGACATAGGTTTAATGTGAGAGAGGCAAGATTAAATAGGAACCTGAGGGGCAACTTATTTGCAAGGTACTGCGTATACGAACAAACTATCAGAGGAAGAAGTCCAGGCAGGTACTATAACAACATTTAAAAGACACTTGGACAGGAACATGAATAGGAAATGTTTAAAGGGATATGAGCTAAATGAGGGACTAGCTGGATGGGATATTTTGGTCGGCATGGATGAGTTGGGCCGAAGGGCCTGTTTCCATTCTGTATGACTTTATGAATATGAATGATGCATTCTCAAGGCAGTATTAAACTGCTCATGTAATCAATAACTTTTGTCGATGAGGAATAACCACCTATATCGAATGATAATTAACAAATTAAGAGAGTTTGAAATATACTGAACGTATTTTTTGAACATAAAATTACCCGCGTCATTGGTTGCTTCCGTCTGTAGTTTAGAAGTGGGTTTGCAATCCAGAGATTTTGCACACTGTTCGAGAGATATTAACTTAATTCCAAGTGTGCCTATGTGGGGGGTTTAAATGCTGTTACCTAGGGAGCCAAGATGACTAATGGTGACACAAGGACCAGCAGCTACTGAAATCTTGAACAAAACACAAAGTGCGGTAGTTGCTGCTTGCAGCGGCGGACACCCAGCTTTGATCCTGAATACAGATGCTGTCTGTACAGGGTTTGCATGTTTTGTACATTAGAAATAGCGGAGTCAGGGGATATGGAGAGAAGGCAGGAACGGGGAACTGATTGGGGATATTGTTTTCCCGGTGACCACGTGGGTTTTCTCCGGGTGCTCCAGTTTCCACCCACAGAGGAAGACATGCGGGTTTGTCGGTTAACTCGCAGGGCCAAAGGGCCCTCTTTAAGTTGCCCCTGGTGTATCAGCAGTAGAGTAGGTGGGACAGTGGGATAACATAGAACTAGTGCGAACGGGTGATCGATGGTCGGCATGGATCTTGTGGGCCGACCGGCTGTATCTTTCAATTAATCAATCAATCAGGCAATGCATTGATTGATTGTGTCGATCAATAAAACAACCGACTGCAGCCGATTTTTGTCCCGGTCTTTTGTGACAGTTGAGATACCAAACTAGAATGTGGAACGTTGGCGTAGTATTCTGCAATGAGAAATGTGAATACAGATGTGCCATCAATAAACATAACATCAGGCAGGTTTCTGAGCAAAACATATCGAGAGGGCAGCCCGATGGCGCAGCGGTAGAGTTACAGCCTCACAGCGCCAGAGACTCTGGTTCGATCCCGACTACGGGTGCTGTGTGTTTGGAGTTTGTACGTTCTCCCTGTGACCCGCGTGGATTTTCTCCGGGACCTCCTGTTTCCTTGCACACTCGAAAGACGTACAGGTTTGTAGGTTAATTGGCTTGGTATAATTATAAATTGTCCCCAGCGTGTGAGTAGGATAGTGTTAGTGTGCGGGGGTCGCTGGTCGGCGCGGGCCCGGCATGCTTAAGGGCCTGCATAGCCTTAGTTCATATTTAGTTTAGACAAGCACATAATCCAGGTAATTTCCATCATCCATTGGTTGCTATCTGAAGGGTAATGGGCCACATGGGCTGGGCTAATGGAAGGGCAAGGGAGGCAGCCTTTACAATGGGTGGGTACACAAAAGGCTGGAGAAACTCAGCGGGTGCAGCAGCATCTATGGAGCGAAGGAGATGGGCAACGTTTCGGGCCGAAACCCTTCTTCAGACTGATGGGGGGGTGGGGGGAGGCGGGGGGGAAGAAAGGAAAAAGAAGGAGGAGGATCCCGAGGGCCGAGGGAGAGGTAGGAAGGGGAGGAGACAGCAAGGGTCAACAGAATTGACAATGGGCACCTCTTTCAGGATGGCTGAGCAAGGTTTCAGATCTCACTGCTCATTACAAAATATTGCAGGCTGCTTTGAATGAAAGTTATAAACTTGTTGCTACGGCTTGACTTTTTTTTATTGAGCACGATTTATCGATCGCTCGAGGCAGCTTTTAAATAAGCATGTATTGTAGAAAGGCACTGTCTCCATGGAATGGGGATTGCTGGAACGTTTTGCCTTTGACGAGCATTCTGCCCTTGACGCTGCAGCCTGAGAATCACCGGGGCTTTGCTTTTGCTGAGCAGGAGGTTCTGCGGTGCTTGTGTGAGCGAGGCCCTCTTGGCCACCGGTGTTGCTGGCGGTATCTCTACCGCACGGCACTTCCACACGGTGGGGCGTGCCAGACCGGGATGGATGGGAATAGAGGAAGCAAAGGAACGGTTTAACATGGGCACGTGAAACTGGCTAGGAACAAACAATCTCCACTGGTAGAACAGTTATTAACCGCACACACCACGCCTTACTGTTATGGTCAAAGAGTGGAGGATGGTGAGATGAAGGCTATATTTAACTCAATATTTACCTATAAATTATATTATTTAATATAACTATATATATATATATATATATATATAGGCACCCATATATGTCACATGAACTATTGAACAATATTCATCTATATATTAATTAATATAACTATATATAGAGAGATAATGTACAATATAATGGATTGTATGCAATTTCGATTTTATACAATATAATGGATTATATACATTTATATATTATACGAATACACTTGACATTAACTATAACAATTATTACCTATATCTTATATCATTTAATATAATTATATATATCATATGTACACACATATATATATCTTTTACATTAGCTTTATTTAACAATATTTACCTATATATGATATTATTTAATATAACTACAACTATATAATAGATAATGTCCAATATAATATATTATTTGCAATATAATAGTTGTTATACAAATATACTCAGTTATTAAAGATGGGATAGCAGTACATTTGGAAAGTGGTGAAATCATTGGACAAAATCAGCATGGGTTTACGAAAGATAAATCATGTCTGACAAATCTTATAGAATTTTTCGAGGATGTAACTAGTAGAGTGGATAAGGGAGAACCAGTGGATGTGTTATATCTGGACTTTCACACATAAGAGATTAGTATACAAACTTAAAGCACACGGTATTGGGGGTTCAGTATTGATGTGGATAGAGAACTGGCTGGCAGACAGGAAGCAAAGAGTATCATCGCCAAGTGCTTTGAGAGGCTGGTCATGACACACCTCAAATGCTGCCTACCTCCCACTCTGGACCCCTACCAGTTTGCATACCGCAAGAACAGGAGCACGGAGGATGCCATCTCAACGGCACTCCACTCCGCCCTCTCCCACCTCGACAACAGAAACACTTATGTGAGAATGCTGTTCATCGACTACAGCTCAGCATTCAACGCCATTATCCCCTCGAAATTGATCGCCAAACTCGATGACCTGGGCATCAACCCCTCCCTCTGCAATTGGTTACTGGACTTTCTAACCAACAGACCACAGTCTGTTAGGTTGGATAACCACTCCTCTTCTACCCTCACCCTGAACACTGGCGTACCCCAGGGCTGCGTGCTGAGCCCCCTCCTCTACTCCCTCTTCACCTACGACTGCACACCTGTACATGGTACCAACACCATCATCAAGTTTGCAGACGACACGATGGTGATTGGCCTCATCAGAAGACCAAGGAGCTCATTGTTGACTTCAGGAGATCGAGAGGCTGCACGCACAACCCCATCCATATCAACGGGATGGAGGTGGAACGTGTCTCCAGCTTCAGGTTCCTGGGGGTCAACATCTCCGATGACCTCTCCTGGACCCACAACACATCTTCGCTGATCAAGAAGGCTCACCAGCATCTCTTCTTCCTGAGGAGACTTAAGAAGGTCCACCTGTCTCCCCAGATTCTGGTGAACTTCTACCGCTGCACCATCGAGAGCATCCTTACCAACTGCATCACAGTATGGTATGGTAACTGCTCTGTCGCCGACCGGAAAGCTCTGCAGAGGGTGGTGAAGATCGCCCAATGCATCACAGGCTCCTCACTCCCCTCCATTGAGTCTGTCCATAGTAAACGATGCCTGCGCAGGGCGCACAGCATCGCCAGGGACAGCTCACACCCCAACCATAGACTGTTTACCCTCCTCCCATCCGGGAGACGCTACACTGCCCTCTGCTACACTGTCCCTCCGCTGCCGGACCAGCAGGCTCAAGAACAGCTTCTTCCCTGCGGCTGTCACACTTCTCAACGCTGCACCTCAATGACTGCCTGTCTCCTTTTCAGAATGGCAGGCAGTGACTAGTGGGGTACCGCAAGGCTCAGTGCTGGGACCCCAGCAATTACAATATATATTAATGATCTGAATGAGGGAATTGAATGCAACATCTCCAAGTTTGCGGATGACACTAAGCTGGGGGGCAGTGTTAGCTGTGAGGAGGATGCTAGGAGGCTGCAAGGTGACTTGGATAGGTTGGGTGAGTGGGCAAATGCATGGCAGATGCAGTATAATGTGGATAAATGTGAGGTTATCCACTTTGGTGGCAAAAACAGGAAAGCAGACTATTATTTGAATGGTGGCCGATTAGGAAAAGGGGAGATGCAACGAGACCTGGGTGTCATGGTACACCCGTCATTGAAAGTAGGCATGCAGGTGCAGCAGGCAGTGAAGAAAGCGAATGGTATGTTAGCATTCATAGCAAAAGGATTTGAGTACAAGAGCAAGGAGGTTCCACTGCAGTTGTACAGGGTCTTGGTGAGGCCACATCTGGAGTATTGCGTCCAGTTTTGGTCTCCTAATCTGAGGAAAGACATTCTTGCCATAGAGGGAGTACAGAGAAGGTTCACCAGACTGATTCCTGGGATGTCAGGACTTTCATATGAAGAAAGACTGGATAGACTCGGCTTGTACACGCTAGAATTTAGAAGATTGAGGGGGGATCTTATAGAGACTTACAAAATTCTGAAGGGGTTGGAAAGGCTAGATGCAGGAAGATTGTTCCCGATGTTGGGGAAGTCCAGAACAAGGGGTCACAGTTTAAGGATAAGGGGGAAGTCTTTTAGGACTGAGATGAAAAAATCATTTTTCACACAGAGAGTGGTGAATCTGTGGAATTCTCTGCCACAGAAGGTAGTTGAGGCCAGTTCATTGGCTATATTTAAGAGGGAGTTAGATGTGGCCCTTGTGGCTAAGGGGATCAGAGGGTATGGAGAGAAGGCAGGTACGGGATACTGAGTTGGATGATCAGCCATGATCATATTGAATGGCGGTGCAGGCTCGAAGGGTCGAATGGCCTATTCCTGCACCTATTTTCTATGTTTCTATATATATATATATATATGTTTATATAGTTATAGTATTAATATTGTATAAAATATATTATATTGCATGTAATCTATATACATAATATAATATCTATATCATAGATAACATATAACAGATAATATAACTCCACATGAACTATTTTAGGACGGACTAGTGGTGTCGCTCGTACTGTATTTGTGGAGTTTGCACGTTCTCCCCGTGACCGCGTGGATTTCCTCCGGGTGCTCCAGTTTCCTCCTGCATCCCAAAGACATGTAGGGTTAGCAGGTGAATTGGCCTCTGTAAATTGCCACTTGTGTGGAGGGAGTGGATGAGAAAGTGGGATAACATTAAACTTTCCCCCATCTCACTTTATAGCCAGAAAGTGTTTCCATGCTGTATCTCTAAACTAAATTTAAACTGAACTGGGATTAATTCAGATAGTCAGCAAGGGTGTAATGGACTAGGTGTTCTTCAGCTATTCTGTATCATTGTAATACAGCTCCATCACCGATTTTCCGGCAACAGGTGGACCTTTTTAATCCGGACATCCCCCCCCCCCCCCCACCCCCTGGAAGTCCCCCCGAAAATGAGGCGCCTTGGCCGGGTGAGGCGGCCGATCCCGACCTCATCGGGACTTCCACGGCCGATCGGCGGGTCGAATCTGCCACCTGCTGCCGGGGCTCTGGTACTACGGCCCAGCCGGAGCCGGCAGATCCATTCCCACAGCCGACCTCCGAGGCCGACTTTGTGGGCCAGTATCTCGGCCCCTCCCCCGAGCCCATGACCTATGTTGGTTTGGTCATAAAGCCGGCAGGAATAGCAGTCAAATTAGGCCGTTCGGCCCATCAAGTCTACTCCGCCATTCAATCATGGCTGATCTATCTCTCCCTCCTAACCCCTTCTCCTGCCTTCTCCCCCATAACTCCTGACACCCCTACTAATCAAGATTGGTCTGGCAATAATTGGTCCGGCAAAACGGAAAATCTGGCAAGGCTCTGGAACCAAGGGTGCCGGAATATATCGGTGGTGGACCTGTAATATGGTTGGGCTTCTTCTGACCCTGTATCTGGCTTTGTATTTGCCCTGGGCAGCAGGAGAATATCCCCCCCTACGATGTGGTGCCTTCGATGAGACCAATCATACTCGTGGGTCCATCTCTGAAAGGATATGAGGTAAGTTCTCCCACGTACTTTGGGTGTGGCACGGTGGCGCAGCGGTAGAGTTGCTGCCTCGCAGCGGCCAGCGACCCGGGTTCGATCCTGACCACGTCCTTTTCTTCAGAGGCTATGCCCTCTGGTCCTCGTCTCTGGTGCTGTCTGCATGGACCGTGTGGGTTTTCTCTGGGCGCTCCAGGTTTCCCCCAAACTCCAAAGACGTCAAGTTTGTAGGTTAATTGGCATATGTAAATTTGAAATTGTCCCTACGGTTTAGGATAGAGCAGGTGTACGGGGCGATCGCTGGTTGGCGAGGACTCGTTAGACTGAAGGGCATGTTTTCACACTGTATCTCTAAAGACTAAAGTAGAAACAAGGAACTACAGATGCTGGTTTACACAAAGTGCTGGAGTAACTCGGCAGATCAGGCAGCATCTCTGGAGGACAAAGATAGTTGAAGTTTCGGGTCAGGACCCTTCCCGATCTCCCAACCCGAAATGTCACCGACCATGTTCTCCAGAGATGCTGCCTGACCCGCTGGGTTATTCCAGCATCTTATGTCTATTTTTTCATCAAGTAAGAATTCCCAAGCCCTGGGGAACGCTGGCCATTTTGATAAATGGCACTATGAACTTGAGATCAGGAGGCTTGCTTTAACCCTGGGCAACCATTAATGATGCCACCTCTTCCTCTGTAGGTAACGGACATGATGCAGAAAGCCCTGTTTGACTTCTTGAAACATAAGTTTGACGGAAGGTAAGATCTGGTGAAAGGCCTGGGTGGTGGATGTGGAGAGGAGGTTTCCACTCGTGGGAGAGTCTAGGACCAGAGGGCACAGCCTCTGAAGAAAAGGACATATCGTTAAGAAGGAGATGAGGAGGAATTTTTGTCAATCAGAGGGTTGTGAATCTGTGGAATTCAGCTTGGGATATGTTGGTCGGTGTGGGCAAGCTGGGCCGAAGGGCGTTTTTCCACGCTGTATGACCATGAGGTGGGGTGAATGTCCCTTGAAAGAGGTATCCTTGGTGAAGTGAAGACCAGAGGACATAGGTTTAAGGTGAAGTGGGAGAAGTTTTAATAGGAATCTGAGGGGTAACGTTTTCACACAAAGGGTGGTGGGTGTATGGAACAAGCTGCCAGAGAAGGTAGTTGAGGCTGGGACTATCCCAACATTTAAGAAACAGTTAGACAGGTGCATGGATAAGACCGGTTTGGAGGGATATGGACCAAGTGCAGGCAAGTGGGACTAGTGTAGCTGGGACATGTTGGCCAGATTCGGCAAGTTGGGCTGAAGGGCCTGTTTTCACACTGCATCACTTCATGACTATAAGCATGCCACAAAAACACAATAACATTCTTGATTAGTAAGATATCTGATTAGTAAGAGTGTCAGGGGTGCCAATAAATGGAGAATAGAGAAAAGCTTGGATAGAGTGGATGTGGGGAGGATGTTTCCACTGGTGGGAGTGTCTAGGACCAGAGGCCTCAGCATAAAAGGACGTACCTTTAGAAAGGAGATGAGGAGGAATTTCTTTAGTCAGAGGGTTGTGAATCTGTGAAATTCATTGCCACAGACGGCTGTGGAGGCCGTCAATGGATATTTTAAAGGCGGAGATTGACAGATTCCGATTAGAACGGGTGTCGGGGGTTATGGGGAGAAGGCAGGAGATTGGGGTTGAGAGGGAAAGATAGATCAGCCATGATTGAATGGCGGAGTAGACTTGATGGGCCGAATGGCCCAACTGCCTCATCTAGTGCTGACAGTAGATCAGACGGCATCTCTGGAGAACATGGATAGGTGACATTTCGGATCAGGACCCTTATCTTAACTTGAAACATCGCCTATCCATGTTCTCCAGAGATGCTGCCTGGCCCGCTGAGTTCCTCCAGCACTTTGTGTTTTACTTTTAACAACAAATATGAGAAATATAGAAACATAGAAAATAGGTGCAGGAGTAGGCCATTCGACCCTTCGAGCCAGCGCTGCCATTCAATATGATCATGACTGATCATCCAGAATCAGTACCCCGTTCCTGCTTTTTCCCCATATCCCTTAATTCTGTATTCTAGTGCTCCATGAACTAGTGAACTTATCAACAAAGAAGGGAAGAGATTTGAACTGTTAGTTTGCCTTCCATCACAGTGATGAATGTGGAGGAGTCACTGAGGTGGATGTTTATGTTCAAATGTGTTTTGTGTGTTCCGTTGCTTTTTATTTCTACGACTGACTTGGCAAATGAAATTCCTCGTATGTTGTAAAACATACTTGGCTAATAAAGTATGATTGTGATTGTGATTGTGAACATTCTAGTGCTCCTAGAACTACTGAACTATGTTCCCGATGTTGGGGGAGTCCAGAACCAGGGGCCACAGTTTAAGAATAAGGGGTAAGCCACTTAGAACTGAGACGAGGAAACACTTTTTCTCACAGAGAGTTGTGAATCTGTGGAATTCTCTGCCTCAGAGGGCGGTGGAGGCAGGTTCTCTGGATGCTTTCTAGAGAGAGCTAGATAGGGCTTTTAAAGATAGCGGAGTCAGGGGATATGGGGAGAAGGCAGGAACGGGGTACTGATTGGGGATGATGAGCCATGATCACATTGAATGGCGGTGCTGGCTCGAAGTGCCGATTGGCCTACTCCTGCACCTATTGTCTATTGTCTATTGAACGTGTGCACATGTGACAGGGCAGTGCTTCGGGCCACTTATAACACTGCTCTCTGTTGGCAGAATATCAATCACTCGAGTCACAGCGGACATCTCGTTAGCGAAGCGCTCGGTGCTGAACAACCCTAGCAAGCACACGATCATCGAGCGGTCCAGCACTCGCTCCAGCCTGGGTGAGTAAGTCCCTTGCACTGATGGCTCGCAAAATGTCTCTCTCCTCAAAGGACGATCTCAGCTGCTGTTCAAAGCCAACAAATCCCTTCGCTCCCAAGGAGGTGCCCGACACAGGCGCCTATGTGCGTGCCGGCCACAGAAGCACATCTGCGATCACACATTACAGTCGCTCCACACTCTGAAGGGCCTGTCCCACTTGGTGATTTTTTTCGGCAACTGCCGGCATCGTCAACTGACGTATCAGGTCACCGAAAAATACGCGGCGTGACGCGGCGTGAAGACGTATGACGCACGGTGTTTCTTCATGTGTCGCAACATTTCTTTTTGTCGCCGCTGGATTTTGAAACGCTCAAAATCTTTTGGCGACCCTGATATGCAGCCGGCAAAATCGCCACGTGGGACAGGCCCGTTACTCCTGCGGCAACATTTCTTACTTTAACTCACGAAACGTTATTCCCTTTATCATGTACCGTCTGCACGCTGGGGACGGCTCGATTGTAATCACGTATTGTCTCACCGCCGACCGGTTAGCATGCAGCAAAAGCTTTTCGCTGTACCTCGGTACACGTGACAAGAAACTAAACTGAAACTGTAACTGAGCAGAACTTCTGTGGCAGATTATCAGCGTCTGTAGAACAGGCCCACAAAGGATGAGCCCCATCACAGACTGCAGGAGGGTCAGCAATCAGGGCATGCAGGTTCAATGGTGTTTTGGCCTGAAGATGGCACGGTAGCACAGCGGTACAGTTGCTGCCTTAAGGGCCTGTCCCACTTACGTGATTTTTTTCGGCGACTTGCCGGCACCCGTCATAGCCGCCACAGGTCTGCGAAAATGTTCGACATGTTGAAAATCCAGCGGCGACCAGAAAAAGGTACGACTCTACGGGCGACTACTCACGACCATACAGGCCGTGTCACCCGCAACATGTCGACCAGTGACAACTGGTAAATCCTGCAGTAACTTGCATCAGTGCTCACTTCCACTGGTGCTGGTTTCCAGTCTGTCTTTGAATTCATCAGGTTCTGCTTTCTCATGTGCTCTTAAATGCTGGAGCAACTCTGCAGGCCAGGAAGCATCTCTGGAGAGGTGACATTTCAGATCGGGACCCTTATCTTAACTATGAAACATCGGCCATCCATGTTCTCCAGAGATGCAGCCTGGCCCACTGAGTTACTCCAGCACTCTGTGTTTTACCTTTTTTTTCCAAAGATGATTGGTTTGAGAAGCAACTTGCCCCAAATTATAAAAAGAGGTCATAGGCTTGCAGCTTTTATGCAGAAGGTTGTGGAGGTATAAACCAGAATCAGACACAAAATGCTGGAGGAACTCTGCGGGACAGGCAGCAGAAGTCTGAAGAAGGGCCTCGACCTGAAACGTCACCCATTCCTTCTCTCCAGAGATGCTGCCTGTCCCGTTGAGTTCCTCGGATTAAGTCAGCATATGCCCCTTCCGATCCAGAGTTGCAGTCCCTGTGCCTCCGCTCCCTTCATCTTATCTTGCTCCCTGTGCTCCCGCTAAACTTAACAGGTTCACGCAAAGTTTATTATTCTCCGGTGTGGCATCAAAGAACCACGTGAATAAAAAATTGTTGCAGTATTAATAGAATAGCATCCCATAGTCTGGAAAATCGGGCGCGCCAAATTCCTGGATTACTGGTTTTACTGTCATCGGCTAGTTCTTACAAAATGCTAGGACAGGATTGATGGGCTGAAGGGGCTCTTCCCCTGTGTTGTTCCATGGTGTACAGACCTGCCTCTTGCAGGGACCCTCAGTTACTGTACACTTTGGCTTGTGACATCTGCAAGTTTAATTCTCGAGCTTATCCCGGGCTTTCAACCAGTGATGTGTGGACACAAGGAACTGCAGATGCTGGCTTGCACAAAAAGACTCAAAGTGCCGGAGTAACACTAGACATGGATTGGTGAGGTTTTGGTTTGGGTTGGGACCCTTTACCAGACAATGAATCTGAATAAGGGTTCCGACCCAAAACGCCACCGATCCATGTCCTCTAGAGATGCTGCCTGACCTGCTGGGTTACTCCCGCACTTTCAGCCTTTTTCCAACCTGTGACATTCATTTCAGGACTGGCTCTGTTCCAGGAGGCAGCTGACAAAGATATTTCTAATCACTGACATGTTCTGAATAAATGTCAGTTTACATTATTGTCACGTGTGCCGAGGTGCAGTGAAAAGCTTCTGCCACGCGCTAACCAGTCGGCAGAAAGACAATACATGATTACAGAAGGGTCTCGACCCGAAACGTCGCCTATCTCCTTCGCTCCTTAGATGCTGCTGCACCCGCTGAGTTTCTCCAGCTTTTTGTGTAACCCTCGATTCTCCAGCATCTGCAGTTCCTTCTTCAACATGATTACAATCGATCCGTTTGCAGTGTATAGATACATGATAAGGGAATAACATTTAGTGCAAGGTAAGGCCAGCAAAGTCCGATCGAGGATAGTCCGAGGGTCACCAAAGTGTTAGATCGTAGTTCAGGACTGCGCTCTGGTTGCGGTCGGATGGTTCAGTTGCCTGATAACAGCTGGGAAGAAACTGTCCCTGAATCTGGAGGTGTGTCTTTTCACTCTTCTATACATTTTGCCCGATGGGAGAGAAGGAATGGGTGACGTTTCGGGTGACGACACTGCCAGACTAATCAGTGAAGAAGAAGGGCTTGGGGGACTGGGAACAGCTGTGACTAGACGCAAGATGCTGGAGTCACTCTGCGGGTCAGGCAGCTTCTCTGGAGACAAGGAATAGATTACGTCTCGGGTCGAGGCGCTTCTTCAGTGGAAAGGGCTCAAAGCTGTTGTACCAGTGGGATCGCTGTGTAAAGAAATGTCATATTTACAGCGGCCATGAGAAACATTAGACCTTTCAAGCACTGAGCAGCGCCCGGACTGTGTAATGAGTGTCTAAGAGGGGTGAGAGGGGATCTTTTAGAAACATATCAAATTCTTAAGAGATTGGGCAGGCTAGATGCAGGAAAAATGTTCTTTCTCAACCCCATTCTCCTTCCCTTTCCCCATAACTTCTGATACCCTACTAATGAAGAATCTATCAATCTCCCCCTTAAAAATATCTATTGACTTGGCCATCATAGTGGTCTGTGGCAATGAATTCCACAGATTCACCACCCTCTGACTAAAGAAATTCCTCCTCATCTCCAGGATCCTTTGATCCTGTGGCCTCTGGTCCTAAACTCTCCCACTGGTGGAAACATCCTCTCCACATCTACTCTATCCAGCGACATCAAGTGACACCAAGTGCTGGAGTAGTAATGCCCCCGTCCCACTTAGGAAACCAGAACGGAAACCTCTGGAGACTTTGCGCCCCACCCAAGGTTTCCGTGCGGTTCCCGGAGGTTTTTGTCAGTCTCCCTAATGGTCAAAAGTGGTTTCTGCTTCTTCTATGTTCCGGCGGTTATTTCAAAAAATTCAAAACCGGCCGCGACTAAAAATAAGATGCCGCTTTAAAAATCAGTCATTTTTTAGTCGAAGCCGGTTGCGATGCTAGTTGAAGGTGGTTCCCGGGGGTTGCAGGTAGTGGAAGGTAAGACCTCCCTGGTGGAATAAAACTGGGTGAAAAAAAGGTCTTAGGTGGGGCGCAATGTCTCCAGAGGTTTCATTTCAGGATTCCTAAGTGGGACAGGGGCATTACTTAGCCAGCATCTGCAGTTCATTTTCTCAACTTCGCTTAGAGTTAGTATAAAGAATGACAGAAAGTGGTAAACACTGCCACTTAATGGCAGGAAAAGGTATTACTGGCTATATTTCTTATTGACCGCGCAGGTCCACCACTGATTTTCCGGCACCCTTGGTTCCAGAGCCTTTCTGGATTATCCCTTTTGCCGGACCAACAGAGCCTCAGAGAGGATTCCAACGGTACCTGAACGGCCCGCCTAGGCCGTCGGCGGAGCCGAGATACCGGCCCGCAAGGTCGGCCTCAGAAGTCGGCCATGGGAACGGATCTGCCGATCGGCCGCAGAAGTCCCAATGAGGTCGAGATCGGCCACCTCACCCGGCCTAGGCGCCACATTTTCGGGGGGACTTCCATGTGGGGGGGGGGGGGAAGGGGGGGGGCGGATCACGACCTGAAACGTCATCCATTCCTTCTCTCCAGAGATGCTGCCTGTCCCGTTGAGTTAGTCCAGCATTTTGTGTCTATCTTAGAAATTAAAAAAATCTTGGACATGAACATCCGAATCCGAGGAAACTGGATAACTCAGCGGGGACAAAAAAAAAATACTGCAGGTGCTGGAATCTGAAGCAAAAAACAAACTGCTGGAGGACCTCAGCGAGTCGGATAGCATCCTCAAAGGGAAATGGACAGACAACATTTTAGGATGGGAGGTACACAAAAATGCTGGAGATACTCAGTGGGTGCAGCAGCATCTATGGAGCGAAGGAAATAGGCAACGTTTCAGACCAAAACCCTTCCCGAAACGTTGCCTATTCCCTTCACTCCATAGATGCTGCTGCACCCGCTGAGTTTCTCCAGCATTTTTGTGTACCTTCGATTTTCCAGCATCTGCAGTTCCTTCTTTGTAACATCATCCATACCCCTCCATTCCCTGCATGTCCATGTGCCCATCCAAAAGTCTTTCAAACTGTCTGAAGAAGGGTCTCGGCCCGAAATGCCACCTATTCCTTCGCTCCGTAGATGCTGCCTCACCCGCTGAGTTTCTCCAGCATTTTTGTCTACCTTCGATTTTTCCAGCATCACAGCTCTTTCTTAAACAAAAAAAGTATTTTAAATGTCACCGGTAGACAGAAATGCTGGACAAACTCAGCGGGTGCGGCAGCATCTATGGAGCGAAGGAAATAGGCAAAGTTTCGGGACAAAACCCTTCTTCAGACTGATGCGGGGGGGGCAGGAAGAAGAAAGGAAGAGGAGGAGACAGAGGGCTGAGTGAGAGCTGAGAAGGGGAGGAGACAGCAAGGGCTACCGGAAATTGGAGAAGTCAATGCTCAGGCCACTGGGGTACAAACTGCCCAAGCGGAATATGAGGTGCCGCTCCTCCACTTTCCGGTGGTCCTCACTCTGGCCATGGAGGAGGTCCAGCACAGAAAGGTTGGATTCGGAATGGGAGGGGGAGTTGAAGTGCTGAGCCACGGGGAGATCAGGTTGCTTACTGCGGACCGAGCGGAGGTGTTCGGCGAAGCGATCGCCAAGCCTGCGCTTGGTCTCACCGATGCAGATCAGCCGACACCTAGAGCAGTGGCTGCAATAGATGAGGTTGGAGGAGGTGCAGGTGAACCTCTGTCGCACCTGGAACTACTTGGGTCCTTGAATGGAGTCAAGGGGGGAGGTAAAGCGACAAGTGTAGCATCTCTTGCGGTTGCAAGGGAAAGTGCCCGGGGAGGGAGTGGTGCGGGTGGGAAGGCAAGAATTGACCAGGGAGTTACGGAGGGAGTGGTCTTTGCGGAAAGCAGACGGGGGGGGATGGGAAGATGTGGCGAGTGGTGGGGTCACGTTGGAGGTGGCGAATGTCACTACTGTATCTGCCTCCACCGCCAGCTGCCGGCAGCACGTTCCAGGCACCCACCACCCTCCGTGTATTATAAAAAAAATGCCACACACAGTTCTCCTTTAAACTTTGCCCCTCCCAGCTTAAAGCTATGCCCTGTAATATGCCCTTCAAGACTGGGTAACTTCACCATTACCACCAGGCACTGAATTATTCTGGAAAAAACCTGCTGTTTATTCCACAGTCGCAACCAAACTACTAATACAGCATCGATGATTAACGGTTGATCATTAATTGAAATTCTAATCTGAATTTTAATAAGTGTGCAGATTAAACTGACTTGTCTTGGATTTTTCTCCCTCATTCTCTTACTCCATCACTACTCTCCTTCCTCCTCAGACGTGTTGGGTATGTATATACTGCCAAAACATGTGCCCCGTGCCATTTCCCGTGTCTGATTTGCGTGTGTATACGTGCGTGTGTATGTCCGTGTCTCTCGAACTGCTTGCCTGCCCCTGCAGCAAGGGATGAACCAGCGGCCATCGGCCAACCAAGGGCTGCTGTGCACACCGCCACCTCACCTGGCTGCCTCACCTTGACATGCTCACTGGGGTTGTTCACAAGTTCACTAGTTCACTAGTTCACAAGTTCACAAGTGACCCTCTTTAGTCAGAGGGTGATGAGTCTGTGGAGTTGGTTGCCACACAACTTTGGATACCTCATTGAAACGTACAGAGTAATAATGAAAAGGCATAGATAGAGTGGATGTGGAAAAGATGGTTCGGCGGGAGAGTCTGGGACCAGAGGTCACAGCCGCAGACTTAAAGGGCGCTCTTTTAGAAAGGAGGTGAGGAGGAACTTCTTTAGTTAGAGGGTAGTTAATCTGTGGAACTCATTGCCACAGACGGCTGTGGAGGCCGTCAGTGGATATATTTAAGGCAGAGATAGATTTTTGATTCGTACGGGTGTTAGAGGATATGGGGAGAAGGCAGGAGAACGGGGTTAGGAGGGAGAGATAGATCAGCCATGATTGAATGGCAGAGTAGTCATGATGGGCTGAATGGCCAAATTCTACTATCACATGACCTTATGACAGGTTATAGGAGTAGAATTAGGCCATTCGGCCCATCGAGTCCACTCCGCCATTCAATCATGGCTGATCTCTGCCTCCTAATCCCATTTTCCTACCTGCTCCCCATAACCCTTGACACGTGAATTTGTCTATCTCTGCATTAAACATATCCACTGACCTGGCCTCCACAGCCTCTCTGTGGCAATGAGTTCCACAGATTAACTACACTCTGACTAAAGAAGTTCCTCCTCACCTCCTTTCTAAAAGAGCGCCCTTTCATTCTGAGGCTGTGGCCTCTGGTCCTGGACTCGCCAACCAATGGAAACATCCTCTCCACGTCCACTCTATCCATCCCTTTCATTATTCCGTAAGTTTCAATGAGGTATCTGGAGTTGTTACTTGGAAAGCAAGCCAGCAGCAAGCTCCGCATGCACGGTCTGCTTGTTCTTAGACGGAAGTGTCTGGATTACAGAGGCAGCACAATTATTAGCACAGGTGGAGGCTCCTGTTGCTCCAAAGCCAGGCATGTTAAGGCTCAGAAACGTAGAACAGCGCAGCACAACACAACAGGCCCTTCGCTGCCTGGCCCGCTGAGTTACTCCAGCACCTTGCGCCCTTTAACAGAATATTTATTGTCCATTAATGGAATATTTTTGGAAGAAATATTTATTCTCATCACGGTATCATCTGTTAGTTGGAGTTAGGGCAGGGCCTAAGACACATTGCAGACGGTCCATTATACACCAAACAAACTCAATTTACTCCGAAAGCAGAGTCTGTGTAAAAAGCAGGAGAAACTGAAATGACAACTTCTCCCGAGATAATTTCCCCAGAAAGATGCAAGTGGAGAATAATGTCAAATAAATGATGTGCCTCTTGTAGCAATGTGAGCAGTGAGCTTGATTAACAAGTGCCATGCCCCATCATTGCCACTCCACTCATCTATAAAGTTGTCTCAATGAGCAGCTGCAGACGACTGTCGCCAGGACCAAGTTAGATTCCATCTCCAACTAGATCCCATCTCCAACTAGATCCCATCTCCAACTAGATCCCATCTCCAACTAGATCCCATCTCCAACTAGATCCCATCTCCAACCCATCTCCAACTAGATCCCATCTCCAACTAGGTCCCATCTCCAACTAGATCCCATCTCCAACTAGATCCCATCTCCAACTAGATCCCATCTCCAACTAGATCCCATCTCCAACTAGATCCCATCTCCAACTAGATCCCATCTCCAACTAGATCCCATCCCCAACTAGATCCCATCAACTAGGTCCCATCTCCAACTAGATCCCATCTCCAACTAGATCCCATCTGCAACTGAACCATCTTATCACCAACATATCCCATCAACTGAATCCAGTCAACAACTGATCCATCCCATCACTAACAGGATCCCATCTCCAACTAGATCCCATTACCAAGCAGACCCATCACCAAGTAGATCTCATCTCCAACAAGATCACATCTCCAACGGGATCACATCTCCAACTAGATCACATCTACAAGTAGATCCCTTTGCCAAGTAGATTCCATCAACTAGATCCCATCACTAACTAGATCTCATCACCAAATAGATCCCATCACCAACTGAACCATCCTCACCACCCTCTGTGTTAAAAAAAAAACGTGCCCCCCACACGTACATCTCCTTTAAACGTTGCCCCTCTCCGCTTAAAGCCATGCCCCCGTAGTATTTGATTTTACAATCCTAGGAGATAAAGTTCTGACTTTTGGAGACAAAAAAAATATTCTGACTATCCAGACACAATGTAGACAATTATTGTCATGGAAATGTGTTAATCAAGAGTTGCCAGGTATTTGACCTCACCCAAGCGACATCGTCGCTTGGGTGAGGTCAAATACCTGGCAACTCTTGTAGGTTTAGGTTTTGTAGGTGTATTGGGGAGCTAACCCAGCTCAAAGGCTGGGTTAGCACCCCAGTCTGTGTCTTTTGTGAGAAAGACACCCAACAAAGCTACGGGAAGGCCTAATGAACCATCGTGGCCTAAACATCCACCAGGCCAGAATGAAATGCTCGGAGTGAAAGGAGAAAGAGGTGCCGCGCTCAGGCCTCGAACCCGGTGAGACGCAGGAGGAGCCCGGCCGGGACTCACCCCACAGAGCCCAGTCCCTCCGCGCACTAGAGTCTCCCAACCCCTGCAGAGTAGTTATTAGGATGGCTGATCCGTGGGCGGCTGCTGCTGGGACACAAGTCGGGGCCTGATCAACCCCGGCTGGGTGGCCTGGGCGAGGGTGTGTCTGATGTTGTGAGACCCGAAACACCGATGACCCCAGGTCACATCACTGAGGATGCGTCCCAGCTCATCTAGAAGATGTATATTTTTCACATAGGTTTAGGTTTATTAAAAGCGCTGAAAAGCTTTGTTTCGCGTGCTACCCCATCAGATCAAATAATATACATAAATACAATCAACTCAAACTCTAGCACAATAGATAGAGTGAAGGGAAGGATACAGAGTGCAGAATATAGTTCTCAACATTTGCCGCTCGCCAGTTCCATAGACAAATATGAATTCCACAATGTTGCAGAGATGAATTGGACGCCCCCCTAACTTGTTGAGGAGCCCTGATAGAGGAGAAGAAGCTGTTCCTGTCTGCTGGTGCGTGCTTTAAGGCTACTGTACCTTCTACCTGTTAGTAGTGAGGAGAGGAAGGAATGACCGGGGTGGGTCAAGTCTTTGATTATGTTGGCTGCACTGACCAACATGCCCCTATCCCTACACTCGTCCCACCTGCCTGCATTCAGCCCATATCCCTCTAAACCGGTCCTATCAACGTACCTGTCTAAATGTTTCTTAAACGTTGTGATGGTCCCTGCCTCAACTATCTCCTCTGGCAGCTCGTTCCATTCACCCAGCGCCCACTGTTACTCCTCAGGTTCCTATTAAATCTTCCCCCCCTCACCCTATACCTATGCCCTCTGTTTCTCAATTCGCCAACTCTGGGGGAGAGACTCTGTGCATTTACTCAACCTATTCCTCTCGTGATGTTGTACATTGATTGGGTACGAGTAATGTCCTATTTTGCTAGAATCATTTTTTTAGGTTCGGAGGTCAACGTACGTCGACTTTCATCTTTAAAAATGCACTTGGATTCCAAGGCGGGGTCTCACTGCGGGGCGTAGTCTGCTGAAAGTTAAGCCTGGTCTAATACCAGCTGATGGGAAGAAGTCGCAAGGGCATCGGAGGAAATGCATCTGTTAATGATGCAAAAGTAACGGGGCTGCTCGGCGTCTCAGCGGTAAACCTGCTGCCTCCCGGCGCCAGAGAATCGAGTCTGATCCTGACTACGGGTGCTGTCTGCGCGGAGTTTGTACGTTCTCTCTGCGACCACTTAGATTTTCTCCGGGTGCTCCGGTTACCTCCCACATCCCAAAGACGTGCAGGTTTGTAGGTTTATTGCCCTCTGCAAATTGCCCCTAGCGGGTAGGATGCAAAAGTGGGATAACACAGAACGAATGTACAGGTGATCGCTGGTGGGCCAAAGGGCTTGATCTCTAACTGCATCCGAATGTGGAGGGGAAAAGAGTCAGGGCTTCCAGAAGGGAAGTGGATAGATGTCTGGTGGATTATAAATTGCAGAACCATGGAAAAAGGGATTGGAAGTGCTTGCTCTTTAAAGAGGTATCAAATGGTCACCTCCTGTGCCATAACAATTCCAAGATTGTGTTCCTTAATGTGACCCATTGATGTGACCCAACAGGTAACCAAGTAGCTTCAGGTGATTAGTTTGTTGGTTATTACTACAAGCTCTTGGGGAGTGGGTGCACTATTCCAACCGTTTTCCTCATTCCAACACCTGTCAAGGTTTGGTGATGTTGAATCTAACTCTGACACAACCAAATCTAAAACTTCCTCTGTGTTGCGCGTCTGAAGTTTTATTCTTTTAGTCCAGTTTAGTTTAGTTTAGAGATACAGGCCCTGCGTCCCTGAGTCCGCGCCGACCAGCGATCCCCGCACCACTAACGCTATCTTACACACACTGGGGGAAATTTACAATTACACCGAGCCAATTAACCTACAAACCTGCACGTTTTTGAAGCGTGAGAGAAAAACGGAGATCCCGGAGAAAACCAACGCAGGTCACGGGGAGAAGGTACAAACTCCGTACAGACAAGCGCCCTGCAGTCAGGATCGAACTGGGGTCTTTGGCGCTGTGAGGCAGCAACTCTACCACTGCGCCACCGTGCCGCCCCTGTCATTCATCTGTAATGGATGCATGCAAACTGTCTTGCTGCCCAGTGCAAGTTGCGTACAACAGCTCCAAAGTATGCTGCACTGTACGCAGTGAGGTCCACGGATGGTCGGATTGCAAGTCAGGCAGCCAGCACGCAGGGAACCAGAAGACAAGGAATAGGTTGAGGCCTACAGCTAGCACATTGCTATCTAGCATGCACGCAGAAATGAACAGTCTAGCATGCAGACACCACTTACTAATCCATTGAAATAAGTGTTTCTCAGATAGAGGATGCATTACCACTTTGCATGTAGAAAATGCACGGCTTTCTGGGATGCAGGAAATGCATTGTTGTAATGCATGCAGATGTTGATGCAGGAAAATGCAGTATGCTCTGGCATGCGGAATATGTGTTACTGAACAGTTTTGCAGAAGCATTTGAAACCTTCCCCAGCAGTGGAGCTAAATTTAGGCGCAGACTTGCGGTTGTGGGATGTTTTGTCCCACTGAGAATATTTCAAAGCACAGTGACAGAAAGGTTTTGATTGTGCAAATCACCACAGGTACGGTAAATACGCTTCATGTTCTTCTATCGAATTTCCTCTGCGGACCCATTGAGTATCACACTTCAGAAACCGTGCATCAACCAGGGACAATGGTTCAGTATTATTGACCCTGACTGCGGAAAATTCCTTACATTTACATTTACCGAGCCAATTGACCTACAGACCTGCACGTCTTTGGAGTGTGGGGGGAAACCGAAGATCTCAGAGAACAAACCCGCGCAGGTCACGGGGAGAACGTGCAAACTCCGTGCCGACAGCAGGATCGAACCCAGTGCTCCAGGGCTGCGCCACCGTGACCGTCTGGCGATCCAGACCTCCAGTGCTGTCTATGTGGAGTTC
>CM069161.1:9659871-9852371 GCA_035221665.1 Okamejei kenojei
ACTGGGCAAGAATTATTCTGGGCAAGAATTAGTTGGAAGATGCTTATTTGAACATTTCACTGACTGTACCTTGGTACATGTGACAATAAACTAAATCAAGTGAAACCAAACTGAACTAAACTGAACTAAATGGGATTCAAGGCAAAGACTGCTTTCAACTCGGGATCCTTTGATCTCTTTGCAGGAACTCTTTGATATTATTCTGGATGAGAACCAGTTGGAAGACGCATGTGAACATTTGGCGGAGTACCTAGAAGCCTACTGGAAAGCCACTCACCCGGCCAGCTGCAACCCGCCCAACCCTCTCTTGAACCGCACCATGGCCACTGCTGCCTTGGCTGCCAGCCCGGCCCCTGTGTCAAACCTACAGGTACAAGTGCTGACATCTCTCAAGCGTAACCTTGACTTCTGGGGGCCGAGAGACGCAGAGAACAGAGAAGAGGCGGTGGGCATTGAAGGCCCAGGGCAGCCGACGGAAGCAGAGCATGCCGTCTAGTGGTGCAACGTGCAGAGAGGGGAGCGGGCGCACAGCAGCGGCGTAAACCTGAAACTGTTCTTCCCAGCCCCCTCCCGCCCCGGTATTGCAGTCCCCGTAACAGCCCGTTGCTGCATGTAGATACCAGCTAACCATGCTTTCCCTCGTTAGGGAGGGCGGGAGGCTTTAAGGCAAGAACGAGGTCTGCCTTTCAGATAAGAGGCCACTTTCTTCCCTTCTCCTTACCGTCCGCGACGCCTTGTTTGTGGGTTTTCCCCGCCGTTCCCTTTCGTGCCCCGTGCGTGTGAGCAGCGTGCAAAGTGTGAGCCGACAGTTGTGTAAGAAGGAACTGCAGATGCTGCTTTAAACCGAAGGTAGACACACAATGCTGGAGTAACTCAGCGGGACGGGCAGCATCTCTGGAGAGAAGGAGCGGGCTGCGTTTCCGGTCGAGACCCTCCTTCAGACTTCTCGATCCCGAACCGTCGCCCATTCCTTCTCTCCAGAGATGCTGCCTGTCCCGCTGGGTTACTCCAGCTTTTTGTGTCTATCTTGGCGAGCCACCAGTTCCCGGCCCAGGCACATTCCAAGCCAGCGGGGTAGAGGTGAACGAACGCACACTCACTCACTCACTCGCTCGCTCACACAGAGCTTCGTGGAGGTAGTCTTAGTCTTAGGACAAAAGAAAAGCCTGCCGTCCATTAAGAGTGAGTAACCCCTGGCACCAACTGAGTCACGGTCCTCACCGATTGATGAGTCCTCATTTAGTCCCTCAACCGAGAACAAGGTTAGAAGTGTCTCCACTGTTGAAGGATCTTGACTGACTAGAGAGGTACGGACATGGCGTCTTGTTCAGCATGGACATTGCGGGCCGAAGGGCCATTCCTGTGTTGTACTCTTCAATGGTATTAAGACAAAAAAATGTGGGCAAAGAAATAAATGAAGATGGAATCAGCCCTATTAGTATCAGAGTCATACAGCCTGGAAACAGGCCCTTTGGCCCAACATGCCCACACTGGTCAATATGTCCCATCTACACTAGTCCCACCTGCCTGCATTTGGCATATATCTCTCTAAACCTGTCCTATCCATGTACCTGTCTAAATGTTTCTGTAATATTGCAATAATCCCTGCCTCAACTACCTCCTCCGGCAGCTCGTTCCTTACACCCACCACCCTTTGTGTGAAAATGTTACTCCTCAGGTTCCTATTAAATCTTTCCCCCTTCACCTTAATCCTATGTCCTCTGATTCTCGATATCACTGCTCTGGGCAGGAGGCTCTGTGCGTCTACCCGATCTATTCCTCTCATGAATTTGTACACCTCTGTAAGATCACCCCTCATCTTCGCGAGCCCCAAGGAATAAAGTCCGAGCCTTCCCCAACTCTCCCTGCAGCTCTGGCTGTCAGCAAGTCAGCAGTGAATAACCCGTTTTACTGAGCGAGAGAGGTTTAGAGCAGGCGGCTCTGTCAAAACCCCCAGCAAAGGTCTCTAGGTAACCAGTAGGGTGGGGTAGCATCAATGATGAGTAAGCCACGGGTAACCTGGCTGCCTGTGACATTTGTATGAGTCCACTGCAAGCCAATCCCAGAATGAATCACTGCCCTCCGTGGGTGTAGGGTAGTGTTAGTGCACGGGATGATCGCCGGTCAGCGCGGACCCAGTGGGCCGAAGGGCCGATTTCCACGCTGTATCTCTGAGCTAAAGACCCGCGTCCGATCCTGACCACGGGTGCCGTCCGTACGGAGTTTGTACGTTTTTCCCCGTGACCCGCGTGGGTTTTCGCCTGGAGAACCACTGTACTCCCGCACTCCAAAGACGGACAGGTTTGTAGGCCAATTGGCTTTGGTAAAATTGTAAAATTTGTCCCTCGTGTGTGTGTATGTGTGTGTGTGTGTGTTAACAAACCTTAACGTGCGGGGATCACATTAGGTGATCGCACAATGTGCGGGGATCGGAAACAGGCCCTTCGGCCCACCGAGTCCGGCACGGACTCGGTGGGCCGAAGGGCCTGTTTCCGAGCTGTCTCTCGAAACAAACCTATCACTCGGAGCAAGTTCTACTTTCATATCCAATTTGCTCGCGTGCTTCTGTTCAGAAAGGTCAAGAATAACAAGTGCTCCGGGGCAGGTAAATCTCACTCAGGTAAACAGGAAGTCAACCTGTTTTGGGCTTGTCCTGACTCAGTGGAATAGGGGTGGTTTCACCAGCCTCTCAATGACGTCCTTGCTGCTATTGCCCAGGGCCAATTTCTACCCCAGCTAACTAACTGCCGCTGACTGCTCTGAGACTGTGTTAAGGGTACGTAATGCTTCACTGCCAAACGTGATCATTTCAGACTCTCTCGCTAACAAAATTAATCACTCTATTTTTGTATCTCACACAATTTTAACTCCCCCCACCCCCCTCCCATTCCCACACTGACCTTTCGGTCCTGGGCCTCCTCCACAGTCAGAGTGATGCCCCGGGCAAATTGGAGGAGCAGCACCTCATATTTTGCTTGGGCAGCTTACACCCCCAGCGGTATTAACAATGACTTCTCCAACTTCAAGTTCATTCTCTTACCCCCCCCCCCCCTCCACCTTAGTCGTCCAGCTTGGTTCACACCCCTGTATCGTCACCTCTTCCCCAGCCAACAATGGGCCATTGTGGGCTCCACCCTTCCTTGCTCATCTATTGCCGGCCCGTATTTGTTCGGGCTCTTTTCCCACCACTAGTTCTCCCCCCCACCCCCCTCCCTCCTCCTCTGTCCCCCTTCTTTCAGCCTGAAGAAGGGTCTCGACCCGAAACGTCGCCCATTCCTTTTTCTCCAGAGATGCAGCCTGCCACCCCAAGTTCCTCCAGCACTTTGTGCCTAACCTCGATATAAACCAGCCTCTGCAGTTCCTTCCTGCACAGTCTTTATTTTCTTTTGTACGTCCATTGTAAAAGATGGTGAGTATTTTTTTTTTTTTGGGGGGGGGGGGCTTTCTTTGCATTAGGTCCCTTGCAGGTGCAATGGCTGCCGTGGAAATCGGAGCCAATTTTGGGCGGGCGGGGGGGGGGGTCAGTGAACGCTTGCAGTCCGGGTGTGCCTGGGGAGGGGAGGTTGTGCCCGACTCTGCAGGCTGTGCAGATCGTTGAGTGTCATCCCCATTTGCCTAGGCTCTCAGCATGAGTACCATCACACCGGATGATAGCGACCCGGAGATCCAGCCAGTGTATGAGCTTCTCCTCAGTCACCCAGCAGAGGGGAAGTAACCTGGACAAAAAAAAGGCCACCGTGTGTTGGCGTAACTCAGCGGATTATGCAGCATCTCAGTTTAGTTTCATTTAGAGTTACAGCGCGGAGGCAGGCCCTTCGGTCCATCAACCGGCGATCCCCGCACACTGGCACACTCCCACACACACTGCGGACAATTTTACACTCACACCAAGCCAATTAACCAACAACGTTTGTACGACTTTGGAGTGAGGGAGGAAACCGAAGATCTCAGGGGAAACCCACACAGGTCACGGGGAGAACGGACAAACTCCACACAGACAGCACCCGAGGTCAGGATCGAACCCGGGTCTCCGGCGCTGTAAAGCACCAACTCTACCGCTGCGCCACCAGGTTGCCCTTAAATCTCTGGAGAACTTGGTTTCGGGTGGGAACCCATCTTTTTGATCGGGACCTTTCTTCAGCCAACTATCTGTCCAGTTGGCTTACTCTCCCCGCATTCTACGAAGATTGAGGGGGGATCTTATAGAGACTTACAAAATTCTTAAGGGGTTGGACAGGCTAGATGCAGGAAGATTGTTCCCGATGTTGGGGAGGTCCAGAACAAGGGGTCACAGTCTAAGGATAAGGGGGAATTCCTTTAGGACCGAGATGAGGAAAACATTTTTCACACAGAGAGTGGTGAGTCTCTGGAATTCTCTGCCACAGAAGGTAGTTGAGGCCAGTTCATTGGCTATATTTAAGAGGGAGTTAGATGTGGCCCTTGTGGCTAAAGGGATCAGGGGGTATGGAGAGAAGGCAGGTACAGGAAACTGAGTTGGATGATCAGCCATGATCATATTGAATGGCGGTGCAGGCTCGAAGGGCCGAATGGCCTACTCCTGCACCTATTTTCTATGATTCTATGTTTCTATTCCATGCGATCTAATCTTCCAGGAGCTTTATCAAGGTTGATGACTGCTTTGGTTGTTAAGGGGCCTATTCTCTCTCTGGTTCCCCTATTTTCCTTAATCCCTACTGATAACATTGATCTGGATTTTCCTTCATATTATTTCCTTCATATTATCCAGAGCCATCCCCTGCCCCCTTTTTGCCCTTCTGATTCCCATCGTATTCTCCTCACTCCCTGAAATCCCTCCACAGATGCCCTTGATCCCAGCTGCCTATACCTGTCCCATGCTTCCTTTTTCCTGACCAGAGCCTCGATTCCTCTCATCATCCAGGCTTCCTTACTCCCACCCGACCCTTTCGATGTGCCGGCCCAAAACGTCACGTATCAATGGGTATTTGTAAGGGGCAGATTGACAGATTCTTGATTAGTACGGGCGTCAGGGGTTATGGAGAGAAGGCAGGAGAATGGGGTTGAGACAATAGACAAAAGACAATAGGTGCAGGAGTAGGCCATTCGGCCCTTCGAGCCAGCACCGCCATTCAATGTGATCATGGCTCATCATCCCCAATCAGTACCCCGTTCCCGCCTTCTCACCATATCCCCTGACTTTTAAGAGCCCTATCTAGCTCTCTCTTGAAAACAACCAGAGGACCTGCTTCCATCGCCCTCTGAGGCAGAGAATTCCACAGACTCACCCCTCTCCATGAGAAAAAGTGTTTCCTCGTCTGCGTTCTAAATGGCTTACTCCTTATTCTTAAGAGAGGGAAAGATAGATCAGCCATGATTGAATGGCAGAGCCAAATGGCTTAATTCTGCTCCAACCTAGAACTTATGAACGATCCATGGTAGACAAAAATGCTGGAGAAACTCAGCGGGTGAGGCAGCATCAATGGAGCGAAGGGTCGGGACCCAAAACGTCGCCTATTTCCTTCGCTCCATAGATGCTGCCTCACCCGCTGAGTTTCTCCAGCATTTATATCTACCTTCGATTTTCATATGAACGATCCATGTTCTCCAGAGGTGCTGCCTGGACCCTCCATCACCTTGTGCGTGTCTTTTTTCTTGTAAACCAGCATCTACAGATCCTCGTGTCTCCTAAAATCCACCTGGAATTTTGGGGGGAAAGAAGAAGGCCCGCCTCCACTGCCAACTCCTCCTGAAGCTTTGAACGATCCACGATGTTGGAACGTTTGTTTCCATCTCTGATACCACCGCCACAGTACACCAGCAAGCAGGATCGGGAATGTCCACTCCAGTTATGCCCTGGTGGGATTCCTCCATGTCGGGGTACTGAATGTTGCAGACAAGGACCATGTTGTCCTTGCAAAGCCATTCAAGCCCCCCCCCCCCCCAACACCCCCTCCCCCCCCCCACCCCTCAACCCTCATTAACTCAGCCAAACGACCTACAGAGGTCCTCAGTTTGTCTTGTGTCCATTATGTAGCTCTCAGTCTGAAGAAGGGTCTCGACCCGAAACGTCACCCGTTCCTTCTTGGTTCTTGGTTACTTGGTCCTCCAAAATATTCCAACTGGAATTTAAACTGGAGGTGGTGAAGGGAGGGGTTTAGCCAGAGAAGGGTTATTGGGAAGAAAGTGTCACTTTAAATTTAGTTGCATCTGGCTGGGCAACCGTGGTTTGGTGGAGATTAGTCCATGCTTTAATAGTGCGTGGGAAGGACAAATTGCTGTACACATCTGCCTTTGTGGCTGGGACCACAAATTGGATCGAATGCCCTCGTCTGCTCCTAATTGGTTTGGGGTTGGTGTAGGCCTTGTGATCTATGTCCAGCTGACCATAAAAACATTTTGTTCTCTCCATCGATGCTGCCTCACCCGCTGAGTCACTCCAGAGTTTTGCACCTATCCACAGAGATCAGATATTTTCACAGTGCGATAATGATGTTAACTTATTTCTGGATCGCGGCCCCTAATCATTTCAGCAGAGACTGCATTAACATCGCTCAAACAAAGCTGCATTGTTTTTAACACATTATTGAGCTTTTTAATTTAACATCTTAACACTGAGGCGATGGGATTGTTAGCTGCTGGCTATGTGTTATTAATCTGCTGTAAGAGACTGTGCTTATTGTTCATGGCTAACGAATATTTGTTTTCCACCCACCTCCTCATCCCTCCCCCTTCCCTGCCTCCCCAACCTTTCTGCATGGTATGCTGTTACTAACCAGGGTACCTACTTAGTGCATGAAGAACAGAGCATTGACTGTTCGAGTCCCGAGCGGACAAGCTTGCATGACTATCGGAATGACTCTGCCAAGCAACCCTACATGCGTTCGATGCCTCAGTACGGCCACCAGCCCAGGGCCATCTCAAGGGCCCTCTCCCGCCAGGACACCTTTGACTGTGAGATGCAGGGCAGCCGGGACTCGGCCTACACCGAGCCGGGGGACTCGTGCATGGAGACGGACCCTTACGATGACCAGGAGCACTCTCAGCACACGGCGGGTCCCTGGCGAGGAGGGGTCGCTCGGCAGCGGGTCCGGCGCCACGAGTCGTGGGGGGAGGAGGAGGAAGAGGAAGAGGAAGAGGAAGAGGAAGAGGAAGAAGACGAGGCGGACAACGGCAACTACAGCAGGCAGCGGATGAGAGGCAGGGACCACTACCGGCAGCCGAACGAGGAGCTGACGAGCAGGAGACAGAGTGACATGGAGGAGTGGAACCGCGACATGTACATTTGTTAACGTGCGGCCGGCCGGCTCTTGCAGCCTCGGAGGGTGGGGGGGGGGGGGGCGGCAGGAGACCGACCGATCTCCTGCTCCGGCGGAGACGTTGTGATCTTGTAGTGGTCCCCGTCGTCAGTTCTGTTTCATTGTCCATTCTGAGGAAGAGTCGATGATGTCCTTCAGCATTTGGTGCGTTCATCTTGCCAGCCCCCCCCTCGTTCAATGTCAACCGATTGGGGGGGGGGGGGGGGAGAGTTTGCATAGCAGACCATCCCCCCACCCCTCTTCCCTTTGCTTTTTAGTGCCTCACCATTGTGTCTGCAGGGGCTTCGGGCTACAAGGCTGTTGGCCCTTTCAAGAAGCGACACTTTTGACAAACTACGGTCGAATGGCCACCCCCCGTCCCCCGTCCCCCGACTGCAGCTGGTTGAATGCCGTCGTGCCATGAGAACAGTCCATCCCTGATTTAGCTAGCTTAGAATTAGAATTGAGAGTGCCCAAATCAACAGCCATTGCCAAATGTCTCACTGCCAACTGGGAAGTCTTCAGCTCTAACGGGTGAGCGAGCTGCTGGGTGCAACGTACTCATGTGAAATCAAGGCGGACGTGGATGGAAACTATTGAAAATGGGAACCAAAAATGGCTCAAACGTTCCCTCCGACAGCTCTCCCGTAGCCCCCACCCCCTCACCCACCCGTCCTCGTTTACATGAATCCAAATATCAACGGTGGTCTTCGGAGAGGGTAGTATGGGGAAGAGTTCTTGTGTTTTCTACACTGCTCTGCGATTTAACCCTTCTCTGCATCTTGAATGGATGGTGAGAAGCTATTTATTAACCCCCCCCCCCTCCCCCTCCACAAGTTTTAAACCCCTTCCCCCACCCTCCCCTTTGTACCACCCCACGTCATTTCCAGATTGGAAAAGGTGGGTGAAGGATTACGATATAAGGAAACTAGAGATGGATCTGAAAGTTGTACCGATCATTAAACGTTATTTCATGCTTAACCTGTCCCTTCTTTCATTCGAACACTGGGCTTTTCTGACTGAATGCTGCGGGGTTTACTGTTCTCACTGTTTAACGCGCCCACACTGACGGGCCCTCGTTGCGTTTTGAACAACCAACTGGTTACAACCAAGAGGTCGAATTTCCAAAAAGGGATGGTGGGTCTCTTAACGTGCGGGGAGGAAGGGGAAACGGAAGCAAGTGTTGAAGGTATGGATCGGGGCTGATAACTGGGCAGAGTCATAGTCATAGAGTGCTGGCAGTGTGGAAACAGGCCAACTTGCCCACACCGGCCAACAATGTCCCAGCTACACTAGTCCCACCTGCCTGCGCTTGGTCCATATCCGTCCTAACCCGTCCTATCCGTGTACCTGTCTAACCATATAACCATATAACCATATAACAATTACAGCACGGAGACAGGCCCTCTCGGCCCTTCCAGTCCGTGCCGACCATTTGTTTTCCCCTAGTCCCATCTACCTGCACTCAGACCATACCCCTCCATTCCCTTCACGTCCATATACCTATCCACTTTACTTTTAAATGTTAAAATCGATCCTGCCTCCACCACCTCTGCTGGAAGCTCATTCCACACAGCCACCACCCTCTGAGTAAAGAAGTTCCCCCTCACGTTACCCCTAAACCTCTGTCCCTTAATTCTCATGTCTAGCTGTTTCTTCAACGATGGGATAGTCCCAGCCTCAACTACCTCCTCTGGCAGCTCGTTCCACACACCCACCACCCTGTGTGTGCAGAAGTTACCCCTCGGATTCCTATTAAATCTTTTCCCCTTCACCTTGAACCTATGTCCTCGATTCCCCAACTCTGAGCAAGAGACTCTGTGCATCCACCCGATCTATTCCTCTCATGATTTTGTACACAAAAGGTTCCCAGAGGTTGGCGTTGCAGAGAGATTGTTGCCCACAGTCCTTTGTAACACACCGAATGTCCGCCATTGTGGGTAAGTAGGACATCAGACTTGGTTGACCAAGGTTGGGGGTTGGGGAGGGGAAACTTAGAATGGGTAATTTCTGCCAAAATTTAAACATGAATAAGTAAATGGGAGTGATTTAAAAGGCAGATGATCCAATCAATGGGTTGAGAAGATATTCTAATCCACAAGAGGTGCAGGAGGTTGGAACATTGATCTCACTATTGATGCTAAGCCTTTGGGTAGACTCCAGCCCAGATACAAAAACAGTTATGTCCCTTATCTGCGGCCCAAAGGTAAATGTCTTAGTGCAACTAACCTTTCCTTGTATGTCTCCACTCGTGAGAGAGTCTCGGATCAGAGGTCACAGCCTCAGAATTAAAGAACAAAAGACAATAGGTGCAGGAGTAGGCCATTTGACCCTTCGAGCCAGCACCGCCATTCAATGTGATCATGGCTGATCGTCCGCAGGACAAAGGAACGTTTCTTTAGGAAGAAGATGAGGAGGGATTTCTTTAGTTAGAGGGTGGTGAATCTGTTGAATTCTTTGGCTCTGAAGGCTGTGGAGGCCAAGTCAGTGGATATTTTTAAGGGCAAAGGCAGGTAGATTTTGGATTAGTATGGGTGTCAGGGGTTATGGGGAGAAAGTAGGAGAATGGGGTTAAGAGGGAAAGATAGACCAACAACGATTGAATGGTGGAGTAGACTTGATGGGCCGAATGGCCAATTCTGATCCTTTCCCTAATGAGCTTGAAGCCAGAATACTACCACACAGAGGTACTTGTGGTTTTGCAACGCTAGAGGCTAAATTTGTGCCGACATTGACAAAAGCCCCCTGGATCGGGATGAAAATAAAGTGCTTTGGTGGTGAGCACATTTTCAGGGATCTGGGAATAAGAAAGGGAACTTGAGCTACAATATAGCCACACTCCCTGAAGGGGGTGCCAAGTTCACAAGACCATAAGCGATAGGAGCAGAATTAGGCCATTCGGCCCATCAAGTCTACTCCACCATTCAATCATGGCTGATCTATCTCTCCCTCCTATCCCCATTCTCCTGCCTTCACCCTATAACCTCTGACACCAGTACTAATCAGGAATCGATCTATTTGTGCCTTAAAAAATATCCATTAACTTGGCCTCCACAGCCTTCTGTGGCAGTGAATTCCATAGATTTACCACCCTCTGACTAAAGAAATTCCTCCTCATCTCCTTTCTAAAAGAACGTCCTTTAATTCTAAGGCTATGACATCTCGTGTCTAGACTCTCCCACTAGTGGAAACATCCTCTCCACTTCCACTCTGTCCAAGCCTTTCACTAATCTGTACGTTTCAATGAGGTCCCCCTTCATTCTTCTGAACTCCAGCGACTACAGGCCCAGTGCCGTCAAACGCTCATCATATGTTACTTGTGCTAACAATTCAAGTTTTACAGAGGACCCTCCAAAAGAAAATTGCCAAAACAAGATGCAATGAAAGGTCGAAGCGGTAGAAACATTATCCAAACCCTAAGATAAAATCACGGCCTTGAAAAATCATTCCCTGCTATCCGAAGGTAGACACAAACGCTGGAGAAACTCATGGGGTGAGGCAGCATCTATGGAGCGAAGGGTCGAGACCCAAAACGTCACCTATTCCTTCGCTCCATAAATGCTGCCTCACAATAGACAATAGACAATAGGTGCAGGAGTAGGCCATTCGGCCCTACGAGCCAGCACCGCCATTCAATGTGATCATGGCTGATCATCCCCAATCAGTACCCCTTTCCTGCCTTCTCCCCATATCCCCTGACTCCGCTATTTTTAAGAGTCCTATCTAGCTCTCTCTTGAAAGCATCCAGAGAACCTACCTCCACCGCCCTCTGAGGCAGAGAATTCCACAGACTCACAACTCTCTGTGCGAAAAAGCGCTTCCTCGCCTCCATTCTAAATGGCTCACTCCTTATTCTTAAACAAAATAAGAATATCCCCTGGTTCTGGAGACTCACCCGCTGAGTTTCTCCAGCATTTTTGTCTACCTTCGATTTTTCCAGCATCTGCTGTTCATTCTTAAACAACCCTGCTATCCGATATTGTTTTTTTAGTGATATACTGTTTGAATTTTCTGTGGAAGGTTAAAATTTGTAGTTGGCCAGCCTAGGCTGGCAAACCACAGGGTGACGTTAATGTTTGACAAAACATAGACCAGTCTGATAACGATCAGAGTTCCAGAGTCGCACAATCTGTCGTTCGTACCTGAAAAATTCTAGGTCCAGTATGTACTGTAAATAAATGTAAGTTTTATTAAGAAATATCATGTTACGTTTACCTGTTCCTTCTCCGCTCTATTCTCTGTCTGGGTCCGAGGATTGAATTTATCTCTTTCCGAACAATCCATCCTGAGATGGACAGATTCCTGATTAGTACATGTGTCAGGGGTTATGGGGAGAATTGGGGTCATAGAAACATAGAACATAGTTGCAGGAGGAGGCCATTCGGCCCTTCCAGCCAGCACCGCCATTCATTGTGATCATGGCTGATCGTCCCCAATCAATAACCCGTGCCTGCCTTCCCCCCATATCCCTTCATTTCACTAGCCCCTAGAGTTCCATCTAACTCTCTCTTAAATCCATCCAGTGATTTGGCCTCCACTGCCCTCTGTGGCAGGGAATTCCACAAATTCACAATTCTCTGGGAGAAAACGTTTTTTCTCACCTCAGTCTTAAATGGCCTCCCCTTTATTCTAAGACTGTGGCCCCTGGTTCTGGACTCGCCCAACATTGGGACCATTTTTCCTGCATCTGGTTTGTCCAGTCCTTTTATAATTTTATATGTTTCTATAAGATCCCCCTCTCATCCTTCTAAACTCCAGTGAATCCTCAACCTTCTAAACTCCAGGGTTGAGAAGGAAAGATAGATCAGCCAATGATTGAACGACATAGTAGACTAGATGAGCCGAATGGCCTATTTCGGCACCCAGAACCTGGGAACATGCCTCCTCTGAAGTATCTCTACAGCTATTTGAGCCTTGTACATACTTAATGGTCATCTCCACAGTGCGGAGGATTTCAAATATACACTGCACTCTGAAAGCAGAAATTCCCTCCTCGTTTCCCTCCTCGTCCCGAGACCAATGGCCCACGTTGCATTTGGAGATACAGAAAGGAAACAGGCCCTTCGGCCCACGCAGTCCACAAAGCCCGTTGGTCACCTCGCACACTAGTTCCATTTTATCCCAATTTCGCAACCTACACACGAAGGGGAATTTACAGAAGCTGATTCATCTACAAACCTGCACGTCTTTGATATGTTCGTGCGTGCGTGCGTGCGTGCGTGCGGACCTGTCAGGGGGAAGACAATACGTGATTACGATCACGCCATTCACTATGTACAGATACAGGAACGTTTCATGCGATAAAGTCCGATCCAAGATAGTTCCAGGGTCTCCAACGAGGTAGATGGTAGTTCAGGACTACTCTCTAGATGTTGGAAGAATAGTTCAGTTGCCTGATAACAGCTGAGAAGAAACTGCCCCTGAATCTGGAGGTGTGAGTTTTCACACTTCTGTACTTTTCTTAGTTTGGTGATGCCAGGTTTAGGATGTATTGGGCAGGGAACCAGGATGTATCAACCGATATAGGTGTCAGAGGTTATGGGGAGAAGGCGGGAGCATGGGGTTAGGAGGTAGAGATAGATCAAATGTTCAAGAAGGAACTGCAGATGCTGGAAAATCGAAGGAACACAAAAATGCTGGAGAAACTCAGCGGGTGCGGCAGCATCTATGGAGCGAAGGAAATAGGCGACGTTTCGGGCCGAATCCCTTCTTCAGACTACTTGAAAAATAAGCAGGAAACATGCATATGTTAAACACAAAAAATAGGTGCAGGAGTAGGCCATTCAGCCCTTCGAACCAGCATCGAAGGTCCTGCAAACGGTGGCCACTAGTTTAGTTTTAGTTCAGTTTAGTCTGAAGAAGGGTCTCGACGCGAAACGTCACCCAATTCCTTCTCTCCAGAGATGCTGGCCGTCCCGCTGAGTTACTCCAGCATTTTGTGTCCATCTTCGGTGCGAACCAGCATCTTCAGCTCCGTCCTACACAGTTTGGTTAGTTTAGCTCAGAGATGCAGCGTGGAAACAGGCCTTTTAGCCCACCCAGTCCACGCCGACCAACGATCGCCCATTCATCTCTAGTTCCATCCAGACAGCATACAGAAGTTAATTAACCTACAAACCTGGTAGACAAAAGTGCTGGAGAAACTCAGCGGGTGCAGCAACATCTATGGAGCGAAGGAAATAGGCAACGTTTCGATCCCGATGTCATTGCCATCATTGAACAGGCGGCAATTGTCCCTAGTGTGTGTAGTGTTGATCTGCGGGGGTCGCTGGTCGGTGCGGACTCGGTGGGCCGAAGGGCCTGTTTCCGCGCTGTACCTCTAAACTAAACTCATCCACTGCACTCCATGTCCCTCTCAAACACCTGCCAGTGTAAAAGTCCTTTTAATTTCACCTGAGTTTGACGATTGTGTTTCTGTGTAGTATTGTCTGGTCTGAGTGGATAGCATGCAATACAGGAAGAACCATGGGCTGCAGAAGGGTCTCGACCCGAAACGTCACCCATCCCTTCTCTCCGGACATGCTGCCTGTCCCGCTGCGTTACTCCAGCATTTTGTGTCTATCCTCGAGGTACAGTGAAAAGCCTTGCTTTGCATGCGATCCACTCAGATCAGACAATACTACACATGAACACATCGAGACAAATGCAAGCGCAGTAGGTAGAGCAAATATGAAGATACAGAGTGCAGAAAATAGTTCTCAGCATTGCAGCGTACAAATTCCATACACAAAGTCTAACATCACAATGGGATAGAAATGAATCGGACAATGCGCTAAGTTATGGTAGGCCCGATAACAGAGGGGGAGAAGCTGTTCCTGAGTCTGGTGGCGCGCGCTTTCAAGCTTCTGTACCTTCTGCTGAAACGTCGCCTATCCTCATTCTCCAGAGGTGCTGCCTGACCCTCTGAGTTACTCCAGCACTTTGTGCCCTTTTTTGTGTGAACCAGCATCTTCAGTTCCTTGTCAAGTCAAGACAAGTCACATTTATTCATCTAGCACATTTAAAAAACAACTCTCCTTGACCAAAGTGCTTCACATTTGTTATAAGAGTAGCATACACCAGCAGGCTACATACATATATACAAATAGCCCTCGCTCAGAGGACGTCAGGAAAGGCTTGGGAGAACAGATACGTTTTTAGACTAGGCTTAAAGGAGTCGATGGAGGGGGCAGTTCTGATGGGGAGGGGGATGCTGTTCCACAGTCTAGGAGCTGTGACCGCAAAGGCGCGGTCGCCCCTGAGCTTATGCCTAGACCGCGGGACGTTCAGGAACCCCAAGTCGGCCGATCTGAGGGGCCTGGAGGTGGTGTAGTGGGTGAGAAGACTTTTAATGTAGGTGGGTACAAGCCCGTTAAGGGCTTTGTAGACAAAGGGGAGGGTCTTGAAATGTATTCGGAACCGCACAGGGAGCCAGTGGAGGGAGGCCAGGATCGGGGTGATGTGGTCCCTTTTTCGGGTGCCCGTCAGGAGTCTCGCTGCGGCGTTTTGGACCAGTTGCAGGCGGGACAGGGAAGATTGGCTGATGCCAGTTTAAAGGGAGTTGCAGTAATCTAGGCGGGAGGAGATAAATGTGTGGATGATCTTTTCGATGATCTTGTACCTAGAGTGAGTGAAATAGTGAAAGGCCAGGACAGAGTGGGTGCACAGAGGATGTTTCCACTAGTGGGAGAGTCTAGGACCAGAGGGGCACAACCTCAGCATAAAAGGACACACCTATAGAAAGGACATGAGGAGGAATTTCTTTAGAGGGTGGTGCATCTGTGGAATTCATTGCCACAGAAGGCTGTGGAGGCCAAGTCAATTGATATTTTTAAGGCGGAGATTGATAGGTTCTTGATTAGTACGGGTGTCAGGGGTGGTGGGGAGAAGGCAGGAAAATGGGGTTAGGAGGGAGAGATAGATCAGCCATGATTGAATGGTGGGGTAGACTTGATGGGCCGAATGGCCTAATGCTGCTCCTATGACTTATCGACATGAACTGCTTGTATTTGCTGCAACTATTCCAACTATTTGGCACTGACACTCATCATATTTCCTGGATACCAGCGGTGTTTGTTTCAACGTCATTGTGTCAATGCACATCAACATGGGGAGGAGCTGATTTACTCATGAATGGGAATCCTCAAAAGTCGCTGGAAGGAACTGCAAATGCTGTTTTTTTTTTAAACGTAAGGCAGACACAAAGTGTTGGAGTGACTCAGCGGGACAGGCAGCATCTCTGGTGAGAAGGAATGGGTGACGTTTCGGATCTGAAGACGGGTCTCAACCCGAAACGTCACCCATTCCTTCTCTCCGGAGATGCTGCCTGTTACTCCAGCATTTTGTGTCTACCTTCGATTTAAACCAGCATCTGCAGTTCTTTCCTACACATTTCTTGCAAGTCATTTTAGCTTTCAGTAAAAGCTTCACCAGTTTTTGTTTCTAAATACTTTTCCTGGAACTCTGTTTCGTTCCTCCCTCTCAGGTTTTGCTGTTTCTGTTATATGCCTGTGCTTGCCTAAGCTACGCACTCACCCATTGGTAACAGAGGGGGAAGTCCTTGCTGGAAAGTCCCTGCAAAGGCACTGATCTTGTTTGAGTTTTCAATCTGAGAACAAAAGCAACAGCGTGTCTAGAAAGTACAGAAAAAGAACGTAACCACCCGACAACCTGAATCACATTCCGGTCCAGTCGTAACCGACAGTAATTCCCAACCCTCATTGATCAACAGCGAGTAGAGATTCATCGAGCGTTACAGCATGGCAACAGCACATCCATGCCACCCCAGTTGCTTAACCAAGCTAATAGGGGGTTTTGGTCTGCCCGAGCGTTGTTCACCACCCAGCAGAGCGAGATGTCCGTCAGGGAATGTTGCCGACTGGCCCGCTGCAGACTGCAGGAGTACGTGCTGAGGGACGCACTGAAGCTCGGTGCAGCCAACGCCAAGGCTCGGTGGGGGAGGGCCACAGTCTAAGGCCCTTCCACCGCTGGACATGGGGGCTCCGTAATGTGGAGACGCCCCTCTAAATAACGGAAGGTACCCCACGCCAGTTGGTCACATGAGTGGCACGGGTGGGGGACAGATTTTGTGGGATTTGAAAAATGTATGAACTGTATTGAACAATTTGTATAGCCTCCGAAAATGTCGGATAAATTTTCCGCACGGTTCATCTAGTGTATATATTAATTACTTGAATAAAGTCTATTTTGAAATTTAAAAAAAAGGGGGTTGCACGTAAGGTCACGGGGTCATAGGGCTTGACGCACGGAGCCGCTCAATCCATCTGGAGGACATCGCAGCTTCCGGTATATGTCGTTAATACACGAAACGCGTACTTTCCTACCTGTTAAAAACCGTCAAAATGTTGAATATTTGCGCTGTAAATAAATTGTGGAAGTTGGGGTAAGCGTGGGAGACACGTACCCAACTCCAGAATTCCAAAAGTGAAGCGAAATGAAGGTAAAGAGAAGCGAGAGCTGAAGGGACAGCAACAGCCAAAGTGCTTGGCGAACATTGGCCGTGCAGATATCGGAATTGAAAATATTGGGAATTATCGCGTTTGCTCACTGCATTTCATCAGCAGTAAGAAATTATTTGTGTTTTTTCTTGATTCCTTTGGAACCTAAAAAGTCTCAGAGAGTGTCTAGCATTTTTGTCTACCGCCGGCTACGGGAGTCAAGATCGTCCCGTCAACGGAGGGCTCGAGGCCCCAGACCGTGGGTGAACAAAGAAGGGAAGAGATTGAACTTTATTTCGCCTTCCATCACAGTGAGGAATGTGGAGGGGTCACTGTGGTGGATGTTCAAATGTACGTTAAAATGTATTTTGTGTGTTTGTTGCTTTTTAATGGTATGACTGTACGGCAAATCAAATTCCTCGTATATGTTGCGAAACATAATAGATGAAAATAATTGGACCAGTTCAGTTCAATTCAGTTCAGTTTTATTTGTCATATGTAGGTTAACACAGGGTCAACGGTACAATGAAATGTGTTTAACACGACAGTACGCATAGGAAGGAACAGCAGAAGCTGGTTCTGAGTGAAGGTAGACGTTAGAAGGTGGACAGTAAGTTAGCTTATGGAAGGACCGATCAGAAGGCGATTGCCGAAAGCCTAATAATCGGTAATTTTTTTAGTCAAAGCCGATTGCGATGCTAGTTGAAGGTGGTTGCCGGAGGTTGCAGGTAGTGGAAGGTAAGACCTCCCTGGTGGAATAAAACTGGGTGAAAAAAAGATCTTACCTTCCACTACCTGCAACCTCCGGCAACCACCTTCAACTAGCGTCGCAACCGGCTTCGTCTAAAAAATGACCGTTTTTTTAAACGGCAACCTATTTTTAGTCACGGCTGGTTTTGAATTTTTTGAAATAATCGCCGGAACATAGAAGAAGCGGAAACCACTTTCGACCATTAGGGAGACTGACAAAAACCTCCGGGAACCGCACGGAAACCTTGGGTGGGGCGCAGAGTCTCCAGAGGTTTCCGTTCAGGTTTCCTAAGTGGGACAGGGGCATTAGTGTGCGGGGATCACTGGATGATACGTACTCGGTGGGCCAAAGAGCCTGTTTCCACGCTGCATCTCTGAAACCAACTCACAATAAAGTTTTAAAGTGCACTTTAAACACCTGCAGGGTTGATGTTTGGAAAAAGCTTCCTGTGGGACTGAGAAATGGAAACACTCCTTCGATAACACAACAGTGTGATAAAGGCCAGGAAGTTGTAGGTCAGATAAATTGCCTTATTTCGACTGTTTACCAAATAAAATAAGCAGACGGCATTAGATAAGGATTTACAATGGTGATCTCTCTGTGCTCATGACACGATTTAAATTGCGGTGCTTTTGGAGGGGCAGCTTATACATGTTATGCCCCTGTCCCACTTAGGAAACCTGAACGGAAACCTCTGGAGACTTTGCGCCCCACCCAAGGTTTCCGTGCGGTTCCCGGAGGTTTTTGTCAGTCTCCCTAATGGTCGAAAGTGGTTTCCGTTTTAAAAATCAGTAATTTTTTAGTCGAAGCCGGTTGCGATGCTAGTCAAAGGTGGTTGCCGGAGGACAAAAACCTCCGGGAAAAACCGCACGGAAACCTTGGGTGGGGCGCAAAGTCTCCAGAGGTTTCCGTTCAGGTTTCCTAAGTGGGACAGGGGCATTAGTGTGCAGGGACCGCTGGTTGGCACGGACTCGGTGGGCTGAAGGGCCTGCTTTTGCGCCGTATCTCTAAACTAAATGAAACTAAACTAAACCATGATGGTGTAAAACCAGCGTACAATCCGCAAGCTGTGGGAATAGGCAGGAGAATGGGGTTGAGGGGTAAAGATAGGTCGACCATGATTGAATGGCGGAGTAGTAGACGATGGGCTGAATGGCCGAATTCTGCTCCTAGAACTTATGAACATGAACTTATTATGAACTTATGAACCCACGGCCATCAGGCGATTAAACACGACATGAAACAAGCTCTCAACAATAAGAGTCTACTGTTACTATTGCACTTATCTGTTTATTTATTGTGTATAGATATGGTCTATAGTATATAGACACGCTGAACTTTTATCCCCTGTTCTGTATTATGTTTACATATTCTGTTGTGTTGCAGCAAGCAAGAATTTAGTTGTCCTATCTGGGACGCATGACAATAAACTCTCTTGACTTGACTTGACTTGACTAAATCACCCCAATGGCCAAAGTAATAGGATTACAAGTCTCTCACCGTCCCTTCCCCATCCTAGTTCTCCAAATAGTCTACTGTCCTCCTGATTTAATATTACTGATTGTATGCCGCTTTGTCACCTCTACCACCCCCCCCCCAGCTAACATGTCCTTGACTGCATCTGCTTTGATCTGTCGTTTTCAAACCTTACCCTTCCTTATCTCTAGACTCCCTCTCCCATGACTCTCAGACTGAAACGTCACTGATTCCTTCTCTCCAGGGATGCTGCCTGTCCCGCTGAGTTACTCCAGCATTTTGTGTCTATATGATTGCAAGTGCTTGCTCAGCCATGCTACATTCACCCTGCGTATCATGTTCACATAACAGCAACTGCAGGTCAAAGCCACAGGCGACTTGCACCTCAAAAGCAAATGTTAATTATCTAATAGAAACTTCAGGAAAGTTTGGGGAAGTTAGTCACACTCGCAAGTCTTGGTGACGTCATCGCTGATACTGAGACAGAGTGTTGCACATTCAACCTTAGTCATTCTGAAGAAGGGTTTCAGCCCGAAACGTTGCCTATTTCCTTCGCTCCATAGATGCTGCAGCACCCGCTGAGTTTCTCCAGCACATTTGTCTACCAACCTTAGTCATCTCTGGGTGGGAACACAGAACACAAGGAGATAGGGGGCAGGAGTAGACCATTCAGCCCATCAGCCCTGTCCCTGCCATTCAATATAATCATGGCTGATCTACCCCAGACTTCGACTCCTCCTCTATACAAAATCCCCTGAGCCCTCAATTCATGCATCTGTTAAAGATTTATCTCCCCCCTCTCTCTCTTTACATACCCCCAGCGATCTAGCCTCCACGTCCCTAAAAGGAAGAGAATTTCAGAGATTCACCACCTTCATTGAGAAATCCCTCAGTTTTTAATGACTGGTCCTTTGACACTGGAGTCATAGAGACACAGTCCTACAGCACAGATGAATGATGCCTCGTTTTCACACCTTACCCTTCCATATCTCTGTGTCTCCCTCTCCCCTGACTCTGTCTGAAGAAGGGTCACGCCCCAAAACATCACCCATTCCTTCTATCCAGAGATGCTGCCTGTCCTGTTGAGTTACTCCAGCATTTTGTGCCTATCCGCAGCTCAGATACAGGCCCTTCGGCCCAATTTGTCCATGCCAGCAAAATGGCAATTTGTCCATATCATGTAAGCAAGTTCTATTTACTTGAGTCTGGACCATGGAACTGTCCAAGTATCTACGTACTAGGGGCAATTTACAATCAACCTACAAACCTCCACATCTATGGAATGTGGGGGGAAACCGGAGCAGCCGGAGGAAACGCACGCACTCACGGGGGAGAGCATGCAAACTCCACACAGACAGCACCCGAGGTCAGAATCGAACCCGAGTCTCTGGCGCCGTGAGGCAGCAGCTCCACCCACCACGCCCACTATGCGAGCACAACAAAAATAAACACAGTAAATGATCAGTCATTCTCAGGACATCTGCTGATGTGGGAGTATTCATAACAATAATGATAGTACTGACCATTAATAGAAGCAGGAATGGAGGGGTCTTTTCTTTCACCTTTCTTGGAATCGGAGGGGAAAACCAGTTTGTCATGTCCCATCCAGCAATGACTTCATCCAGGTGTGAGCGAGCTGCAGGTAGAGTGACTCAAACACCTGTAGGGACCGTCTGTAAATTACTCAGGCTTAAAAGGAGTGCAGAATGTAAGTTGGGTTTTTTGGGGGGGAATTTTATAATTGTGGCAGTCTTCTGTAAGACAAGCAAATGGCACACTCTTTGATCAGAACTGTAGTCAATGCAATTTTATGATTTTTATAAGGAATTTTAAAGATATTTCAGAGATGTCAAGGCTTCAGAGAGACAGAGGGATTCTCACCCCAGTCTCTTCCTCTTCTCCCCTCTCCCATCAGGCAAGAGATACAGAAGTGTGAGAACGCACAGCTCCAGATTTAGGGGCAGTTTCTTCCCAGCTGTAAACAGGCAGCTGAACCATCCTCTCACCACCTAGAGTGTGTGGTCCTGACCTACCATCCACCTAATCTTGTATGAAACGTTACTCCCGATATGTTACACTGTAGACAGCTTGATCACAATCACGTACAGTATTTTTTGAATAGCACGCAACAAAAAGGCTTTTCATTGCACTTTGCAACACAGGACAAAAAAAATGAACTAAAGGCGTTGAGTGGAATAGTACAGAGATGTAGGGCTATATGATGAGGCAAGATAAACGAGTATTGTTTTCCTACGAGGAGAAAAGGCTTAATTGTGAGCCTTCTCATACATTCCTTCTCTCTTCGGACTGTTCATTAAAACAACTGAGATTAACGTGCCATACACATCCCTGTTGTTTGAAGGCGCAAGGAACTGCAGATGCTGGGATCTAGGAAAACGCCAAGTGCTGGAGGAACTCAGTGGGTCAGGGACACGTTTGCGGATGGAATGGACAGGCGACGTTTCTGGGGTCGGGCCACTTCCTCACACTGATAATTGACACAAAAACCTGGAGTAACTCAGCGGGTCAGGAAACATGTCTGGAGAAAAGGAATAGGTGACGTTTCGGGGCCGAGACCCTTCTTCAGACCCAGACCCAGTGTCGCCCCCGAAACGTCACCTATTGCTTTTCTCCAGAGATGTTGCCTGTCCCGCTGAGTTACTCCAGCTTTTTTGTGTCTATCTTCAGTAAACCAGCATCTGCAGTTCCTTCCTACACTCTTCAAACTGATAGATTTCCCACAAGTTATGCCCATTAATTGTTGAAAAAATTAAGGAATTTGATTTTCCTCTTACTTCACAACGTCCCATTTGTGAAGTAAGGAGGAAGAAATTAAGACTTTATTGGCTTCCATCACAGTGGGGAATGTGGGGAATCCGCTGTGGTGGATGTTTATGTTAAGTTTTATGTAGTTGTGCATCTTGTTGCTATTTTTGGTATGACTGTATGGCAAATCAAATTCTTTGTATGTTACAATAAAATTACAATTACAATCACAATTTCAGTCATAGTTAACCTGCCTCATTGTGACTTTCTCTCTGCCACCCTCAGCTCCATTTGGCATCTCTTTGATCAAACTCTTGATCACCAGTTGCAAAACCTGCTAACTAGCTACATGTTCACATGACAGGGCAGCCATGGTGGCGCAGCGGTAGAGTTGCTGCCTTGCAGTACTCGCAGTGCCAGAGACCCGGGTTCGATCCCGACTATGGGTGCTGTCTGTACGGAGTTTGTACGTTCTTCCCATGACCGCGTGGGTTTTCTCGGAGATCTTCAGTTTCCTCCCACTCTCCAAAGACATACTAGGTTAATTGGCTTGGTGTGTGTGCAAAGTTGTTCCTAGTGTGTGTAGGATAGTGTTACTGTGGATGGATCGCTGGTCGGTGCAGACTCAGTGGGCCAAAGGACCTGTTCCCACGCTCCTATCTCTAAAACTAAAACTAAGAACTATGTTATAAATGCCAGTTTATCTGCCTCAGAAGGCAGTGGACTTCAATTGCATTCAAAAGAGAGTTTGATAGAGCTCTGAGGGCTAACAGAATCAAGGGATATGGGAGGCCAGTTCATTGATTATATTTAAGAGGGAGTTAGATGTGGCCCTTGTGGCTAAAGGGATCAGGGGGTATGGAGAGAATGCAGGTACGGGATACTGAGTTGGATGATCAGCCATTAGCATATTGAATGGCGGTGCAGGCTCGAAGGGCCAAATGGCCTACTCCTGCACCTATTGTCTATGTGGCTATGTTTCTAAGGCAGGAACAGGGATGATCAGCCATGATCATATTGAATGTCGGTGCTGTCTCGAAGGGCCGAATGGCCTACTCCTGCACCTATTTTCTATGTTTCTATGTTTCTATGTTTCTATGTTTCTAAGGCAGGAACAGGGATGATCAGCCATGATCATATTGAATGTCGGTGCTGTCTCGAAGGGGCGAATGGTCTAACTCCTGACCTATTGTCTATGTGGCTATGTATCTACAGTATGTATTATTCCCCATTCAGACCCAACCCCCCCCCACCCCCTCCCATACACAGTGACACTGAACTCCGCCCCCTCATCACAATAATGATGCATATTTATATTGAATCTGCATAATAGGTGACTAATGAGCTTGGAAGGGGGCGTGTAGTTGCTGATTGTGATCGGGGCATGCGCAGGACGGGGGCGCGGAGGGTATAAATAGAGGGCGCGGCGGGTGTAGGAGCAGTGCCCGGCAGTCGGGCTTGTGGAGAGGGGGTGGGTGCTGTCGGCCCGGTCGCTGTTTCTCCTCATAATTTTCCCCCTCTCCCTCCACAAGAAATAGCCCAGCGGTCGTCAGTTATTTTCGGGGGAGATTTACTTCGACTGGAGGTTCCATTAACTCGTCACCGGCCTTTTTCTTTTTTTTTTCTCTCTTCGGTGGGCGCCCTCCCTCGACCCCGCGGCGGGTGAAATCGACCCCCCTGGTGGGTGTGTGTGGCTTGGCGGCGGTAGGCCGCGGCCCGAGGAGCCGAGCGTCCGTCCGTCCGTCTGTCTGGCCGGCGAGGAGGAGGAGGAGGGTGAAGATGGGGATGTTTCTGGCCAAGTTGATGGGACTCTTCTGTAACCAGGGTGAGGAGAGACTCTCCTGTAACCAGGGCCCCGGCCTGGCGTTCCGGCGCGGGAGCGCGCTTTGTTGGGGTGGGGGGGGGGGGAGGCGCGTTCCCGCGCACGACCCCAGACCGCGGGGGGGGGGAGGGAGGCGCGAGCACGCGCGTTGGAGGGGGGATGCGGGGGCGCGCGCGAGAGGGAGAGCTGAGGGGGGGGGGAGAAAAAGGTGGTGGTGGTGGTTGGGGGCGAAGATTATAAATCTCCTCTATAATCTTTGGTTGGGATGAACAAGTTTGCCCCCCCACCCCCCATCCCCCATCCCCTCATATATTGCTTTTTTTAAAGAAGGAACTGCAGATGCTGGAGAATCGAGGGTACACAAAAAGCTGGAGAAACTCAGCGGGTGCATATTGCTCATATATTGCTGCGGCTGCGGCTGTACTCATCGCCTCTTGCGGTCCATCGCCGTCTGGGCTCCCTTGTGAGTTCTCAAATTCCAGTGAACCTTGCAACTTGGATGCAAGTGTCTGTGCAGACTCTCCCCGGGCTCTCAATAGCGAAGTACCGAGGGTTTTTTTGTCCGAAACGTCGCCCATCTCCTTCGCTCCACAGATGCTGCTGCACCCCGCTGAGTTTCTCCAGCAATTTTTGTGTACCTTCGATTTTCCAGCATCTGCAGTTCCTTCTTGAATACCAAGTAATAAGCTCTCTCCAGTGATGGTAGCAGTTTCTCGAGCACCTACAGCTGCCAAATTGTCCATAATTAATAAGTTTTCCTTGTGTCTGTTTCTGTGTTGAAGATATAGGATTGTATTTAATTGTGTTAGCAAGCATGATTTTGAGATGGGACTTCCCTGCATGGAATGAAATTGTGTGTAGTTATTGTTGTATGCAAGGTGGAAGATAAGGAGTGAGGTGATCCAGTGGAAACAGGACTTTAGTTTTGTGCATCCTTGGAGAGAATCCTTAAAGTCAGTTATATTTTATTGCACCCCCACCCTGACATTAGTCTGAAAAAGGGTCTTGACCCGAAACGTTGCCTATTCCTTCTCTCCATAGATGCTGCCTCACCCGCTGAGTTTCTCCAGCATTTTTTGTCTACCTCCTTATCTTTATCTGTTTTCGTCACCTGAATGCAATTCTGGTTCCTTAGGCCTGTAATGTGATGCTGTGTTTTTGGCTGTAATGTAACCTAATATTGAGTTGGGTTTTTGTAGCTTTGTTTTGGGCCATCTGTGTTACAAGAATACTGGCTTCCAGAATCACAAGCTTGTATTTCTGAAAAGATATGCACCTGTGGAAGGTTTGCCAAATTAATTAAAATGGAAAATATTGAAACATGAAGGTCAGGTACTTTCTATGGAAGGAGATTCTGTTAATACTGGCATCCTTAAGAAATGGAAAGATTTGTCAATAAGTTCTGATGAAAACCAGATTGAAATGTGTATTTGGGCAGGCGTGAGCAATTGGATGTTAAGTTGGTGTTCTGTGTTACTGTCACAATGTTCAGAGGGTAGGATTTGCGATGGTGATATATCTGTGTATTGTCACGTGTACCAAGGTACAGTGAGACTTGTTTGCTAATCAATTAAAAAAGATGATAATATGATTACAATCAAGCCATGCACAAATACAACAACAGTGCAAAGAGAAAATGACCAGAGTGCATGCATGGTATGAAGAAAGGTCTCGACCTGAAAAGTCACCATTCCTTCTCTCCAGAGATGCTGCCTGTCCTGCTGATTTACTCCAGCTTTTTGTGTCTATCTGCATGCAGGGTATGTAGTGCAGCATTGTAGTGTTATAGTTTTAGATAAAAATGTCCAATTTCTCCAATAAGATAGATTGGAACAGCTAATTTGCTAATGGAGTATTTAGACAATTAACTAAAATTTAGTACCTGTTACACTTGTAAAGTAATTCTAATGAGTCTAATTATAGTTAAATCTCGCAGTTGCTTAGAATTAGGCATTTTAAATCTTTGTTTATCCAAATATGTGAGACCCATAATGCCATTGTTATTTTACAGACGTTTTAACTCTGTTACCTTTTATAGTTTGATATTGCTGAACTAGCATGTTTTCTGCTGCCATTAATACTCAAAACAGCTATATTTCTGATGCAGTTCTAATGCAGGGTCTCAAGCCGAAACATTGGCCATACCTCTGTTGCTGTCTGGCCTGCTGAGTTCTTCCAGCAGTTTGGTTTTGTGCTTCTTGTCTCCACATTTTTATGTTACGTGGTTTGAGCGGCAGGTCAAATTAACCATGCTCAATGGTGAAGTACTTGAGGTGCAGCCACTTTAATATTCTAAACAAAGCCGCAACTAATTTGCACGCATTTGCATATTATTTACATCCTCTGCACGTGGTCTTAGTGTACAGCTGCCTGACTGTCCAAGTCCTAAAACTGGAGCCGTTCACAACCTAATAGACTTAGACTCTGGAGATAGACTGGATACAGGCGTTTCTGCCCACCGTGTCCAAGCTGAACTGTGATCACCCCCTATACGCTAGCATTATCCTACACTCCAGGAATAGTTTACAATTTTACCAAAGCCAATTAAGCTATTAACATGCATGTGTGTGTAGTGTGAGGAAACCTGAGCACCTGGAGAAAACCCACGTGGTCACTGAGAGAACGCAAAAACTTTGCAGGAACAGCACCTGCAGTCAAGATCAGACTCTGGCATCTGCGCTGTAAGGCAGCAACTCTACCGCTACTCCATCGTGCTGCCCTGTGCCTATGTTGTCATTATTTTGCCTTCAACCTCCCTGGTGTGGGGGGGGAGGGAGAGAACATGGGCCTCTGACAGCTCGATGTGCAGCAAACAAATGTGGGGCCAGGTTGGCTTGCCAGCTGTTCAACATGTCTGAGAGACTGAATTAACCATTAATTCATAATGGGGGACATGTTTAATAGGAACCTGAGGGGTAACTTTTTCACGCAAAGGACGTATGGAACAAGCTGCCAGAGGAGGGAGTTGAGGCAAGGACTATTGCAATGTTTAAGAAACAATTAGACAGGAACATGGATATGACTGGTTTGGAGGGATCTGGGCCAAACGCAGACTAGTGTAGATGGGATATGTTGGTTGGTGTAGTGAACATGAAGGGCCTGCTTCAACGCTGTATGACTCTGACTCTAGTAAACAACTTGTGTTTGAAAAGAATTACAGTGAAGTTAGTTATGCCCCCTTAGGTCAGCCTGGCTGTTTAATAATCACTCGTCATATGCTTTGGAATGATTTCAAATACAAATGCAAGTTCATTATTTTGCCTTCCAACCTTGCTGGTTGGGTGTAGAACAAAGGAAAACATTCCCTTCGCCAGTTGTACCTCTATGCTCATTAGTCCCAGCTGGAGGTCATTTGAGATGTGTATATCTTGATTTAAATTGACTAATTCATCCAAAAAGTCCCTTGGCTGTCGTGATATATCTTGACGTAATCGTCTAATTGTCATCGAATTGGTTTCGTATCCAAGGTGCATACTCCACAGGTGCCTTTGGGCAGCAACCTTCTACGAAGCAAAAAGGATTGACTTCCACAATTAGTGAAGTGCTGTGCTTTGTGGTGGCAGCATGTGCAGTGAACCTTCAGAACAGGAAAGAGAAACAAACCAAACAGGGTTTTAGATTAAGTTTGAACTTTGTTTCAGCATCTTGAAAAAATATATGATTTTGGTTTATCTAGGCAACTACTATGGGTTTATGTCACATGTCCAGTGGATCTCACTAAAAGGGATTAACGGTTCTGATATGATTCAAATTTAAGGAATGTAGCTCTGGTTTGTGGTCACAGTAACTGATATATGAGAATGATCCTAGGAGTGATTGGGTTAACATATGGTGAGCGTTTGAAGGCACTGCGCCTGTACTCGCTGGAGTTTAGAAGGGTGGGGGGGTGGAGAAACCCTTCATTGACACTGACCAAATAGTGAAAGGCCTGGATAAAGTGGAAGTGGAGAGGATGTTTCCACTAGTAGAAGAGGCCATGGCCTCAGAATAAAATTCCTTTCCTTTAGGAAGGAGATGGGGAGGGATTTCTCTAATGAAAGGGTGGTGAATCTGGAATTCATTGCCACAGTTGGCTGTGGAGGCCATATCGATGGATATTTTTAAGGCAGAGATTGACAGGTTCTTGATTAGTAAGAGTGTCGGGGGGTTATGGGGAGAAGGCAGGAAAAGGGGGTTAAGAGAAAGATAAATTGGCAATGATTGGTAGAGTAGACCTGATGGGCAGAATGGCCTAATTCTGCTCCCAGACCTATGAACTACTATGGTGAAGGATTTTGAGCGTAAGGGAGCAGGCAGAGGAGATCATATGAGAGTTGTAGGATTATGAGGTGAAAGTATAGAGGGATGGAGCACGCGGGGCAAGCAGCCAGCTTTTACATACAAGGTGGTATACGAGTATCTGTGTTGGAATGAACGACAGGAAGGCTGGGATGAAACCACTTTGGTAATTTAATGCGTTGGAGTTTCGACTGGCTTCTGGGGTTTTTCATTAATTAGCATAAATCTATCCGAAGTGGAAAGAGTTCTGGGCAGATCTGCCCGACCTTCATCGTGCAGCATTGTGCAGATATTCCAGGTGTTACAATAAATCAGTCCCTTCTTGGCAGCCAGTTTTGTATTTGCACTGATTAGCTGCTCAGCATAAACTGCTCTCAGTGTTCCGTGAGCTACCTTCACTGTTTCTGCGTTTGAAATGGTTTTACTTGAACAAAGGGCTTGTGTTTTGCCTTGGAGGGTGATACCAGGGTTTTCAGGGCGTAAAATATAGATTTAAAAACTAGGAGCTGCAGATGCTCTACACAAAAGACAAAGTGCTGGAGTAACTCAGTGGATCAGGCAGCATCTCTAGAGAGCATAGATAGATGACGTCTCGGGTCAGGAGCCTTACCCGGACTGGTGGTGGGGATAAAGCTGGAGATGTAGAAGCAGGATAAAGCCTGGCAAGTGATGGGTGGATACAGCTGAGAGGTGGGGGGAATTGGCAGATGGTTAGACAATGTCAGGCAATGAAAAGATGAAGTTATAAGGGCCCTTTCTGGATTTGCACATTTTTCCCTTCACTTCCCCTTGTCACCTTCCACTTGTATTCCTTCCTCTGGCTTTACTATTCACACCACTTCAATCCTTACACTTTGTCTTTTCACCGTTGGCCTTTGTCCAACCATCTGCCAATTGAAAAACCCCTCTCACCGTATCCATCACTTGCCAGGACTATTCTTCCCATGCTTACCTTCCAGCTTTCTCTTCCCTCCACCACAATCGGTCTGAAGAAGGGTTCCAGTCCAAAATATCACCCATCCATGTGCTCCAGATATGCTGCCTGACCCGAGTTACTCCAGTACTTTGTGTCTTCAACAAAGATTGGTGGCTGGTTTGCTGATTGTCTCTAACTATAGATTGAGCAATTTTTGAATAAAAGGCAGAAATTCTGGAAAAGCTCAATGGTGCCAGTGGTACTTGTTGAAAGAATAATAATGAATGTTTCGGGTTGAATATTGTGTAGGAAGGAACTGCAGATGCTGGTTTAAACTGAAGATAAACACAAAGCTCGAGCACCTCAGTGGGCCAGGCAGCATCTCTAACACCTTGAGCATCAGAGATGCTGCCTGAGTTACTCCAGCTATTTGTGTCTATCTTCCGGTTGAATATTGCCTGGTTAAGTCGAGTGTTAACCATTTCTCTTTGGGCACTTTGCCTGACCCGCGTATAATTCAGAATTCCAGCATGTGCAGTATTTATTTTGTCATTTGAAGTGCCATTTAAATGTTATCAACTTTAATTTTTAAATAAAAGTATGCAATTGCGATGTCGTATTTAGTCATTTGGTAGGAATTTTAAAATTGTCCTGAAATGTTGAAGTGTAGCTCATTTACTGTATACTTATCCTAGCTGACATTTAGCAAAGACAAATCTTTTGCACCAAATGTGATAAAGGAGTTTGAAATCTGAGTAATAGTCTTAAATGATCTTGATCTCGCTGTCAGGGGGGAAAGATGGGTTCGTCCTCTATCTGTCAGCTTTCTATTCTGTCTTGTTTCGGAAGCTTGTTACATAAATGTTATGAATTGCTCTTCCCTGTAGTTTATGAAATTGAAGTTTTGCATGTGTGTGGAAATTGAATCATGAGCTGCATGGGCAAATGTAGCCATCCACGGACACTGATTCGGGATTTGAACTTTTTACACTCGTTAATGCTGACCTGCTTAAATTCCAGCGCCTGGTGAATTGAAGGAAGGTTAACATTTGAGGTGTTTTTAGTTTAGTATTAACTTGTTTATGTTCATCTTTCTAACATAAACTGAATGATTTCTTAAATGGCAAACAGAAGTGCGTAAAGGCTCAGATTCTATAGAGCTAACTTTTCATCTTGGTGACGTTTCAATATTGTTTGCACCAATGAAAGCTGAAAGTCTAGTTTTAATTTCCACGGTGGGCGTTAAGGAGTCAGGATTTTTTTTGTAATTCTTTGCACCAAACCTTTACATTGTGCAATTCAAAATTGTAAGCTGGGATTGTTTGTGCAGCCCTTGTATAAAAGAGCTACCTCCTGTCGTTGCAAGCTATGCATTTGCCACTCCAGTCATTTTTATAGCTTGACAAATTGCCAATTTGCAGAAGGCATGATCAAATGTTTCTGCCAACTAACATGTCATGTCGTTCTCATCTAAAGCAAGGATTACTCTCTAATTTGTCGAGGCCCTTTAAATCTAATGTGTAGGTAGGAACAGCAGATGCTGGCTTAAACCAAAGATAGACACACAATGCTGGAAGAACTCAGTGGGACAGGCTGCATCTCTGTAGAGAAGGAATGGGTGACTTTTCAACTGAGCCTGAAGAAAGGTCACGACCTGAAACATTGCCCATTCCTTCTCTCCAGAGATGCTGCCTGTCCTGTTGAGTTCTTCCACTATCTTCCCTTTAAATCTACGCTGAATTACTTGAGGCACTGCATGTCTCTCCTTTAACCAACCGTATCTTGGCTTGAGGCGAAGGCACAGTAGTTCTTTGCAAATTCAACTCAACCAACATCAATGTCCTTATTTCCTTGCAGCATTGAACAGGACTGTCAGGTCTGTGCTGGCTCACAGCAATCCTTTTTGCTGTAACCTATTCTTCCCACCTTTCCATCAACTCTTCCCTCTAGATTCTGCTACTCGTATTTACAGTAAAGTCGAGTTGCAACCGATTAACTTACCAATGTGCATGTCTTTAAGATGTGGGAGGAATCTGGAAGACCAGATAGAACTCCATGTCGTCATGTAGAATGTACAATCTCTACGCGTGTAGCACCAGCAGTAAGGGTTGACTTCTGCTTGCTGGACCAGTGAGGCGACAGCTTGACTAATTACATCAGTGCCATCCCTCTTGTGGCTAATGTCCCGAGCATTCTGGCCCTAGTTCACTCCCTCGGCAAACTTGCTCATAAGCCATGCCTCTTTGTTCTGAGCTCCGTCACCAGGTGGACAGAGGAAAATATTCAAGGCTGTGCTCGGAGCCTCAAAGGAATATCGCCCCTGTGTGGGAGATTGCTGGCTCATCACTTAAAGTGGAGAAGGAGGCTTCAGTAGACCAGATTCAGGATCAGCTCCTGTTGATTGTAGGATAGCTAATGTTATCCCACTTTTCAAGAGCGAGAGAGAAAACTGAGAATTACAGACCAGTTAGCCTGACTTCGGTGGTGGGAAAGATGATGGAGTCGATTATTAAAGCGGTAATAATGGGGCATTTGGATAGCAGTAAAAGGATGAGTCCAAGTCAACATGGATTTATGAAAGGGAAATCATGCTTGACTAATCTTCTGGAATTTTTTGAGGATGTGACAAGTAAAATGGATGAAGGGGTGCCAGTGGATGTAGTGTATCTAGACTTTCAGAAAGCCTTTGATAAGGTCCCGCACGAGAGACTGGTGACTAAAATTAGAGCACATGGTATAGGGGGTAGGGTGTTGACATGGATAGAAAATTGGTTGGCAGACCGGAAACAAAGAGTAGGAGTGAACGGGTCCTTTTCAGAATGGAGTGCCGCAAGGCTCAGTGTTGGGTCCGCAACTGTTTACCGTATATATATTAATGATTTGGAAGAGGGAATTAGGAGCGACACTAGCAAGTTTGCGGATGACACAAAGCTGGGTGGTAGTGTGAACTGTGAAGAGGATGTTAGGTGGTTGCAGGGGGACCTGGACCGGTTGAGTGTGTGGCAGATGCAGTATAATATAGATAAATATGAGGTTATCCACTTTGGTGGCAAAAACAAGGGGGGAGATTATTATCTCAATGGGGTTAGATTAGGTAAGGGGGAGGTGCAGCGAGACCTGGGCGTCCTTGTACACCGGTCACTGAAAGTAGGCTTACCAGTACAGCAGGCAGTGACGAAAGCTAATGGAATGTTGGCCTTCATAACAAGAGAATTTCAGCATAGGAGTAAAGAGGTTCTTCTGCAGTTGTATAGGGCTCTGGTGAGACCACATCTGGAGTATTGTGTACAGTTTTGGTCTCCTAATTTGAGGAAGGACATCCTTGTGATTGAGGCAGTGCAGAGTAGGTTCACGAGATTGATCCCTGGGATGGCGGGACTGTCATATGAGGAAAGATTGAAAAGACTAGGCTTGTATTCACTGGGGTTTAGAAGGATGAGGGGGATCTTATAGAAACATATAAAATTATAAAAGGACTAGATGCAGGAAAAATGTTCCCAATGTTGGGCGAGTCCAGAACCAGGGGCCATAGTCTTAGAATAAAGGGGAGGTCATTTAAGACTGAGGTGAGAAACATTTCCACCCAGAGTTGTGAATTTATGGAATTCCCAGCCACAGAGGGCAGTGGAGGCCAAATCACTGGATGGATTTAAGAGAGAGTTGGATAGAGCTCTCGGGGCTAGTGGAATCAAGGGATATGGGGAGAAGGCAGGCATGGGTTATTGATGGGGGACGATCAGCCATGATCACAATGAATGGCGGTGTTGGCTTGAAGGGCCGAATGGCCTCCTGCACCTATTTTCTATGTCTGTTTTTATGTAAATAGGACTTGATGTTTCAATCCCTGTAATAAGTGGGCACTCTTGCTATTTGCAGTGGGATTGGAGTGGTGAAAGGTAGGGTAGGTACGTCATCAGGTGGGCACCCTCCTTTGACGTTGCATTGACAAGCCAACAACATCTCCAGAGGGCTCAACGGTGATACCTGGCGTCCCAGTTACACCCCCCTCAATTCCATACCCTCCTGTCTTCATCTTGCTGCCCAATTGTTGTCTCTCCTTTTGATCCAAATCCAATTGCTGCTTTTTTCTGCAGAATTTGATAATGATTTGATTGCTTGTTGGAGGGACCCCGCTAGCAAGTCCCGCAGCCATTGAAGTCGCGCCGGTCGATGTAAGGCCCCGCTCCAGTTCATTTTCAACCCCCGCAACTCGGGCGGGAGAAGTTGCCGCCACGGGAGCTCCGAAATGCAGTCTCCCACTAGGGACCCGTGAGCTCTCGGTGTTTCCGACCACTGGCCGGCAGCTGGAGCCTCCGACTCTCCGGGGTCGGGCAGCAGCAGCGCGCCACCACAGCTCCTCCCGTTCCGAACTCTGCCAGCTCCACGATGGTGAGTAGTCCGCAGCTACGCGACTGGAGCCCCAGGTCCGGTTGGAGGCCGCTCCACGGTGCTAGGCCCCAACTACAACGGAGACCCGACAGAGAACCACACCATCTTCTATACCATCTTCCCAGGGAACTGTCAATTCCACAACGTATGCCAACTTGGAGCATGTCTGGCCAGAATATAACACATCTTAAACCAGTGCATCAGAAGTGCACATACTACGTGAATGGCAGAAGGATGCATCACCCCTCGAGCTGTAGTCACGTATCTTGTCAGGCACTTCCTGCCCCTTCTGTGGAATGTGCAGTTTTTACATTGGCCGCCTCAGTCACCTCCAACACTACAAAATCCGTAGAGGTAGATCATCCTTGATTCCAAAAATCCCAGTAATCTTGCATTAGCTTCAAGGTCTGAAGGATGGCTGTTATTAGGGATATGCAGACCAAATGCTGCATTCTTCCACCCCTTCCCACCCTTCAGCTTAATTATATTGGTTCATTGCCTCTTGTGTAGAGCAGTGGTGTTAAGGGTTATTTGTCCAGCAGTATAAATCTCAGGAGCTCAATGACCCAAACCAATTCTTCTTTTGACTTGTAGTTAACATGTATATAAAGACATCCAGATTTCTTTCACACACATGCCTTTGCTGTCACTTGGCTATTATTTTGCACCTGTTAGTTATCGAACTATCTTTTTTGAAGTCGCTGCATTGTTTTGTTCTGATGGACTGCCTCCAAATGTTGCAATTTGTTGAGTGTGAATTTGTGCACTTCAGAATTAAATCCGTTCTCCCTTCCAGGCAGCTCTGGGTTTTTTCCACTATGTAGCTTTGCAAGCACAGTTCAGGGACAAGTACTGTGTGGGCCTTTAATCTAATCGTGCAAAGTAACTTCAAGGTGGGTTGTAGTAAACAGAGGAGCTCTGACTTCCCTACTCCTTGAAACATTTCAAAATTTTAAGTCGATCACAAACTGCCTGGTACCTCACACAGGTCAATCTCATTATAAGTGAAGCAGAGCAGCACTGTGGCGTAGCTGGTAGAGGCACTGCCTCACAGCGTCAGACCCAGATTTGACCCTGACCTTTGGTGTTGTATGTGTGAAGTTTGTTTTCCCTATGACCTCCCACATCCCAGACATTTGGGTTTGTACATAATTTCAACTGGTATTGGATACCAGGTACATGGATAGGACGGGTTTGGAAGGATATGGGACAAACGCAGACAAGTGGGACTAGAGTAGATGGGACATGTTAGCTGGTGTTGGGCAGATGGGCCTGTTTCCATGCTGTATGACTAAATTACACCTGTGTAGGAAGTGGATGCGGTGGTGAAATACCATTGAACTAGTGTAACTGGTTGACTGGTGATCAATGCCAAAGGGTATTTTTCAATCAATTAGTTTTTCCAACAGTTCAGTGGCTTCCTGGTCACCATTACTGATGCCAACTTTGAAATCCCAGATTTGCTTCATTGTTAAATTTCAAATTTCTCAGCTGCCCTGGTTGGATTTGAACTTTTTTTCCAGATCAGTCTTCTGTTTGCTTAGTGGCTACACTAATTTATCCGCGTTGAGATGAGTTAACTTTGTACCGCATGCCTCTTGCACCTGGGTGCGTGGGATTTGCCGAGCTCTGTTCGTACCCCACAGCTGGTGGAGCTGTACTAATTGAGAAAGCAAAGATAGAACGTGCCATTCTATGAAACTTTCTGTTTTGTCTTCATCCAAAAAAAAATCAACTGGGAGTAGAGAACTATTGCAGCCTGTTGTATCGTGGACAAATGTGACATTGAACAATACTGCAGTGGAATGAGATCAGTGATCAGCTAATCTGGTTTGAATGAGGGTTGAGAGACACAAAGTGCTGGAGCAACTCCGCGGGTCAGGCAGCATCTCTGGAGAAAAGGAACATTGTGTTCAGGAATCCTATTCTTTGATAATATATGTGAATTTATCTCTAATCTGAACCAGTAAATATGAACCTTTGATTTGTCTAATGAAGACAACTCATTAAATGGGGAAACATTATCTGGTTACATGCTTTGAATTTGAAGAGACTGAAGCTGCGTCTTAATTCTAACGCTCCTTTCTGTGTTCGGCACCAGTGTTTGCCTGTTGGTGGGGGAGGGGCACGATATTATGGCTTTAGATTTGCATTTTTGAAGAAAGAACCTTGTATGTGCTGGCTCTTTTCAGTAAACAGGTTTTACTGTGGTTTTAGTTTTGAACTGAGTGGAGTAAAAATGATGCTTGAGTTGTGTTCAACCTGTGTGTGTGTGCGCACAGCTGTGCTCATTTGGGTATTGTTTGAGGTGTCTCTGTAATGCTGACAGCTGTGGTTTGAATGCCAATAGGCTCCTTTCACACGGGGAGCGGTGGTGGGGTCCTCGGATGGTGTCGCCGGGCTGCATGTTGAGGCGCTGGCTCTGCCGTCTCCACATCTTGCAGCGGGTTTGTGGTGACAGATGGCTGTGAGACTGAAGCATGCAGGCCCCTGCAAACATTAAACCAACTCGTGACCTTTTGCAGATCTGTTTTCTCTCACTTTTGGTTGGGGTAATTTTGCAGTTAATATCTGTAGTCTGTTGACAAGTTAGGCTTGTGCTGTTTTTTTTTTAAATAAACAGTGCATGGGGTATACCAAACGAGCTGCCAGAGCACATAGTTGAGGTGGGTATTATCACAACGTTTAAGACGCATTTAGACAGTTACAGGTGGGTAGGATACGTTTGTGGAGATGTGGACCAAATGCAGGCAGGTGGATAAGTGTAGATGGGGCATGATGGTGCAGGCAAGTTGAGCCAAAGGGACTGTGTGTGTCTGTGTAGTAACTATGAGAGACGGTGGGTTTATAGTAGATGTCAGTCAATAGTCTGTCCTCTGTGATGGAAACAGATCAAGATGGGGGGGAGAGAGGTGTCGGGGTATTTCTCTCCCTGGTTTCATGATCTGAGGATGTCCTAAACCTCTCATTCATTGCAACATTGCAATTTAACCCCTTGCGTCCATGATAGTTCCTAGCCGAGTAACCCATACCATTCCATCTCTATCACCAGTCCATGACTTGCCTTTTGATTCTTTGGCCCACGCCTGCAATGAGGGGCCAATGTTACAGATGTGATTTAAACAACCAGTAGGTGTTTGGGATGTGGGAGGAAATTACGGCACTTGGTACCACGTGGCCCTTAACACGCAGTTGCGAATCAAAGTGCAGGAAATTTGACACACACTAAACCTCCTCAAACAACCATGTCACAGTGTTGGCTAAAAGTAAGTATTCCTTTGACATTTTGGCGAATTAGCCTGTTTTTAATATTACTGTGCAGTTTTCTGCCGGAGGAAAGTAACGGCTTTTTACTATTTTATCAGAAAGCGGTTTAATACCACAGTTAAAAGTCGCCCACTTGACTGGCACCCCTTCCTCCACTGTAATCATTCATTATATACAACACTTCACACTGGCTACAGTATCTTCTCTATAGAATGCTCTGTAGTTACTCCTCTAACTTATGAAAAAGCCTTTCAACCCATGAGCCTGACTACCACAAAGGGAAAGAGCATCCGGCTGTTTCCATCTTCAAATTTCCCTCCAACTTGCATGCAATTGTCTTGGAAGTATATTGCTGTTCCTTCATCACTGCTGGGTTTAAATCCTGGCATCTCCTACATATATCTGCGATGCAAAGTGAAAGCCTTGACCCTTTTAATTGGGGTGGCATGGTGGCGCAGCAGTAGAGTTGCTGCATTACAGATGTCGAACCGGATGGCATCGCCCTGCTGCAGACCTCTGCTGCCTCAAATGCAAGAAGTGCCAGACCCGGGTTCGATCCTGACTATGAGTGCAGTCTGTATAGAGTTTGTGCGTTCTCTGTAGATTTTCTCAGGGGAGCTTGGGTTTCCTCCCACACTCCAAAGACATATGGGTTTGTAGGTTAATTGGCTTTGGTATAATTGCAAATTGTCCCTAATGTGTGTAGGTAGCGTTAGTGTGTGATCGCTGGACAGGATGGGCTCGGTGAGGCGAAAGGCCTGTTTCCACGCTGTATCTCTGAACTAAACAGTTATGGGAGTCGCTTTGTGAAAGGGACCCATGGCCTTTTTTTAATTTAAAAAATGGCTCTTTGCCACTGTTAGGGAAGGGGGTATGAGCAGTTGATGTTACTGTCAGCAGTCCCCATGTGCCGAATGCTGACATTGACTGACTTCTGTATAGGGTCATCAGTTTAGACTTTCTATCTGTCTGCAGGATGGATCTTGAACCTATCAGCTGCCCGACTAAGGGGAAACCAGCTGCTTTTTGAACCAAAGCTAATTATAATTGCATCCGAGTTGCACTTGCTGTGAAGGCTGTCTTGCCCCAATTCTATTTAGAAGATTCTTGCTCCCAGCTTCTGTTTACATATTCTGCGGCTTCACGGCAAGCCCAATTATGTTGCAATATTTTAAATTACATTTTATTTTTCAGTTTAAAGCTCATTATTTTGTTTAGTCCACTGGCAGAAATTGTATGCAAGTTTAATTTGGAGTGGAAACGGGGCCTTTGGCCCATGGGTCCTCACCAATCAATGATCCCCACGCACTAACACTATTTTACCGCACCGATTAACCTTCAAGCCTGTACTCCTTTGGAGTGTGTGGGAGGGGGGGAGAGACCGGAGCAGAGAACCCGGGCAGTTCACGGATTATGTACAAACTCTGTACTGAGAGCATGCATGGACAGGATCGTACTCGGGTTTCTGGCGCTGTAAGGCCTATGTACGCAGAACAGTCTAGCTTGGGTGACAGTCTAGCTTGGGTGACAGTCCAGGCACAGCTTGTAGAGGTGTGACATCGGCTCCAGTTTGCACGCTGTTCCTGAAGTAGTCTTGACTGCATTGTTCACAGGTGGTGGAGAGAGCTGTTGAGCTAAACCTGGTGCCAATTTACAATGCTTCTAGAGTAGTTTCTGCACTAATACTGCATTATTAATGCATACTACAGTAATTAAGCAAGGTCTATGAACTCTGAAGGATTAGGGTCTGCTCAGATAATCCAACTGCAGGGTTATGACGTGTCAAACTAATAAAAGTAAATATTAATGTAATTTGTTCACTGGAAAAAGAGCAGGGCGAGTGAGGTGCAGCAGCTCAGTGTCTCGCTCCACTGAATCATGCACTTGTGTGTTGTCTACAATAGCCTAACTTCTGCAATGTGAGGGAAGGGAAAGTGCTGTAGCAGCAGCTATTGATTGCAGTATCTGCAACCCGGCAACTTTCCACTGGGACAGCTGCAGCTGCAATCTATATGCCCCTAAAACAAAGTGTATATGGGTTTTGAATGGCCATTGCTCTCAGACATTAACTGGCATTGATAGGCCAGGCCGGGGGGGGGGGGGGGGGGGAGATTCTCCTGGCAATCATTTGCTATGAGAAAATATCTACAGAAGTAAGGCCACAGCTTGGGTCATTGAATACCTCTGAGGCTCCAACCATCCACTCTTTGAAGCCTGGACTTGCCACGAGTCTCCCTCAACCTTTAATGACAAGTATGTCACGAGCAGCACTTTTTATAATTGTCTTGTAAATGAAAGATTCCAATAGCTGAGGGAGTAGGGTGGCGCAGTGGCAGAGTTGCTGCCTTGCAGTGCCAGACATCCCAGTATGATCCTGGTGTTGTATGTAGAGTTTGTACGTTCTCCCTTGTGCCCACATGTTTTCCCCAGGTGCACTGGTTTCATCCCTCGCCCCAAAGACGTACAGGTTTGTAGATTACTTGACTTTAGGGATAATTTACAATTGTTACCAATTTACATTGTTAGGATAATGCTAGTGTACGGGGATCGCTGGTCGGCAAGGACTCTGTGGACCTAGGGCTTGTTTCTACACTTTATCTCTAAACTAAAGATGCTCTGTGTATAGGTTTTATTCACTGTTGATTTGGGCATTCTGGTCTCAGTAGTTTCAATTGGGTTGTTTTTTAAACTAGATGCTATTACTAATTCAGAAATGTTTGCTAACCAGACATGCGCTTCATGTTTTGGATTCACTATACAGTTGGTAAATCTCAAACGAGAGCATGTCTTTCATTGTTGGTTATTTGTTCCAGTTGTAAGGTATTTACAAGAAAATGTTTGCATTTGGCACAATAGCACGTGGGTTGGGTTGTACAAGGTTACAGCCATAAGGGAGAAAAGATTGTTCACTAACAATACCTCTGCAACTGTAACTGTGCCTGAATCTGCAGATGGATACTGTGCTAAATGTTTTTTGGACGACAAATAAAACTGTTGGTGATGGAATCTGAAACCAAAACAGAAATGCTTAAAGAACTCGGCCAATTGAGCAGCATCTGTGCAAAGGGAAACCAGACGATGTTTCGGATCAGCATCCCTTCCTTAAGTTCTAGGAACAGAATTAGGCCATTTGGCCCATCAAGTCTACTCTGCGGTTCAATCGTGGCCGATCTATCTTTCCCTCAGCCATGTTCTCCTGGCTTCTCCCCTTGTTCTAAAGTTACTAAATGTTCTTGGAAATTTTGGTAGGCTACCCGAGAAAGTTTGTCATTTTTTAAATTGGTGTATTAAAAATCTTACTGTTATTTAAAAGTCTGGGGTTTTGAAGAGTGTGTAATGTAACCATGGTGGGTATGTTTTTGTTTCACCAGAACACAAAGTTATCATCGTTGGGCTGGACAATGCAGGGAAAACCACCATCCTTTATCAGTTGTGAGTACATTTATGCGCTTCTTTCTCTGCATACCCATTTTAGTATCTATGCTCTGAATGGGGATATCGTTCATTTATTGTGAAAAGCTTTGTTACGTGCTAACCAGTCGGCAGAAAGACAATACATTATTATAATCGATCCATTTACAGTGTATAGATACATGATAAGGAATTACGTCTAGTGCAAGGTAAAGCCAGCAAAGTCCGATCAAGGATAGTCCGAGGGTCATCAAAGAGGTAGATAGTAGTTCAGGACTGCGCTCTGGTTGTGGTAGGATGATTCAGTTGTCTGATAACAGCTGGGAAGAAACTGTTCCCGAATCCGGTGTTGTGCATTTTCACACTTCTATACCTTCTATGTGAGTGAGCAGGATCAGCACGAAGTATAAATTGAGTCAATAGAACGGAGGTTGGTTTGTGTGATGGTCTGGGCTGCGTCCACAATTCATTGCAATTTCTTGCAGTCTTGGATGGAGCTGTTCCCAAACCAACCTGATAAAATGCTTTCTATGGTGCATCTGTAGAAGTTGGTGAGTTGTAGGGGACATGCTGAACTTCCTAAGGAAGTAGAGGCTTTGATGTGCTTTCTTGGCCGTTGCTTCAATACGGGTGGTCAAGGAGAAGTTGTTGGTGATATTGACACCTAGGAATTTGAAATCTACTTTGGCACCGTCAATGCAAACTGGGGTATGTGTACCGCTTCGCTTCCTGAAATTGATCACTATCTCCTTCGTCTTCTTGACATTGAGAGAAGGATTGTTGTATTGACATGACCTTCTCAATCCCCTTCCTGTATTCTGTCTCATTATTTGATATCCGGCCCACAATGGTGGTGTCATCTTAGAATTTGAACTGCGAATTGTTACTTATTTCAAATTCTGATGATAAATCTTCTGGGTCCAAATTTTATACACTTATAAACTTGTTAAAGTATATTTTTGCTAGACAGTCCGTTAATAGTATATGTGTAGTCTAGCAAAGCCTTCGAGCAGCATGCATTCAGTGCCAGAAATTGTGGCTCTGAAGTTTGCAAACTTGCCCTACCGCCTCTGGCAATGAGTTGTGGATATCAACCACACTCTGTAAGCACCAATTCCCCTCTTATCTCCTATTAACCTCTTCCTCTCACCTTAACTCGGTGCCCTTTTAATTCTGTGAACAATTCTTAATTTTAAGCCTATAGTGTCACCTCTCAACCTCTCATAGCTATGTTCTTGTGAAAAATGGCTATCAATTATTGTCTGTTCCAAATGGCCCCATAACTGATGGCATTCTAAGGCATATCAGAGCATTGAGAGTTAATTGCATTCCTTTCGGTCAGAGGGCACGTTAGCCTGCTGGGTAAGTATCACACATTTCCTTCTGTAAGTACCTTGAGACAGAAAGGGTTTTGCCATAATCTGATAAATCTATGGTCGCCCTTCCTGGTACTAGATTGCTACCAGATTTAAATAACCAGTTTCCCATGGCTGTATTCAAACTCATTATCTAAAGAGAAACACAAAGTGCTAAAGTAACTCCACAGGTCAGACAGCATCCCTGGAGAAAAAGGATGGGTGATGTTTTGGGTCGGGACCCTTCTTCAGACAGTCTGAAGAAGGGTCCCGACCTGAAACACTACACATCCTTTTTCTCCAGGGATGCTGTCTGACCTGTGGAGTTACTCCATTGCTTTGTCTATCTTTGGTGTAATCCAGCATCTGCAGTTCTTTGTTTATTCACCATCTATAGCCTCAGGATTGTTTTGGGAGTGGTATTTTAGTGATTCATTCACAATGAGCTCTTCAGTTCTGCAATGTTGCTAAAAGTTGAATGGTATGGATGAAATTGTTCCGTTATTGGAGGTCTAGATTGATCAGTTGAGTGCTTTGCTATTTACTCTTCCTGATTGATGGCTAATGGTTGTAACAGATGTTGATGTGATGGATTTGAACGGATTTTTAGTTGCATTTTAGTTAAATTTAATGAATTTGGTTTGGAAGTTGACATCGGAGCTAGCGTGTGTGGTGCACTGTCTTCCTAGCTGACGCCATAATACATTCAACTGGAATCTGCAAAATAACCCGGGTGTCATGGTAACTGATGATGTATTTAACTTTATCACATGTTACTGTCAGTCAAAGGTCAGGGGACACGTGTTGCGAGGGTGTAAATGAATGGCGGACAAATGAAACAAAGCATTTGTGTTCAGTTTCCCTGAAGTGTGTTTATTACATTTGGTACCAGGTGAGAATCTGACACCAGGTACTCGGAAGCTGAAATAAAACCCTGAAAACATTAGTGTTCAGCACATTAGGCAGCTTCTGTGCAGAGAGACAGTCTAAGTATCCGCTTGATTACCTTTCTCCAGAGCACGTTGCCCTGAACCTTTATTTGCTCCACAGATACTGTCTGACATGAATATTTCTGTATTATTCCACCGCAGGATAAATGTGCAAGGTGATTCTTGAGAGCCGGTGATTTTTGTCCTTCATCCATTGGTTTATAGTCTCATTGCAGCTTAGAGCATCACTGGCTTGGAGCCGCACAGCACACAAACAGGCCCAATTCATTCATGCCCGCCAAATGCCCAGTCCTATTTGACCGATGTTGGGGGTCATGGGGAGAAGGCAGGAGAATGGGGTTAGGAGGGTGAGGGAGATCAGCCATGATTGATGGGCCAAATGGCCTAATTCTGCTGCTATCACTTATGGCCTTGTGATGTCCCTCTTAAACTTTTCTATCCATGTACCTGTCCAGATGTCTTTTAAATGTTGTTATAGCACCTAAAGTAAAGTATCCTTTATTGTCATTCAGACCTTTCGGTCTGAACGAAATTTTGTTGCCTTGCAGTCATACATATAATAATGACAAAAACACACTCTCAACACTTAACTCTCCAAATTTGCCTCTTCACTTCCCCCGTCAGCGTGTCCCTTAATCCTATCGCCCTGTGTAAAATGTGGCTTATTACATTGCTTTGGATCTTGTTGTATAGAGTAAATTTGCATTATGCATGCAAGATCAAATGAGTGATCTAGTTGTATTTTGAATGAAAAATCTGAGTAAACAGACGCTTGGCCTTAAAACTAGCTGTGTGCCAGAGGGCACATGTCTGAGTGCTCTTTCATGTTGCTGTTATAGGCAAATGACATATTTCACCTGGGTATCCAATAGATAATGATCTGCATTGTGTAGAAACCGCTTAGAACACTATTCCCATACTGAATAACTGCATGCACCGTTTTCCCTGCTAGGTAACCTGACCATACTGCTAGCTTGTATTTATTGTACGCCCTGACCCCACCCGTTCCTTGTCCGATCGACCAGGAGGCTAGAGTAAGGATGGTTAGTTAAATCCTTGTCTCTGCCTGTTTCTATACTATGGAGGAAGTGGATTATTTTAATTGCTATTTTAAGTGTGATGGGGGTTTTTTGCTACTGAGGAGAAATACTGCCATAAATGTCTGTTTGTTGAGTAAAGGGCAATTCTGGAGCGGCCCTGGCATTCACTTTATATTTCATTTTTGCACAAGTTAGTGCCAGACAACCAGTTTGTGACTCTTTGCTGTAGAACTGTACAATTCCCATTGCTGATTGCAATGCTGTCTCCAATGTTACTAACTGAATTGAAGTCTCCCAAGTTTTCCACTTGGGTTGCAGTGGATGGCTTCAGTCTACAACCTAATTGTCCGCTTGATTCCCTCAGCCTGATGAATGAGGTGGTCCACACATCGCCCACAATCGGCAGCAACGTGGAAGAAATAGTTGTAAAGAACACTCATTTCTTAATGTGGGATATTGGTGGGCAGGACATGCTGCGTTCAATGTGGAGCACGTATTACACAAACACAGAGGTATGTGAACTCTTTGTATGGTGGTTATGTTGAACTCTGGCGAGATCCCGCTGTGCATGAGGGATGAAAGCTTGCAGATGCGAGGGACTGCGGATGCTGGAATAACTTGGCGGGTTAGGCAGCATCTGTGGAGGAAATGGACAGGCGACGTTTTGGATTTCTTGCCCTTCAGACTAATTGTAGTACAATGTATTACAGGTAAAGGGTGTTGGGTTGGTAGATGGGTGCAGTAAGAGATGGAGGAAAGGAAAGAGTGTTGGATTGGAGGCCATATCGATTAACCAAAATCATACTGGTTGCATCGAGTCAATTCACACTAAAGGAGTGATCTAATTGTAGTATTTTGATTGAAAGATTTGAGTAAATCGAGAAGCTTGGCCTTGAAACTAGTTGTGTGCAAGAGCACAGCATGTGACTAGTCTGTCCTAGTGCTCTTTAATTACTGTTATAGGCAAAGTACATATTTCATAAGTATCCAGTAGATCATCTGTATTGTGTAGAAACCTTACACAATGCCCATGCTGCTGAATAACTGCATGCACCTTTTTCCCTGCTAGGTAACCTAATCGTTCTGCTATCTTGTATTTATTATCTCCCCTGACCCCACCCTTTCCTCAGCTGCCCGGGAAGATGATGTGATTGTTTTTGTCCTTGTTTCTATACAATAGAGGAACTGAACTTCACGGTGCATACGTTACTTTGCAATGGCACCCCTGACAATAATTGTGCTGGTAACGCATTCATATATAGGAGATGTTTAGGAAGGAGATGCAGAGGGTGTTGAAAGTGTGGAATTTACTCTCACGCGTGGCTGCGGAAGGCAAGTCATTGGGTATTTTTATGGTGCAGATTGACAGATTCTTGATTAGTACGGGTCGGGGGTTACGGGGAGAAGGCAGGAGAATTGAGAGGGAAAGATCGATCAGCCGTGACTGAGTAGCAAAATGGCTTAATTCTGCTCCTAGAACTCATGAACATATGGTGCTGTTTTATGTGGCAACATTAAGACAATGCTTTGACCTGCAGAGATGTACTTCTGATCTAAGAATTTCATCGACTGAATACCAAAGCATGTAGGTCTTACTTACAAAAAGGCGGCACACCTTGTGATGTTTTTTGTAAGTAAAGCCTACATGCTTTGGTATTCAGTCGGTGAAATTCTTATATCAGAAGTACATCAGGCACTTTAGATTCATTTAGAGATGCATCATGGAAACTGGCCTCAAGGGTCCCTACCGACCAGTGATCACCCATACACTAGTTCTATCCTACACTCTCGGGAAAACCATTTACAGAAGCCAATTGGCCTACAAACTCACATGTCTTTGGAATGTGTGTGGAAACCGGGGCAACCAGAGAACATACAAACTCCGTGCAGAAGCATCCATGGTCGAGGTCGGAACTGGGCGTCCGGCATTGTAAGGCAGCAACTTTACCACTACGCCACTGTGTTCTATTGGGAATTGGTATAAACAGTCTTGGTATTGTCCACTGCTTCTCTTGTAACTGGGTGCACAGGTAGCCCAGGCATCCCCAGAGTACATCAAACATGTTGCTTTTAAAGAGTGAAATACACCTCATCCTCTTGACATGACCTGTATCATGTTGCTGGAACTCTAGAGGGAAGGAAACAGGCAGCATCTCTAGAGGGAAGGAATGGGTGACGTTTTGGGTCGAGACCCTTCAGACCTAACACTTGAATCTGAAGGGCCTGTCTCTCTTGCGCAAAACATTTTTTCGGCGTCTTGCCGGCACCCGTCATAGTCGCAGCAGGTCGGCAAAAATTTCAAACATGTTGAAAATCCAGCAGCGACCAGAAAAAGGTTCGACTCTTTGGGCGACTACTCACCACCATACAGGCGTCGTTTCAAGTGAGCTAGACAGAGCTCTTAAAGATAGCGGAGTTGAGGGATAATGGGAGAAGCCAGGAACTTATATTTTGCGGGGTGGCGCCTGTATGGTCGTGTATAGTCGCCCAAAGAGTCGTACCTTTTTCTGGTCGCCGCTGGATTTCCAACATGTTGAAAAATTTCGGCCACCTGCTTGTGACTATGACGGGTACTGCCGTAAGTGGGACAGGCCCTTGAAGAAGGGTCTCTACCTGAAGCGTCACCCGTTCCTTCCTTCCCGAGATGCTGCCTGTCCCGCTGAGTTACTCCAGCTTTTTGTGTCTGCGGTCAGTTTAAACCAGCATCTGCAGTTCCTTCCCACTCGTATTGGTGAATCCACTTTGCCCTCTATCAAGGGGAAATGCTTATTTTGGCTCTGCAGATTCATGAGCTGGCTTCTGGTCTCTGAACTGCCATGTCCCTTTGGCAGAAATCTGCATAAAGTAGTCAAAATCACAATAGTTTGTCACTACATGTGAAATGCTCTGCTTTGCGTACAATACAGTAAAATCACACTATGCATAAGCACAAACACGTGCAAGAGCACAACAGTTGTATTGTGAATGAAATAGTCGATTTTCTGAGGCTGTACAACATTGCCATCGCTATGTGGTACCTTTCAAGTGTTAAATTCTTTAAAAAATATATCAAATCTTGTCTCCACCAGCAGGAAAAGAGAACTCTTGGGGATTCCACCCAAATCTGTTTAATTCCATCAAGGTGATTTAATCAGCGGGCCAGGCAGCATCTCTGGAGAGAAGGAATGGCTGATGTTTCGTGTCGAGAACCAGCAGTCTGAAGAAGGGTCTCTGCCCGAAACGTCACCCATTCCTTCTCCCCAGAGATGCTGCCTGTCCCGATGGGTTACTCCAGCATTTTGTGTCTGTCTTCGGATTAAGTCAGCATCTGCAGTTCCTTCCTACACGTGTAAACCAGAGTCTGCAGTTCCTTGTTTCTGTCTCTTGGTTTTCTTTCCATTGCTCCCTTCCATCTTACTCCCCGATCTTGCTCCCTGTGCTCCCGCTAAACTTAACAGGTTCACTGCAAAGTTTATTATTCTGCGGTGTGGCATCAAAGAACCAAGTGAATAAAAAGTGTTGCAGTATTAATAGAATAACATCCCATAGTCTGGAAAAACCAGCATCTGCAATTCCTTCGGTAGACAAAAGTGCTGGAGAAACTCAGCGGGTGCAGCAGCATCTATGGAGCGAAGGAAATGGGCCGAAACCCTCCTTTAGTCTGAAGGGTTTCGGCCCGAAACGTTGCCCATTTCCTTCCCTCCATAGATGCTGCTGCACCCGCTGAGTTTCTCTAGCACTTTTGTCTACCTTCGATATTCCAGCATCTGCAGTTCCTTCTTAAACACATCTGCAGTTCCTTCCTACCCACAGTGAATTAATCACGAGAATAATGTTGTCCTTACACCAGCAGTCTGTGGGTTAGTCACAGCAGGGAGCCAGTTCCCCTCCGGTAATGTGCAAACACTGCCAATGTGCTGAGTCGGCTCAATTATTCCCATACCCATCCTGAGAAGTATTTTCAAAATTGTTATTTCAAATATTTTCATCTGGGTGGAGTAATGCTCAAATATTTTCCACGCTGGCTATTTTCATTACTTGAAAGCGAAGTTAGCAGAATGAAAGTCATCACGTTTCTATCTTGGGGCGTGGACCAAAAAACACACATGGGTTTGTGTCAAGTGTGCACAAGATAGACACAATAGACAATCGGTGCAGGAGTAGGCCATTCAGCCCTTCGATCCAGCACCGCCATTCAATGTGATCATGGCTGATCATCCCCAATCAGTACCCTGTTCCTGCCTTCTCCCCATATCCCCTGACTCTGCTATCTTTAAGAGCCCTATCTAGCTCTCTTGAAAGCATCCAGAGAACCTGCCTCCACAGCCCTCTGAGGCAGAGAATTCCACAGACTCTCCACTCTCCATGAGGAAAAAGTGTTTCCTCGTCTCCGTTCTAAATGGCTTGGTCCTTATTCTTAAACTGTGGCCCCTGGTTCTGGACTCCCCCAACATTGGGAACATGTTTGGGGGAGTCCAGACTTCAGTGTTATATGGCCAACTATTCATATTTTAACAAATTTCTTGTACCCATATTTTAGTCCTGGAATTGTACAGTGTATGAAGCCATATGAAAGAGCAGCTAATCTGTTGCATATCTGTTGTGTTGCTGAAAGTTGAATGTCAATGTTTTGGGCATATAACGACAAAATGCTCACGACCTTTGAATAACCACTGCCTTGCCCTTCCCCAAGAGCTTTGCCTATTTTTGTCCTTCATGACTGCTATTTGGATAATGGAAATTTGTCTTTATAGATTTTGTAAATCATGGCACAAATTTGAGGTGCCAAAAAAAATCCCCATCAGAATTTGTGGAAAAAGTAAATATGACACTTTTTTCATCTAGGTTTTCTTGACGAAAATTTCTTTAGTGAATGAGCAATTCACTCCTACTGGCTCTTTCAAAATCACTCCTAACATGCAAACTTTTTTTTAATAACCTGAAGACTCTGTTAATGGGTTGCAGTTCAGATGAACTCTTCATTGTGGCTGTTTGGGTAATGGAAATTTGACTTCATTTTTTTAAAATTGCGACACAAATTTGAGAAACCGGAAGAAAATTCTGATTCAATTTGTGGAAAAACTAAATACAATTGTACAGTTCCCACCCAAAACGTTGCCTGTTCCTTTTCTCCAGACATTCTGCCTGACCTGCTGGGTTGCTCTAGCACTTTGTGTCCTTCCTATACAATTGTGCAGTTCCTTCCTGTACAATTCTTTTTACTAGGGTCACTTAGCGGAAAATGTTCTAGGAACCCAATGTGGGGGGGTCACGTGTACAGGGATCTGCTGGAACTGTCTTGTGTTTAAAGGGACCCGTCCAACTTACCCGATTTTTTTTTTTGGGTGACTGCCGGTACCCGTTATAGGCACAGCAGGTCACCAAAAATCTTCTACATGTTGAAAATCCAGCGGTGACCCAAAAAAAGTACAACTCTTTGGGCGACTACCTGCGACCATACAGGCGTTGCCCCGCGACATGTCGACACGTGACGCCTGTATGGTCATGAGTCGTCACCCAAAGATTTGTACCTTTCTTTGGTCGCTGGTGGATTTTCAACATGTTGAAAATTTTTGGTGACCTGCTGCGACTATGTCGGGTGCCGGCAGTCGCCGAAAAATCACGTAAGTGGGACAGGCCTTTAAGGCTGCACTATCACAAGTTTTATTGACCATTGGATCATCAAATTAGATAACAGAAAATGATAGAAATATTGAGCAAGTTGGACCCAATCTGTGGTGAAAAGAAACTGTTGATATTTCATACTGAATGTTTTACATAAGAACCTGTGTGCTATTGACTTCTATAACGTTTCTGGTTTTGTGCTGTAAAATATTTCTGAGAAGCCAACAGCTATATTTTACACCCCAGAGGTATGAACATTGACTTCTCAAATTGCAGGTAGTCCTTGCTTTCTCCCTCCTTCCCCTCCCCAGCTCTCCCACCTCTCCCACAGCCTACTGTCTCCGCCTCTTCCTGACCCCTACCCACCCCCGCATCCGTCTGAAGAAGGGTCTTATCCCAAAACGTCACCAATTCCATCGCTCCATAGATGCTGCCTCACCCGCTGAGTTTCTCCAGCAATTTTGTGTACTGTTGATTTTTCCAGCATCTGCCGTTCTTTCTTAACCAACAGCAATAGTGATCAGTCAGACTAGTTCTGATTGTGCATTTGTACAAACTTCCCCTCTGAATAAGCTGGCAATGTGTTGAAATTTGCTGGCGCTGTTCTTGCACTCTAGTGTTTGCATAGCAATCAAATCTGTTGGTTAGCGTTCATGAAGCTCCCAGGCTCTGTTTAACGTTGGAAATTAACTGATGGTATCTGCTGGTCATCTCATTAGCTCAGTAAAGGGCCTGTCCCACCTGGCCGTCATATACGCGACAGGCCGGTAGTGACTGTCGCGTGCGTCACCATGCCTCCGCACAGCCGTCTGGAGGACGTGAATACCCAGTTTATGATATTTATGGTGATTTTCTAAAATGTTCCAGTTTCTTGAGTGGTGCTAGCAATTGGGAAAACTGCAGATGTAATGCCCCTATTCAAAAAAAGAGGTGACTGAAAAGTAGCAAGCTGCAGACCAAATTAATCTGTGGGAAGGAAATGCAGATGCTGGTTTAAATTGAAGATAGACACAAAATGCAGGCGTAACTCAGCGGGACCGGCAGCATCTCTGGAGAAGGAATGGATGATGTTTCAGTCTGAAGAAGGGTCTCGACCCGAAATGTCACCCTGTCCCACTTGGCCGTCATTTACGCGACAGGCCGGTGGTGCGTGAAGGATACGTGTGGCCCGAAATCCTGGCGTGGTACCGTGTGCAACTCCACACTCCATGCCCCCGTCCCGCGCTCCCCACACGCTACCGGTCACGCAAATGACTGCCAAGTGGGACAGGCCCTTAACCGTAAAACAAGTATACTTGCCTGGCAGGGGGTAGTTTAGCGATACTCGTCCTTTGGCCCACTGGGTCCGTGTCAACCAGTGATCCCTGCACACTAATACTACCCTACACACTATGGACAATTTACAATCTTTATCGAAGCCAATTAACCTAAAACCCTGTACGTATTTGGAGTGTATGAGGAAACCAGAGCTCTGGGAGAAAACCCACATGGTGATGAGAAGAATGTACAATGAATGATACTTTGTCACATTTGATTAGTCACAGTGATATAAACTCCTTACACAACACCGTATAGTCAGGACTGAACCCGGGTCTCTGGCGCTGTAAGGCAGCAACTCTACCACTGTGCCACTGGTCTTGAGAGTTTGGGATCAACAAATGCCGGCTTTTCCAGCGATGACTACATTCCATGAGTGGGGATTTGTAAAATGAACAGGACCAACAGCACATGAAAGGACAGATTGCAGCAAATGAAATGAGCATCCCCTCAATCGTGGCATTATTCGCCATTAAAGAGTATTGGTGTAAATGAATGGGAAGTGTGCATAAAACAGATGTGATTATCATGCGTATGTTTGTTATTTTCAGTTCGTCATTCTGGTTGTGGACAGCACAGACAGGGAGCGACTCACACTTACGAAAGAGGAACTCTACAAAATGCTGGCACATGAGGTACAATTTGTTTCTTATGTGGAACCATGTCAATTAACAGTGAAATGCAAGAGGAAAGGGGTTTTTATTTTTTTGTTAACCAGTACTGCTTCAAGTTGTTTTCAATCTGCTACATTGGCTCATCCACTGAATCTTTCATCATCCATTTGTTACCTAATGTCCAGCACACCTCTTGTCGTCCACTGCAAAAACGTTTCAACATTTTGGAACTTGCTGCTAACAGCATTGTTGCCCGTGTTCCGGTCTGTGCCGCATTAACCGAAGCCCCTCGGAAGCTTGTCTTCATTGAATCAAATATTGCTAATTTTCAGAATAGGTCATCTATGACTAAACAGAAATTAACAATTGAATATAAAGCACATTCACAAAAAAGACGTGTCCTCTGTCTGGAGCTTGTCGGGTTCCGCGGCCAGCTGCCTATCGGATCGGAGTTTGCCACTAGACCGACAGACTGCGGACAGTTGGGAGAAGCAAACGCCGAACCCGGCCCTGCTCGCCCCCCCCCCCCCCCCCTGAAGGCCTGAGGTGCCACCGGCGATGACGGTCACTGGGCCGTGCGGCAGAGACTGTCGGAGGACCGTGAGTGGCTTTGCCGAGGCCTGAGGGGCTTTGTATTTCCACCCTTCCCTCAACATTCCCATTAATCTTCCCACCCCCCCACCTCGCTTATGTGCTGGGCTAATTAACATGGAAAATTAAGCCAGACATGCGTGAACCTTTGGCATGTGGAGGGGATTCGGCACAATCACGGCGAACAGAGTACACAACACCATCGGTGAGGGCTGACCTCGGGTGTTTGGGTGACCATGATTTCTTTGAGGAGACGACGATGCTAGCACTTAGAGCAGTGGATGTTGTCTACATGAATTTCATCAAAGCATTCCCTCATGGTGAGCTGATACAAAGTGTTGTACGCAAGATCCGACTCGACAGTGAGGCAGCAGCACTACCTGCTCTGCACCTTGTGCTGGCTGTCTCGTCGATGTACATGGGGTTGTTTGTTAATCACGTTCAGGGGATTTGAATGCTGAGACTGGAATACAATAAGGCAGCACGGTAGAGACCCAGGTTCGATCCCAACTACGGGTGCTGTCGGTGCAGAGTTTGTGCGTTCTCCCCGTGAATAAGTAGGTTTTCTCCGAGACCTTTGGTTTCCTACCACACTCCAAAAACGTACAGGTTTGCAGGTTAATTGGCTTGGGTTTGTATTTTCTGTATAAGTGTAAATTGTCCCTAGTGTGTGTAGGATGGTGTTAATGTACGGGGATCGCTGGTCGGCACGGACTCAGTGGGCTGAAGGGTCCTGTTTCCGCGCTGTATCTCTAAGCTAAACTAAATACCAGCAAGCTGATCTGATTTTCCCTATTCTCCAGTGTTGGTGATGGAATGCTCTTTAAGGTATTGCTGTTGTTCAAGGCTTATAACACGATCTTGTTCTCACTGGCAGGACCTCAGGAAGGCAGCTGTGCTGGTGTTTGCCAATAAGCAGGACATGATGAACTCTATGTCGGCAGCTGAAATTTCCAAGTTTCTAACATTAACGTCCATTAAAGATCATCCATGGCACATACAGGCCTGTTGTGCACTCACAGGCGAAGGGTTAGTATTGCAAGTGCCGGAGCTTGCCCTGAGGAAGAATGTTTTATTTTTCATTTCAATACGATTGGCTGGACAATTAACGAATTTGAAATCCATAAAATTATCTTTAATATCTGATCTAGTTTAGGTATGGCCCTGAAATGGCACTGCTTATCATTAAAGTATTTAGTCTCTGTACTAGTCGGATTATGCTCGAATCAGATTAAAAAATGCTTGTTTAAACGTGCCTTGTAGATTAGTTTAACTTCTCCAAAAGACCGTTTTAAAAACTAGGCTGGTTTTGCATGAAACTGCCAATTGTTGAGACGTGCTGGGTTGCAGAGTAATGGTGTAAGCAAATAATGGTTTTGAAAGACTCTAGCATCGATAAGAGATGATTTGAAAGCAGCCTAGTATATCGATATGGGACTGGCGTCTCCTTTAATCCAGATAATATTACGAGGGTGCACCCGAATCCCCTTCCCCCAGGAAAGTCCCCGACAATGTACTGCCGAGGCCAGGTGAGGCGGCTGATCCCGACCCCATTGGGATTTGCGGGACGAACTTGCCACCTGAGGCCCGGGCTCTGGCACCCTGGCCTGTCGGAGCCAGCAGATCCGTTCCTACGGCGGACTTCTGCGGCCGACTTTGCGGGCCGGTAATTGTGGCCCCCAAAAGCAAAATGGCTAGTTCGGTGTGGCTCTGGAGCCATGGGTGCAGTGCAATCGGCGGTGGGTGTACATGATTCTAATGCTGTGAAGATTTACCTGCCAAATATGTACAATGAACCTGGTGTGGTGCAACACTGGAACAGGCCCTTCATGTTTGTGCCAAGCATGATCCCGAAATTTAACTCCTCTCCTCTGGCTGTATGTGATCCAGATGCCCCCATTCCTTGCATGTCCACGTGTCTATCTAAAAATCTCTTGTGTACCACTATTTTATCTGCATCCACTACCCCTGGCAGTGTGTTCCAGGCACCCACCCCGGTAAAAAAACAGCCTTGTGCTGCTCATCTTTAAACTCTGCCCTCGTTATGTAACGCTGTGCCCTCTAATCTTTGACATTTCAATCCTGGAAATTAGATTCTGACACTTGGCCTCATTTTTTTTAAATATATATTTATCAGGTCTCCCCCTCATCCCCTGACGCTCCAGAGAAAATGATCCAGGTCACGCAACCCTTTCTTATTAATACCCTCTAATCCAGGCAGCATTCTGATAAACCTCTTCAGCTCCCTCTCCAAAGCCTCCATGTCCTTCCTGGCATGGGACAACCAGAACAGTACATAATTCACCAAATTATGGTCTAATCAAAGTTTTATAAAGCTGCAACATGACTTCCTGTCTGGTGTAGTCAATGCCCGGATCAATAAAGGCATCGTTCCTTCCATATGCTGTTTTTACCACTCTATCGACTTGTATAGCCACTCTCGGGGAGAATTGGACATGCAGCCCAAGATTCCTCAGCACACCAATGCCATTAACTGTATGCTTTAGGTTGAAATAATTTAAGGGGCAGGCAATAAATTGCCTTCCACCCGAATAGATATTTATCTTCAATTATTGCTTATGGAATATTAATGCGACAGTGGGCTTCAGTTTTAATATTGATCTTTGTGATCTGAGCAAGGTTAGCATTGAATGAATGGCCACCCCTATTTGCCCTTGATGGTGATGAGCCACTTCCTTAATCTGCTGCAGTCCGTCTGGTGAGGGAGCTCTGTGATTTAGACCCAGTAACAATGAATATTGGGGAATATATTTGAGTCGGGTGTTATTTATCCTTGCCTGAATTAAGATGATTCTGTACTAGCATGTTATGATCTAGAAGTGTTTGGTGTTCATCCCACCAAAGTGCCTACCAATAAATTAGATCTCTCACATCCCCAAAACGGGTGTCTAAGACAATCAGTGCCGGAGTAGGCCATTCGAGCCACCACCGCCATTCACAGTGATCATGGCTGATCATCCACAATCGGTACCCCGTTCCTGCCTTCTCCCCATATCGCTTGACTCTGCTATTTTTAAGAGCTCTAACTCTCTCTTCAAAGCATCCAGAAAATTGGCCTCCACCGCCCTCTGAGGCAGATAATTCCACATTCACAACCCTCTGTGTGAAAAAAAAAAAAAATGTCCTCATCTCCATTCTAAATGGCTTGCCCTTTATTCTTAAACTGTGGCCCCTGGTTCTGGACTCCCCCAAACATCGGGAACATGTTTCCTGTCTCTAGCCTGTCCAAACCCTTAAATTTATGTTTCAATTAGCTTTTTGCCGCCCATGATTTTCTATTCCACTTTATGTATCATTATAATTCTAACAAGGATTGAAGATGAGGGAAAAGTTGAATGAGGAATTTGGGGGAAACGCGTATACTGTGTGAATGTGGAACAGTGGGAGAATAGATCTGCAATGTTTGAATGAGAGATTGGTAAGTCCATGAGAGAGAGATAGGAACAAGCTGTGGTGAGGTTCACAAAATGCTGGAGGAAGTCGACAGCTCAGGCAGCATCTGTGCACGGAGTGGGTAGGTGGCGTTTTGAGTTGGGTGCTTCTTCAGACTGACCCACTCTCTTCACAGCTGCTGCCTAGTTCCTCCAGACACTGTTTTGTTCAAGATTCCAGCATCTGCAGTTTATTTGTCCGTGTCTGCCACAGACTGCTGTGGAAGGCAAGTCAAGTTATTTTCAAGGTGGAGATTGACATATTCTTGATTAGTACGGTGTCGTGGGTTATGGGGCGAAGGCAGGAGAATGGAGGGGGGGGGGGTGTTGAGAGGGGGGAGATAGATCGGCCATGATTGAATGGTGGCGCAGACTTCATGGGCTGCATGACCTAATTCTGCTTCTATGACTTAAGCTTTCTTGTGACTCTGATAGGGTTGGATTATTATTCATGCAGTGGATGTGGACATTGCTGAAGAGATTGGCATTCAGCCATAACTGACCAAGGTGATTAAGAGTCAATCACATTGTTTTTTTTTTAAGTTGGCTGCAGGTCACACCAGGTAGTTTTCCTTCCTTGAGGGAATTGGTGAACTAAGTGGGTTTTGATGATAATGATATTTTGAAGGTTGCCATTATAGACAAGTTTCGTAACTCTAGATTTGTTGAATTATTTAAATTCCCTAGTTGCCATGCTGTGGTATTTGAGCTTCTCTGGGTTTGGCCAGCATAGTCCAGAAATCTGGTTGATTTTTTTTAAGCTTGACTTAGCAATACAGCATAAACAGGTGTTTAAGCCCATCAAGTCCACACTGACCAGCGATCCCTGTACACTAGTTCTATCCTACACACTAGGGACAAAGTACAGGTCAATTAATCTACAAACGTGCACTGCTTTCCACCAAGATGCAGTACAGAATACCACAGGAGATCCTTTTTCCTTGTGGCTATCAAGTACACCTCCTCCCCTTGTGGGGTGTACTGACCCCCCCCCCCCCCCCCACTACCATCCCAATCATTTGCACATCCCCAATCCTTTGCACTCGTCACTTTAATTTCAAGTATCTTGTATTTTATGACCGTTGGTAGACCAATTTCCTTCCTGGGATAAATAAAGTTCAATCCTATCGTGTCATCTTTGGAATGTGGGAGGAAACCCGAGCACCTGGAAAAACCCACGCAGTCGCAGGGAGAACGTACAGACTGTCCCGTAGTCAGGATCGAGCGCCAGTCTCCGGCGCAATAAGACAGCAACACTGCTGCACTACTCTGCTGTCCAGTGACTTTACCATCCTATTATCAAGGCCGGACTGCAGTATTGGAAGTTGTGCCAGTGGGATATAGGAGGGAAGAGACAGACTTTAAGACTTTTGCCTTCCATCACAGCGTGGAGGTGCCTGGTGAACTCACTGGTGGTGGATGTTAAATTTGTGTTTATTGTGTGTTTTTGTTATTATTATATGTATGACTGCAAAGATTTTGTTCAGACCGAAAGGTCTGAATGACAATAAAGGATAATTTAATAAACGGGCATCGATCACTTGGGCTAGATGTTTTCAGCAGAGTTTACAAAACCTAGGCTAGTGGAGCCAGAGAATTGTGTATATCATGAAGAAAATTACAATTCTAACTCTTAATTGTACTCCAGACCTGTCTGTTTTTACACAAGGTTTGAATCTAGGGTGATATTCTTTATTTTTTACATTTTCAGGTTGGGTCAAGGGCTGGAATGGATGACTATGAAAACATCAGCAAAATAGGTACTTGCAAGCCAAAAAAAGCTTTGGAAAGAATTGACTAGCCAGTAACCAGGTGCCTTGTTCTTGGAAGACGGATCTTAAGCCACTGGAAGATGGTTATTGGCTGGGCACTTGAAACATGACGCACAGAGATTCTTTCCAATCGAAGCAGTTGGCCCCAGAACTGAAGGACAACCATCCTGGTGGACTAAACTCGCTGGAAAGAATGGCCTTGTGTGAATGTGCTGGATTTTTAACCTCTCGCAGTCCAAGATGCAGAACAAACTAATTGACTGAATCCTCCAGAAAACCCAACACTAACCGTGGAAGCATGCAGGCTCGGGTCAGAAAAGTGAAAGGAAAAAGCTGCTTGCAGTGTGCAGTTACCCTGAAATTTCCAGGGTAACTTTTGAGTACTCGAGAAATGTGTATACTGAGCTGGCTTGGTGTTTGTGCTCGCAGCTGAAGTGGGGCAAAGAGGACCTGTGTGTGGCCTGGACATTGGGGTATGCGTTTAATTCCCAACCTGACTACCAAGAGTACTTAATTATTTTGAACCTCAGGAACAGTCTTGCTTCTCGTCTAACTTCACCGGTTTTATTCTATCGAATGGCATATCATAAGATCACTGATCAGTATAAGTCTGTTTTAGGGCTTGAATAAATAGTCTTAGAGCGATTAAGTTTTGATACATCCATATTTTTTCCACTTCAGAGCTGATGTCAGTAGATTTGACAAAACTGTCCCAGTGTACAGCATTTTACTTTTTATCTTGTATAAAAGAAATTTAAAAGTTACGATAGAGAAGTGATTTGCTGCACTCTTGGCTGGGTGTGGGACAGTGAAAACTCTTGAGGCAGACTACCAGGCACATACCTCTTTCAACAATTGAGAGTTGTACTTGCTTCAACTGGTCCATCTTGCGATTACCCAGATACTTCATACTGAGCTCTGCTTTTCTCATTCATTCAACAAAACTACTCGGCAGAACCAGTTAATATTAGTGGCATCTAATATTAAATCCCACCTTTATTTCCCCCCTGTCTAATAGATCTGGCTGTTGAGGTTTTGTGCGCGGAGTTCCACGTTGTGTATTCTAACCAGCCCATGCATGGGAGTTGCATAGTTGAGGATGGTTTGTCGGTAGCGATGGGGCCCGTTAGCCAGAGAAACTTGAGCAAACTTACTGGAAGGATCGGCTACAATCTGAATTTGTTTCCTAATTAAATCAACAATAGGCAGGCATCCATTTGAAGAGGAGGGGTCTGGACCCGAAACGCCGCCTGTTCCTTCGCTCCATAAATGCTGAGTTTCTCCAGCTTTTTTTGTCTAGCTTCCATTTGATTAAAGGTTAGGCTGCACGGTGTATTTGTCCTCCCATTAACACTAGCCAACTTCCATTAACAGTATCCATCTCCCAACATGGGTGGGTGGAGATAAGAAACTATTTCAGCATGGCTATGGCACCAAATGCAAAGTTCCTGGGGTTAGAGATTGGTAACTGCTCCCCTTCGCAGACAGAATCTCTGCCTAACGTGCTAATCCTTTTGGGGATGATAGTGGGCTGACTTCATATTTCAAGCACAAAAGTGTTGGATCAAATCTTAGTCCTCCTGACCTCTTTGAAATCAGTGCCATGTGAAGTCAGCAGTGGGAAACTTTACAATGTGAGGTTTTTTTCCCCCCAAACAATTTTCTAATTAATAAGCAAAGGTTGGGGGAGAGCCTGAAGCACGGGATAGAATAATGGAACTGATTGGACTGTAAATTTAATTTAGGGGGTTGGGGTTTCTTTCACTGGAGTAGGCATTTTAATTTTTGAGAAGGAACTGCAGATGTTGGAAAATCGAAGGTAGACAAATGTTGGAGAAACTCGGTGCGGCAGCATCTATGGAGCGAAGGAAATGGGCAACGTTTTGGCCTGAACCGTCACCTATTTCCTTCGCTCCATAGATGCTGCCGCACCCACTGAGTTTCTCCAGCACTTTAGTCTACCTAGGCATTTTAATTTGTTCACACTGCAAATGGAGTTGGACATTTTGTGCCCTCCAGTTTTAAACGGTGAACTGATGTTTTTAAAAAGTGCAGCAAAGATGTCCAGTGATCAAGTACCTGAGTGATAGGATCGATATGTTGGTCTTTGTTTGCAGAATTGGACGCCACTCCCATTTTTATTTTTTGCATTTCACTCACATCTCTGCCAGATTGACCTTAACAGATGAGCTGTTTGTTTTGGCCCTGGTTGGTCCTTTCTCTTCTGAGTGTGTGCATCTGCTTGAAGGGTAAGCTAAGAGAACACTTCCCATGCTTTTAATATTTATGCTCCAAGCCTGGTATATGTGCAGATGTCCAATGTCACTGTAGTTCTGCTCCACTGCAGAGGTGGAAAAATAGCTTTGCCCAAATGTAACCATGCTGCCTTCTTTCACCTTTGCATGAGAATGTTTTTATCCTCGTGTAATAATTAAACCATTGTTCCTCCTCTCTTCCTTGCCGCTTCCCCCCCCCTCCTCCCCCCCTCTTGTGTGGTGTAGGATGGTCACAAATTGAGAGGTGACAAGGCCTGCAGGGTAGTTGAATATGAGGTAGTGGAGGTATGCTTAGAGCTTGCAAATTTGCCCATAAGCTGCAAACAATTAGATTATGTTTCTTAACAACGGTGCTTCAAAAGTATTGTACTTGAAGTTTTAAAACACTCGAGGCTGGTCATCCAAATTGCAGCAGGATGGTGACTTAATGAGTTGAATGTTGTAAGTTGCTGGGCTCTAGAGTTTGAAACTGTCAAAGATCTGAGACATTTTTTTGGGGTGGGGGGGAGAATAGAAAACCTTTCTATAAATGGTGAGTTGCTTACAATGTCTAGACTTGGATGGAAGGTCAAAAAGGAACTCATGTCGGGATTTGGAGCAAAACGCGCCATTTTTCAGTTGCAACGTTGCCTGTGGATGCAGGAGGCTCTACTGGAAGAATCTTGACTGCAATTGAATCTCTGTAGCTTACATCTGTGGCACCGGTTCTGAGATTTATGTGAATGCCATTGAAACTACTTCAGCCACAATGTAACTGAGATTGAAGAAACTATCCCTCTCCTTTAGTCAAGTACATTGATCAGAACATTGGGATAATAGATTCTACCTCCAATCTCATATTACATCCATCTGAATTATTAATTTAAATATTACTTGCCTTTTTAAACAAAATTGCCACCAAGTTAAAGGACTTAGTGGTGATAGGGTTTCTGCATTGATCATCTTCAATGATTTAATGAAGCATAGCACCACTGAGTGAACATAATTCCAAAGTCTCACTCTCTCATCTCTGCCCAAATTTCAGCAGCCAAGGTCAAGCTTAGACTCTGGGCTGTTTGTTTCGCATTTGTATTCATTGCCAAGATTCCACCTTTTAATGAAATGAGGCGGCTGGAATTTAACATTGGAAGTAAAGATGGGATTGGTGTGCGTTTTAGGTCTTGTGGCCTGTTGACATGGGGCTTCAACAGTGCCTGGTCTCGGTAAAGAATGGGGACATGAAAATGGAGAGAGGTAAAGGGCATTGCGCTCTTGCCAAGATTGGGCTGGGAAAACAAGTTTCCATTCATTTTTTTTTTTGTCAGATTCATTCAAGAATTTGTCTAATCCCTACTGAAAATAACAAGTAGGTTTGGTTTTGTTACACCCTACCGACTATTATTTTCTTCCTGACACCGCGCCCCAGGTGGCTGCTCACGCAGCATTTACTTTTCTACAATTCAACAGTCAGGCTCGTTGCTTCCTCTGATTTTGGTCATTAAACTCTCCTCCATGATGAACGAATGTGCAGCAAATGGGTCGAAGGGTGAATGTGTTTGAGTCTGTTTATTGGAGGTGGTTGGTGAGGTTTTACAGGTAAAATAGAACAGAGTACATCACAGGAACGGGTCCTGCGGCAAACAGTGTCTGTGCTGGAAGTGATGCCAAGACCAACTCCGATCTGCCTGCACATAATTTAGAACGTTAGGTCAAAATATATTTCTTTCTCGTTGGTCCCCTTTTCCTACTCAACCCTAATTTTGACTTGATCCTTTGCTACTTCTCAGACATGCAATGATTTTAATACATTGGTTTGTCACTGGGACAGTATTTTTGAATCCATAATGCATCTAGGGATTGGCCATGATGGAGCTGTATGGTCACAGTTCCTGTATGTGCTTTTGGTCCTTCTCTAGAAGCAATGCTGTTTTCGGGTACGTCCATACAAGCAAGACGATGTACCTTGGTGGTGAAGTGCCTCTTGGTGGTTTTTCTCGGGGTTTGTTAGACCTGCGAAAAAGTTCTATCTAGTTAGTTTTGGGAAAGAGTATAGTTTACGACCTTGTTGCACCCGAGTTTGCGGTAAGACCAACCTGAGTAATTTTCTGGCTCTCCAGGGAAGTCTAAACATGATCCACACACATGGTGGGAGGGCAGCAAACTGAGTATTAAACTTACTTGTCATTAGTAGTTGCCTCGTTGCAGAGCCATCTTTCCACCCAATCCTGCTTGAGTTCTAATGTATAGTCCCACTAAACAGTATCCAGGCGTGCAAGACCTGTGTCTATCTTTGTCTCTATCCAGGGTGGCTGCATGCATGGTGGAGGTGGCAGATACAAGAAGGATTCTTTTGCTGGTTGCAGGCCCTTCAGTCAGGGTTGGAGCTTGTACCTGGTCCAGCCTCGGTGCACTTTGCTTTAGATAGTTGTGTTTAGTTTGGAAGCTCCTGCCTTTGGCAATATTACTGTGGAATCTAGTAATAAATGCAACTGACCACTGAAGTAATGTCTCTCAAAATGGGTTCGGACTCTTACAAGCTCCATTGAGCAAGGGTTCTGCATATTGTCAGAATTTCTGCTTGTCCAACCCCTGATCCGCACCAATACATTTCCTTAGGTTTTTTCAATATTTTAAGAGCAATTGATTGATTTTTCAATATTGGATTTTCTGTTAAAGGGCCTGTCCCACTTTCACGGCTTAATTTACGACCTTTTATACTCGTGGACATTTTTAATCATGTTGGACAAAATGCCCCAACCTAATTGATGCCACGAGTGCCTACGACAAGCATCACTACCTACCTACAACCTCGTGGCGACCATGCTGCGAGTATGAGTCGAGGGCAAACTCGGTGTGAATTAGGCCGTGAAAGTGGGACGGGCCTATTATGCTGCAACGTGAGGAATTGGGACTCGAAATCTGGGCAAAGTTTATGCAGCCTCGTGTTCGTATGGCATAACGCCTCCACGCCTCACTGAGCAGTATTTGTGGAGAAATGGTTGCAATTTAATTTTGATCTTTCGCTGCCTTTGGTTTGTGTTTCGTTGGTCTTCAGAAGGACGGATCTGCAGGCGTACTTTGACTGGTTGTCAAGCGACTCATAGTGTAAACTCTTTTCAAACTTTTAAACCATTTGAGTGCAGCAAATGTGGGGAGAGGAGCCTTCAGTCGTTTAGCGAGGTTTGTATAAGCTAATGGAATGCGCTCATTTTAAATTGCTACTTTCACAGTGGGTGTGACAAGCAGGGAGATATTGACATCCTTGTGAAAATGGAGGGATATCATGGTTCTTATGGACATTTAATCTGCCTTAGCGACTTTAGCAACTTTCCCAACTTTAGGAGGATGTATATTCTTTTTGTAGTGTAAATTGTAATGAACTGCTGTTGGAACCCAGTAATTTTCATGGGGTTACCTGGTACCGAAGATTCTTGAAGCCAGCCCCTCGCTGAGTTGTGTGATTTTTATTCATCGAGATTGCTAGAATGGTGCAATACATTCAGGGACCTCTCTAATCGGCACCTCTCCCTGAATCAAATAATTGTCAAAAAAAAAATTGTCTCTGTGGGACAGTGGTTCGAACTCTGCTCCTTTTAGATTTTTAAGTATAGATGAAGTTTTAAGATTTTTGGGAGCCTTTTAGGTCAAATGGACCCACGGGATTTCTTGGAAACGTTCTACCTCCACCAACTGTGAACTTAATCTCGATGGAAACTGTACCGTCTACATTTGTTATGTATCTCCCTCCCTGGTTCCTGAGACCGTTTTTGTAATCGTGCTTTTGTCTCCGGGTATACAGAGACCGCCGATCATGTGGCTTTCTCTGCTGCCTCTGATGGTGGCCACTCGGATGTCAGCTTCATCAATTTTTCTTTTGTTTAAAAAAAAAATCTATTTAAGTATTAATATTTAACGGGGGACTCTCCTCAACTGAGGAAGAGAGCCAGTATTGAAAAGGTCATGTAACTGACAACATTGTTGCACTCTGTTTAAACTGTACATTGAAAATGCATTCAAAACATTTTTCATTCCAAGGACATGTGATACAGCATGTGTTTTAAATAAACTTTTTGTGATTTTTTTGCAATTGATGCTTTATCTTGTGTCTTTGTGTAATTTATTTTTCACAAAACTAGAATCATTTATTACAACTTCAGATTTTTTTTGTTGTCAGATGTACCTAGGTGCAGTGAAATGATTTGCTTTGCCTACAACCCAGTGAAATCATGCAGTTCTCAAGTGATAGGGACAGAATTCTGCCATTCGGCCCATCAAGTCTACTCCATCATTCAATCATGGCTGCTCTATCGCTCCCTCCTAACCCCATTCTCTTGCTTTCTCCCCATAACCCCTGACACCTGTACTAATGAAGAATCTATCTGCCTTAAAAATATCAATTTTTAACTGCCTTTATATCAAAAATATCAATTTTGACTGCCTCCACAGCGTTATGTGGCAATGAATAGGAGACCTCACCCAGGCAGCTCGCGTGTCGCCACGTTCTGGTGCTGACAAAGTTACAAAAAATCACCAAATAGTCTTGTCTGCTGCCAGCCTGCACACATGGTGGCATCCCCCCCCCCCCCAGCCTGTGTTCAGCTATTGCCGCGCTTTGTCCTGCCTTTTCTTCTTGCGTATGGCGAGCACAGCCTAAAGTTGTAGGACAACTTCTTCTATTTCATCTTGATTGTGCACGCCGGGTTGATTGCATTCGTCGAAACAGGTCGGACCACGTGAAGGTTGCAATCTCTCCCCCCCCACATTCACTCTGATCATCCGCAATCAGTACCTCTCCTCTCTCCCCACTGCTCTTCCTACCCCCCCCACCACAATCTGTCTGAAGAAGGGTCCTGACCTGAAATGTCACCTATCCATGTTCTCCAGAGATGTTGCCTAGCCCCCTGAGTTACTCCAGCACATTGTGTCCTTCCATACAAACCTCACTCGGTTTCATCTCAAGTGAGGTTAGTCATCCTGAAATGTTTACACATGGAACAGCCGTTCAGGCATTAAATGGTGAGCTCTGCTGTTCAGGACAAATAGTGTTCCAGGAGCAATGGGAATTGACAATACTGTACAGGATTTTATTACATTCATCAATACTGATGTTGTGGCCTGTCATTATTTACATTGAATCATTTGAACTGTTCTATTTATCAGGATTATATTACATCAGGTATTTACAACGTTAAAATATACAACTGTGTGCAGTCAGTGTTGGTTGGTCAGGGCAAGGATGGGTTTAGGCATTGCCAGCTGTTGGTGTACCCCCAGTAATCAAACTCTTTCCTGTAAGAAAACAACATATTTTAAGTTGAAGTCTAAGCAGCGAACCAGAAAAACGAACAACTCTTTGGGCGACTACTCACGGCCATACAGGCGTCACCCCGCGACACGCATAAGTGGGACAGGCCCTTTAATGCGTGATTTCTAGAAATTAAGTGCTTGGCTTAATTTTTTTTTCTGCATTTACTGGAAAGGAGGGTGGAACTGGATGAATGTACAATGCATCAGTCTCAGCACACTGATTAAATAACTAGTTCCAAAATATATACTTTTATATGATATGATGGTTTTGATCATAAGGTAAGGGGGTGGGGGGGAAAGAGTATGGGAATAAGTTAGTGAGAAACTAAAATACTTGGCTTGTGTGGATATGTAAAAGGAAAAGTAGCTAAAGTTACTCTGAATCACTTAACGGACTGGAGAACTAGCATTGGGAAATGGAAGAGAAATTGATGTAATAAGTGAATGATGATGTTTAGAGATTCAGCACAGACACAGGCCTTGTGGCCCACTGAGTCCGTACTTACCAGCGATCTGCGTACGCTACACACCAAAGCTATCCTAGGGACAATTTGCCAGGCCAATTAACCTGCGAACCTTGAGTGTGGGAGAAAACCAGAGCAGGTTACAGGGAGAACGTACAACTGCATGCAGATAACGTCTACAGTCGGGATTGAACCCGGGTCTTTGGTGCTGTCAGGCAGCAGCTCTACCTGCTGCGCCCACAGCGCAACGGGTCAGTCTGAAGAAGGATCTCAACCCAAAACGTCACCCGTTAGCTCTTCGGGCTAAGGAATTCAAGGGATGTTGGGGGGGGGGGGGGGTCTGAACGGGACACCGATTTTGGATGATAGCCATGATCATATTGAATGGCCTACTCCTGCACCTATTTTCTATGTTTCTATTCCTTTTCTCCAGAGAAGCTATCGGACCTGCTGAGTTACTCCAGTTCTTTGTGTCTATCTTTAGTGCCACCCAGGGTATTATAATTGTATATTGGTAACAGTATAGAGGAAGGTGGTATGGGATTATCGTCCACCAAAATCCCATGGATCTAGAATATTTCACACTGATGTAAGGGAAATATAAGCCTACCATGTATGAAAAGATAGGGGAATCAAGAACTAGCAGGTAGTTTTCTCGACTTTCACCCCATCATCCGTTGCATATCTTTCGCATCTGGAGTAGCTCAGCGGGTCAGGCAATATTTCTGGATAAAGGGATGGGTGACACTTTCGGTTGGGACAACTTCTCTGGACCAAACTCAATGTAACCCATCCTTTTTCTCCAGAGATGCTGCCTGACCCGCTGAGTTACTCCAGTACTTTGTGCCTCTCTTTGCTATAAACCAGCATCTGCAGTTCCTTTCTACACAAGAATTAGAGGGCATAGGTTTCAGGTGAGGGACGAGAAGAAAAAACGTTTAACAGGAACCTGAGAGACAACCTTTTCACTCAGGGTGATAGGTAGATGGGAGGAGCTGCCAGAGGAAGTAGGTGAGGCAGGTACAATAAGGATATTTGGGCAGGTAAATAGGAAAGGCGTAAAGGGATATGTGACTAGCTTTGTTGGGGCATTGTGGTTGGCATGAAGAAGATGGGCCAAAAGGCCTGTTTCTGTGCTGAACCACTCTACATCCATGACCAAGCATCGGTAAAAGGAAAATACTCAAATCTAAAAATGGTAACAGGATATTTTGTGGAGTAAATATGTTTTTTTCTAAGTCTAAGAGATCATGTTTGACAAAGAAGATAGACACAAAGTGCTGGAGTAACTCAGCGGATCAGGCAGCGTCTTAGTTTGGTTTAGTTTAGAGATACAGCGCGGAAACAGGCCCAGCGACCCCCGCACACTAACGCTACCCTACACTGGAGAGAAGGGATGTATCGACTTTCACCCCATCATCAGTCGCATATCTTTCACATCTGTAGCTTGCAGAATGCGCGAGCAAATCATTGATATGGTTTGTACCGACTTTCAGTGGAACTTTAAGTTGCCACATCAAAGGTTTACTAACTAAGGTTGCAGCATGCGGTATTTGGTCTGGTAAACTGCTGTGGATTGGTTCCCAAACTGAAAACAGGGTGGCACGGCGGTAGAGTTGCTGCCTCACAGCGCCAGAGACCTGGGTTTGATCCAGTCCATTGTGCCTGTACTGAGCTTGAGCATTAGTTCTCCCCTGATGAGGCAGCACACAGTCCTCGCCACCTTCCCCTCAGCCAACAATGAACCATTCTCTACATTTCCATACCATTGTCTGCTTTGATCTGTTGTTTTTTCACGCCTTCCCTCGCCATATCTCTAGACTCCCTCTCCCCGGACTCTGTCGTAAGAAGCGTCACCCATTCCTTCTCTCCAGAGATGCTGCCTGTCCCGCTGAGTTACCCCAGCATTTTGTGTCTACCTTCAGTGTAAATAAAGCATCTGCAGTTCCTTCCTGCACAAGTTTGTACTTTGTGCCTCTCTTCGCTAGAAACCAGCATCTGCTGGTTTATAGCGAATGTTGGTTAATCAGCTTTGGTAAAATTGTAAATTGTCCCCAGTGTGTAGGATAGTGCTAGTGTGCGGGGATCGCTGGTCGGCTGAAGGGTCAGTTTCCTCACTGTATCTCTAAAGTCTAATACAACAGGAATTGACTGATTGCCTTTGAGTTAGGAAATGATGATTACTGGCGGGCGGGGGGGGGGGGGGGTCACAAATCGGTGGTGGATGTTAATATCTCACCATTGATTTGAATGAAAAGCAAAATGTATCCAAGGGCAGGCACAAAATTCTGGAGGAACTTTGGTTTCCTCCCACACTCCAAAGACGTACAGGTTTGTAGGTTAATTGGCTTTGGTAAATGTAAAAAGGACCCCTAGTGGGTGTCGGATTGGGTTAATGAGCGGGGATCGCTGGTCTGCGCGGACCCGGTGGGCTGAAGGGCTCGTTTCTGTGCTGTCTCGCTAAACTGAACACGGATCGGTAACTTTTCGAGTTGGGACCCTTCTTCAAACTGAAGCAGGGTCCTGACCTGAAACGTCACCATATCCATATTCTCCAGGGATTACTCCAGCATTTTGTGTCTTCCCTTGGTGAAACAGCAACCCAATCCATCCCTCCGTTATGTTGAGGAACCTCACTGTATGGCGCAAGCTAAGGATTTGTATTTCTGGCATCTTACAGAGTCAGTTGCTCTGAACCACCTTAAAGATACAATTTACTCACGAAAGAAAAACCAAGATAGAAAGGAGATGGTTAGATAGATCAACAATAATTGAATGGTGGAACAGACCATGGGCCGAATGGCCTAATTCTGTCCCACGACTTATAAACTTGTGGCTTATGAACTGAAAATGATCGGTACAGATAGTAATCGGGAGGTATAAGCAAAATGCTGGAGTAACTCAGCGGGACAGGCAGCATCTCTGGATGGAAGAAGTGGGTGATGTTTCGGGTCGAGACCCTTCTTCAGACTGGGATGAGGGCTGTGATCGGGAGATGCAGATTGATTTGGACTCGAGTGACCACAGGCTTGTTGCGTTTGTACTTACTCTCGTGTGACCCTGCCACTTCTGCACACCAGCCCCGTGTCGCAGGGGCAGAGCTGGTTGATGCTGTACGCCAGCCCCCCGTCAGGCACGTAGCAATCCATTCCAAAGGTCAACCTCTTCTTGCAAATCATTTCCCCGTGGTGCCGCGCACAGCACATGGAGCCAGCGCAGTCTTCGTCCAGTTGGCAGCGTGCCCCTGGAAGCAATGCAAGCAGCAACGGTTTAATGTGACGGAAGCAACTGCAGATGCGGGTTTACGCTGAGTATAGATAGATAGATAGACACAATGTCTTCAACCTGTTGGAGTCATAGGAGCAGTATCACAGGTAGGGGGTATAGCTTTTGACTGCAGTTCTAATCCTGGTGCCCCCTTCCCAATTCAGGGCAGGTAGAGTTGCTGCCTTACAGCACCAGAGACCTGATCTCCCTGTGACCGCATGAGTTTTCTCTTTGGTTTAGAGGGAGATATTTGGTTTCCTCCCACACTAATTGGTTAATTGGCTTCTGTAAGTCATGTGTGGCGCGCTAGTTTAGTGCCAGGTAGAGTTGCTGGGAGAGGAAGAGGCCGGGGCAAGGGTTCATAAAAGTGATAGGTGGATCCAGATGAGGAGGTGTGACAGGCAGATGAGTTAGGTGAAGGGGGGGGAAGGAGTACGGGTGGAGATAGTAACCAAGGCTAGAGGTGGTAGAGAGGTCAAATGTCAAGAATGTCCCAAATAGAACAATGAAATTCTTGGGCACAGATGTGGAATCTGTTAAGAACGGGAGATGGGAAGTGACACATAGACCCAATGGAAGGGATGAGAATTGGGAGGGGGAGGGGGGGGGGGGGGGGGGGGGGGGAAGGTGTCCCAGTGTGTAGGAAAGTGCTAGTGTACGGGGTTATTATTGGTCGGCAAGCACTCGGTGGGCCGAAGGGCCTGTTTCCCAGTTGTATTTCTAAAGTCCAAAACCAGCAAGTTTGGGACTTTTGGATTAGTTCAGAGATACAGGGTCCACTGAGTCTTCACCGACCACCCCACGTACTAACGCTATCCTACCCACACTCGGGACAATTTACAATTTTACCAAAGCCAATTAACCTACAAACCTGTACGTCTTTGGAGTGCGGGAGGGAAAAAACATAGAAAATAGGTGCAAGAGGAGGCCATTTGGCCCTTTGAGCCAGCACTGCCATTCATTTTGATCATGGCTGATCATCCACAATCAGTACCCCGTGCCTGCCTTCTCCCCATATCCCTTGATTCCGCTAGCCCCTAGAGCTCCATCTAAATCTTTTAAATTCATCCAGTGAATTGGCCTCTACTGCCTTCTGTGGCAGACAATTCCACAAATTCACATCTCTGGGTGAATTTTTTTCTCATCTGAGTTCCAAATGGCCTACCCTTTATTCTTAGACTGTGGCCCTTGGTTCTGGACTCCCCCAACATTGGGAACATTTTTCCTGCATCTAGCTTGTCCAGTCCTTTTATAATTGTATACTTTTCACTTAGATCCCCTCCCATCCTTCTAAATTCCAGTGAATGCATGTCTAATCTTTCCAATCTTTTCTCATATGACAATCCCGCCATCCCGGGTATTAACCTGATGAACCTACGCTGCACTGCCTCAATAGCAAGGATGTCCTTCCTTACGGGGAAAACCCACGGAGAGAACGTACAAACTCCGTACAGGCAGCACCCGTGGTCAGGATCGAACCCGGGAACCCGGCGCTGTGAGGAGCGACTCTACCGCTGCGCCACCGTGACAGTTTTCTTACCTTCGTGTCTCTCGGGGATGGTGAGGTGGCACTGGCCAAACATGCAGCTCAGGCCTGGAGAACACTGACTGTCCTGCCGGCAGAAGTGACCTTGTTCTCTCAAAGAGACGCAGCGTCCAAAATGTTGGTCGCAAAAGAGTCCCGTGTCGCAGTCGTGGCCGAGCTCACAAGGTGCCTGAGGGGAACAATGCAAAGAAAGATAACTAAAATGTAAATATCGGCATTAAGGCCCATTTCTTTTCATCTGAGCACAGCCTGTTGTCCATTCACCAAACACGGATGGATGGTTGTATGCTGAGAGAATGGAGCGGCTGGGCTTGTACACTCTGGAGTTTAGAAGGACGAGAGGGTATCTCATTGAAACATATAAGATTGTTAAGGGATTGGACACACTAGAGTGAGGAAACATGTTCCCGATGTTGGGGGAGTCCAGAACCAGGGGGCACACACAGTTTAAGAATACGGAGTAAGTCATTTAAAATGGAGACGAGGAAACACTTTTTCTCACAGCGAGTGGTGAGTCTGTGGAATTCTCTGCCTCGGAGGGCAGTGGATGCTTTCAAGAGAGAGCTAGATAGGGTTCTTAAAAATAGCAGAGTCAGGGGATTTGGGGATAAGGCAGGAACGGGGTACTGATTGGGGATGATCAGCCATGATCACAATGAATGGTGGTGCTGGCTCGAAGGGCCGAATGGCCTACTCCTGCACCTATTGCTATTAAAAGTTAAAAAAAAAAAAATTGTTAAGTGTCACAGCTTGTTTGGCATAAACTAAATAAGACTTTAAATGTCACTTAATCCAAAGTATCTGTTCCGTGGAACTCAACGAAAAGCAAGGCATTTATTTATTAGGGTACGGGGTGATTATTGGTCAGCGCCAATAATCGGCAATTAAAAAAAATATTTTCAGAAATCATTTTAGCTGAACAAGATTTCTCATGTAAGTATCTCTTTGGGAAATTGAAAACTTTGAACGGAATCTGCTGTCACTCCCTACAAACCAAGAACAACTAATTAGTCTGAAGAAGGGTCTCGACCCGAAACGCCACCCATTCCTTCTCTGCAGAGATGCTGCCTGTCCCGCCGAGATACTCCAGCATTCTGTGTCTATCTTCGATCTAAACCAGCATCTGCAGTTCCTTCCTAAACAACTAATTAGTGGTCAAGGTCAGTCTGCAGTAAACTGGCCCATTTGGATCAAGTCAGCTTGCCCACACCGACCAACATGCCCCATCTACACGAGTACCACCTGCCTGCGTTTGGCCCGTATCCCTCCAAACCTGTCCTATCCATGTACCCGTCCCAACTGCTTCTTAAATGTTGGGATAGTCCAAACCTCAACTACCTCCTCCGGCAGCTCGTTCCATACACCCACCACCCACCCTCTGTGTGTAAAAGTCACCCCTCAGGTTCCTAATAAATCTTGTCCCCTTCACCTTAAACCAATGTCCTCGATTCCACTGCTGTCAACATGCCCCAGCTGCACTCGTCCCACCTGCCTGCATTTGGCCCATATCCCTCAAAGCCTATCCTATCCATGTGCCTGTCTAAATGTTTCTTAGACGTCGTGATGTTGCTTGCAAAGTCAACGACAGCAAGGTGACTTGGCTTCAAGCTCCTTTACCTGCTGCACCAGTTTACAGTCACCTCTCCCCTAAAATGAGATTGCTCTGGCTTCTGGCTCCTGCCCCCCCCCCCCCCCCCCCCCCCCCCATTCCCTCCTCATCTCCGCCACAATGCTCCATTCTTGAATCCTGGCAATAGCTACTCACAAAACATAGAAATTACTCTTCGGAAAAATTTTAATTTAAAACATTGGCTTACATTTTTCTAAGCTCCGAATAATGTTATACTTCCCAGAATCAACTGAATTTGACATTAACTCTTGGTTAAATATTGTTCATAGGCATTCTTTCCATGCCTAAGATTGACTTCAGATAAAAGGCAGAGTTAACAAACTAATGTCCTGGATTGTTACATGACTGGTTAGCATAGAAGGTAATGCAGAGAACTTAGGGAATAATTAACTCCTGCACTTTTAACTCTTGTACATTCTTTCAGATATTTTAAAGTTACTTTGATTAAAACATTGATTTACCGATTCAATCATCCAATCCATCTACTGTTTAGTCAGGAAAACAACAGGATAGGAAATGAGAAAATAAGGAACTGCAGATGATAGACATAAAATGCTGGAATGACTCCAGGTCAGGCAGCATCTCTGGAGCAAAGGGTTAGGTGACGTTTTGGGTCGATTTCCTTCTTCAGACCTTCAGAAGTCTGAAGAAGGGTTTCGACCCGAAACATTGCCTATTTCCTTCGCTCCATAGATGCTGCCTCACCCGCTGAGTTTCTCCAGCATTTTTGTCTACCTCCAGATCCTATTGTTTTTCTCCAGAGATGCTGCCAAATTCATTGAGTTACTCCAGCATTTTGTGCCTATCTTCAGTCTAAACCAGCATCTGCAGTTCCTTCCCACACAAGGAACTGCAGATGCTGGTTTATACAAAAGGACACAAAGTGCTGGAGTAACTCAGCGGGTCAGGCAGCATCTCTGGAGAACATACAGAAACTGCAGAAGGATCTCGATTGGAAACGTCGACTATCCATGTTCTCCAGGAACCCAGTATCTCCCATCTGAACCTGTTCTCTCAACCTCTGCGGCATTTCTGAAGAAGGTTCCCCGACCAGAAAGGTCATCGATCCACATCGTCTCCTGAGATGCTGCCTGACCTGCTGAGTTACTCCAGCACTTGGTGTCCCTCTGGTAAACATGGATAGGTGATGTTACCGTTTAAGAAGGAACTGCAGATGCTGGAAAATCGAAGGTAGACAGAAGTGCTGGAGAAACTCAGTGGTGCGGCAGCATCTGTGGAGCGACGGAAATAGGCAACGTTTCGGCCCGAAACCCTTCTTCAGACTGTCCCAGCTACACGAGTCCCACTGAGGTACTCCAGCATTTTGTGTCTACCTTAGAAACATAGAAAACAGGTGCAGAAGGAGGCCATTCGGCCCTTCGAGCCAGCACTGCCAATCATTGTGATCATTCCCTATCAATAACCCGTGCCTGCCTTCTCCCCATATCCCTTGACTCCACTAGCCCCTAGAGCTCTATCTAACTCTCTCTTAAATCCATCCAGTGACTTGGCCTCCACTGCCCTCTGTGGCAGGGAATTCCATAAATTCACAACTCTCTGGGTGAAAAAGTTTTTTCTCACCTCAGTCTTAAATGACCTCCCCTTTATTCTAAGACTGTGGCCCCTGGTTCTGGACTCGCCCAACATTGGGAACCTTTTTCCTGCATCCAGCTTGTCCATTCCTTTTATAATTTTATGTGTTTCTATAGGATCCCCCCTCATCCTTCTAAACTCCAGTGAATACAAGCCTAGTCTTTTCAATCTTTCCTCATATGACAGTCCCGCCATCCCAGGGATCAATCTCGTGAACCTACGCTGCACTGCCTCAATCACAAGGATGTCCTTCCTCAAATTAGGAGACCAAAACTGTACACAATACTCCAGATGTGGTCTCACCAGAGCCATGTACAACATTTAATATCTTTAAAGCCACCCGCACCCTCTCCCGTGCACTCACCTCATTCTGCAGCTCGCTTGGCAGTTGCTCGGAGTTGCTCTTTGCGGAGACCTCTTGAGGCCCCTTGTACGGAAGAGACAACATCCAGGCCCAGATATAGCCACCGGCAGTGGGTACGAACGCCAGGAAGCACAGCCAAAGAGCGATCAGCTTGACTGCTGCACACATCGTCAACCCAAGAGGGAAGCGGGGTAACACTGCGAAGACAGACACAAACAAAAAGCTGGATACTAAGTACGGATCTGATGCTGTTTGGTGGGTGAAGCCCCTTGAAGGTTCCCAAGCTCCTGCACTCTGGCTTTTTAAGGCATCCAGTCCAATCTTTGGCCCGATTAACTTGTTTGCTCGGCTAATGGGAAGGAGGGGCAATTAGTTGTTAACAGCTTAAAATTAATGAGATGTGCCACCAAACTGACACTGAATTAACTGGGCACACAAACAGGCTCTACACCCTAAGCTCCCAGTCTTGTTTGCAGAGAGAGTGAGTGGTTAGCCTCTGCCATTATGCATGGCTTATAAACACCAGCCAGTCCCAAGGCCCCACCTGGACATCTCAACCCCCAGCATCTTTATCTGTTTGCGGAGGCACAAACGAGTGTTTATCAGCTCCCTCCGTTCAGTTTTTGCCAGATTTAGCAACAATTACAGCCTTCAGCCAGCTCCAACAGTGCAAACTGTGTAAACATACTGAAGGGGGAAGGGGGTAGGGGTTGGGGGGGGGGGGTAGGGGTTGGGGGGGGGGGTAGGGAAATGTCTCTCCATTGACTGCCGTGATCAACGCTACTGAAAGTTTGGGGTCGGAAGACAATGTCCTGACGCATGTGTGGGAAGGAACTATAGATGCTGGTTAACACTGAAGATAGACACAAAAGGCTGGAGTAACTCCAGCTTTTTGTGTCTAAAGTACTGACGCATATTGGCCAAATGCGATAGACAATAATAGACAATAGGTGCAGGAGGAGGCCATTCGGTCCTTCGAGCCAGATTCAATGTGATCATGCCTGATCATCCACTATCAGTACCCCGTTCCTGCCTTCTCCCCATTTCCCCTGACTCCGCTATCTTTAAGAGCTCTATCTAGCTCTCTCTTGAAAACATCCAGAGAAACGGCCTCCACCGCCCTCTGAGGCAGAGAATTCCACAGACTCACAACTCTCTGTGTGAAAAAGTATTTCCTCATCTCCGTTCTAAATGGCTTACCCCTTATTCTTGAACTGTGGCCCCTGTTTCTGGACTCCCCCAACGTCGGGAACATGTTTTCTGCCTCTAGCCTGTCCAAACCCTTAATAATCTTACATGTTTCAATAAGATGCCCTCTCATCCTTCTAAATTCCAGAGTGTACAAGCCCAGCTGCTCCATTCTATCAACATATGACAGTCCCGCCATCCTGGGAATTAACCTTGTGAACCTACGCTGCGCTCCCTCAATAGCTCCCTGTTTTTCCACAGTTTGTTTGCACAGTAATATTTCATTTACAATTCAAAGGCAATGATAACTTTATGGACCAAATGTGCAGGAAGGAACTGCAGATGCAGGTTGACACCGTAGATAGACACAAAACGCTGGAGGAGTAACTCAGCGGGACAGACAGCCATTCTGGAGAGAAGGGATGGGTGACATTTTTGGGTCAAAGCCTTTCTTCAGGCCCATCTGTAGGCCAGATGGTCAGAATATTTTTTGTTAGGGTGGCAATGTCAAAGACTAGAGGGCATAGTATAGTTTAGTTTAATCTAGTTTAGTGACTCAGCGGGGAAACAGGCCCTTCGGCCCACGAGTGCATGCTGACCAGCGGTAGCTGTACACCAGTTCTAAGCCACACACTGGGGGCAATTTACAGAAGCCAATTCACCTACAAACCCGCACGTCTTTGGAATGTGGGAGGAAACCGGAGCACCCGGGGAAAACCCACGTGGCATTGGGAAGAACGTACAAACTCCGCACAGACAGCACCCGAAGTCAGGATCGAACTCGGTTCCCTGGCGCGGTGAGGCAGCGACTTGACCTCTGCTCCTTTCAGGTGAGAGGGGGCAAAGTTTAAAAGAGATGCGCGGGTGGCAAGATTTCTTTCAGAGAGTGGAGCGCGCGACCTGGGGTGATTCAATAATTATCCAGACAACAGATTAGATGACGGGAGGGCAAAACGAGGATTTGTTCCTCTTCTATGGAAAGTCTATTGTAAATGGGTGGTGCTGGCTAATTGCAATGATGCAGATTAATGATGTGGGGTTAGAGTGAAGCAGACTCAGCAAACACTGAGCAGATTGATGTAATTCTAGGGACAGACACCGTGGATCATTGGTATCTCTCTGTCTCCTCCTGGTCTGCACGGCAATATTTGCACAAACCCTGCTCCTAGCGCCAACCCAACTCCAACTCATTCCGATTTGATGATCTTAACGCTGGGACAAATAGCTTGCAAATAGACTGCGTTTGCCAACGTTTTTCCATCACTCTTAATACTCGCGTTTACCAGAGGGCTTAACATATGCATTTACTAAACTCCCTTTAAGCTTCGAGTAATATCAACAACCCTAAAGACAATGCCATATAATCTCCACTACAATCCTGATTAACAGCGGAGTTTTTTCTGATTTTGGTTGGACTAAATTGATTGATTTCAGCAAAAATGCGTTCATTTAATTTGATTTACACAATGCAAAACCACCTGGGCCCAAGAACGATAAGAGGTTTAAGGTGAGAGGGGAAAGATTTAACAGGGGTAGCGTTTTTCACTTAGTGGGTGGTGAGTGTGTACGGAACGAGCTGCCGGAGGAGGTATTTGAGGCATTTAAACAGCGTTCAGAAGAGTCTTGGGCAGCTAGATGGGTGGGAATGATTTGGAGGGATACGGGGCAAATGCAGTCAAGTCAACTTTATTTGTCACATACACATTCAGGATGTACAGTGAAATGAAAGTGGCAGTGCCCGCGGGATTGTAGGCACGGCAATCACTTGCAGGCAAATGGGACTAGGCGAGATGGGGCTGTGTAGTTCTCTGCCTCAGAGGGCGGTCGAGGCAGGTTCTCTGGATGCTTTCGAGAGAGAGATAGATAGGGCTCCTAAAAATAGCGGAGTCAGGGGATATGGGGAGAAGGCAGGAACGGGGTACTGATTAGGGACGATCAGCCATGATCACATTGAATGGCGGTGCTGGCCTGAAGGGCTGAATGGCCTACTCCTTGCACCTATTGTCAATTGTCTATTGTGTATCTTGGTCTGCATGGACAAGTTGGGCCATGGTGTATGACTATATAACTGCACCAAGTTGGGCTGGAGGGCCTGTTTCCATTCTGTACGACTCTATATCTGCACACCACACCACACAACGTAACAGTCTCTAGACTGCAGATACACACAAAAAGCTGGAGTAACTCAGCGGGACAGGCAGCATCTGTGTAGAGAAGGAATGGATGACTTTTCGAGTGGAGACCCTTCTTTAGTCGATAGACTGCAGCATACCTTTGGACCATTAATAGTTCATAGGTGTAGGAAGGAACTGCAGATGCTGGTTGACACTAAAGATCGACACAACATGCCTGTTTTGTGAGTAACTCAGCGCGACACGCACTATCTCCGGATGGAAGGATATACGTTGCAGGTGATGAGAGAATTGATGGTGATCAGGAACTCCAGAGGTTTGTTAGAAGAAGCTGCTGGATCGTGGATATCGAAAGTTGTAATGATATCAGCACAGGGAGAGAATGAGATGAGGAGAGAGTATAAAAAATAATATTTCTGCGGTTTTGATAGAACCTATAGATCCGAAATTCTGCCCCGTCGGTATAGACTGTCCCCGGATTATGAACATCTGACATGAATGAGTGTCCATAATATTATTAAATTCAAAAGTTCGACCTACTTATGATATAATACGACACGACAGAATTTTATTTATCCCAGGAGGGAAGTTGATCTGCCAACATTCATAATACACAAAACACATGAAATATGAAATTAAAGTGACGAGTGGAAAGGATAGGGGGGATGTGCAAAGATTGGGGGGGGGGGGGGGAGGGGGGAGTCAGTCTACCCCATGACAGAAGGGGGAGGAGTTGTACAGTTTGATAGCCACAGGGAAGCAGGATCTCCTGTGGCGTTCTGTGCTGCATCTTGGTGGAACCAGTCTGTTGCTGAAGGTGCTCTTCAGGTTGACCAGTGTGTCATGGAGGGGGTGAGCTGCATTGTCCAGGATGCTCCGCAGTTTGAGGAGCATCCTCCCCTCCAGGACCAACCTCCCATGAATCCAACTCCAACTCCGCCCCCTGGACAGAGCCGGCCTTCCTGATGAGTTTGTTGATCCTGTTGGCGTCCGCAGCCTTCGCCCTGCTGCCCCAGCACACGGCAGCGAAGAAGATGGCACTGGCTACCACCAATTGGTAGAACATCTGCAGCGTCTTACTGCAGATGTTGACGGAGCGGAACCTTCTCAAATAGTCCAGCCGGCTCTGACCCTTCTCGTACATACATACATACGCTTGTCCCCATGAGGGGCATAACTAGTTACCCCCTCTCTCTCTACTTTTTCTAATTGTTATTTCTTAGCAGTCTCATGTGTTTGTGATGTCTGTAGTAAAATACTGTGGAGCTATCGTTACCAAAGATCCAATAGCGGAGCAAGATGGACCACTGCTGCTAAATGCAATGGGCTGACGTGTAGTACGCAACGGAGCGGAACGTGGACCTTTTTGTCATCCATTTCAGTAACCCAACCCGACCCGACCCGACCCCACCCCACCCGACCCGACCCGACCCGACCCGACCCGACCCGACCCGACCCGACCCGACCCGACTCGACCCGACCCGACCCGAACCCACCCGACCCGACTCGCAGTGTAATCAACGTTGCGGGGGAACAGTTTGTGTTAATAAATTATAATTCTGAAAATGAGGAGAAGATTTTTACCAAAGAACCTTTATTTTTACGAGGATGTTTCCGTAACCGGCTCCCGTCTCCGCGCTAGTATCCTACGGGATACGGTTACGGAAATGGGGCCGGAAATTGCCCACGAATCTGCCCATGACCGTACTACGTCTGTTTCGGCGAGTGATCGATCTTGCTCGCTGTAGGATCTTTGGCCGTTGCCATGCTGAATGACACTTATGTATTTTCTGACTTACGGACTGAAACGACCCGTGGATGTTTGTAACTGTGGAACGTTTTCATTATTTGAGGACGGACTGGATTAATAAATGTGAAGAGTTTAAGAAGCATTTAGACGGGTACATGGATAGGACAGGTTTAGAAGGATATGGGCCAAACGCAGGCAGGTGGGACTGGTGTATCAGTTTAGTTTATTGTCACATGTACCGAGGTACAGTGAAAAGCTTTTGTTGCGCGCTAGCTAGTCAGCAGGAAGACAATACACGATTACAATCGAGCCATTTACAGTGTGTAGTTACATGATAACGGGAATAATGTGAATAATATTTAGTGTAAGATAAAGCCAGTCCGATTAAAGATAGTCCAAGGGTCCCCAATAAGGTTGATGGTAGTTCAGATACAGGCCCTTCAGACCACCGTGTCTGGGCCGACCAACGATCCCTACACACACTAACACTATCCTACACACACGCAAGGGACAATTTACAATCTTAGCTGAAGCCAGTGAACTTGTACATCTTTGGAGTGTGAGGGGGGGAAACCGGTGCACGCTGGGGAAAACCCACGCGGTCGCGCGGAGAACGTGCAAACTCCGCACAGACAGCGCCCGTCGTCAAAATCGAGCCCGGTCCCCTGGCGCTGTGAGGCGGCAACTCTACCGCTGCGCCACCGTGCCGCCCAGGCTAACAACTCGAGAAGAATTACGTGCAGGGTGCAGTTTACCAACAAACTGGATCTTTGGGACCAGGGATCACGGATGCAGGATTTGGAGTTTGCCATTTGGAAGGCGAGTGAATTTTCTTTGCCCAGAGACAGGAGATCCTGTGGACTTACACACTGCCAATGGGCACACCAGGAAGCTGGTAGATACATTTGTTAATGTTGAAGGAATAAAGGGATAGGGGAAGCAGGAATGAGGTACAGGAACGGACCATGATACACATGGATGGATGTACAGTATGGACCCAATGGGTCAAATTGTTAAAGAAGGAACTGCAGATGCTGGAAAGTCGAGGGTACACAAAATGCTGGAGAAACTCAGTAGGTGCAGCAGCATCTATGGAGCGAAGGAGATAGGTAACGTTTCGGGCCGAAACCCTTCTTCAGACGGATGGGGGGTGGGGGGAGGCGGGGGCGAAGAAAGGAAAAAGGAGGAGGAGGAGCCCGAGGGCTGAGGGAGAGGTGGGAAGGGGAGGAGACAGCAAGGGTCAACAGAATTGAGAGAATTCAATGTTCATGCCAAGAGGATGCAGACTCCCCAAGTGGAATATGAGGTGCTGTTCCTCCAATTTGCGGTGTTGCTCACTCTGGCCGTGGAGGAGGCCCAGGACAGAGAGGTCAGATACGGAATGGGAGGGGGAGCTGAAGTGCTGAGCCACCGGGAGGTCGGGTTGGTTATTGCGGACTGACCGGAGGTGTTCGGCGAAACGATCGCCAAGCCTCCGCTTGGGTCAAATTGTCCACTCCAGTTTCTATCCAATTTTGGCAAAAGAGGGGGCACCTGGATTTGAACCAGGGACCTCTTGATCTGCAGTCAAATGCTCTACCACTGAGCTATACCCCCATATCTCCTGAGGGTTCCGAAGATGTTTATATAAAGCGGAGAGATAATTACACATGCAAATACAACAAAAGCTCTTCACTGTACCTCGGTACACGTGACAATAAACTAAATTGATTGTCAAGATTCCAAGCTTATGTTTTGCACATCATCTGAGTTGCTGCGTTCTGGGCTTGCCGCGATGAGATCGCTGGTCAACAGTGTGCACATTATCACAGCACTGAATACGGGGAGGTAACCCTGAATGGCTCTCCGTCACATGCGGAGAACACCTGGTGGAGTGAGGGAGTAAATGTGTGAGGGGGGGACTTCATTTTGAAAGGCCTGGATAGAATGGATGTGGAAACATAGAAAATAGGTGCAGGAGGAGGCCATTCGGCCCTTCGAGCCAGCACCGGCATTCATTGTGATCATGGCTGATTGTCCTCAATCAATAACCCGTGCCTGCCTTCTCCCCATATCGCTTGACTCCACTAGCCCCTAGAGCTCTATCTAACTCTCTCTTAAATCCATCCAGTGACTTGGCCTCCACTGCCCTCTGTGGCAGGGAATTCCACAAATTCACAACTCTCTGGGTGAATTTTTTTTTTTCTCACCTCAGTCTTAAATGACCTCCCCTTTAGTCTAAGACTGTGGCCCCTGGTTTTGGACTCGACCAACATGAGGAACATGTTTCCTGCATATAGCTTATCCAGTCCTTTTATAATTTTATATGTTTCTATAAGATCCACCCTCATCCTTCTAAACTCCAGTGAATACAAGCCTAGTCTTTTAAATATTTCTTCATAAGACAGTCCCGCCATCTCAGGGATCAATCTCATGAACCTACGCTGCACTGCCTCAATCACAAGGATGTCCTTCCTCAAAATTAGGAGACCACAACTGTACACTATACTGCAGATGTGGTCTCACCAGAGCCCTATACAAATGCAGAAGAACTTCTCTACTCCTATTCTGAAATCCTCTTGTTATGAAGGCCAACATTCCATTAGCTTTCTTCACTGCCTGCTGTACCTGCACGCCAACCTTTAGTGACTGGTGAACAAGGACACCCAGGTCTCGCTGCATCTCCCCCTTACCTAACCTAACCCCATTGAGATAATAATCTGCCCCTTTGTTTTTGCTGCCAAAGTGGATGACCTCACATTTATCTATATTATACTGCATCTGCCACGCATCTGCCCACTCACCCAACCTGTCCAGCTCACCCTGCAACCTCCTAACATCCTCTTCACAGTTCACACTGCCACCCAGCTTGGTGTCAGAGGAAGTTTCCACTAGTGGAAAATAAAAGTCTCCTTTTGTTCTGAGGCTGTGCCCTCTGGTCCTAGATACCCACACCACTCTACATCTAAAGTCTAAAGTACAAAGACCTCGTCAGCCACCTCAAACCCCACAGAATGCAAGTCACCCTCCCTCCAAAAAGCAAGCAAGGAAAAAATAATAATTTACTGGGTGGAGAATGGTGGGTGGCACGGAGGCGCAGCGGTAGAGTTGCTACCTTCCAGCGCCGGAGACCCAAGTTCAATCCCGACTACGGGCGCTGTCTGTGCGGAGTTTCTACGTTCTCCCCGTGACCTGCGTGGGTTCTCTCCGAGATCTCCGGTTTCCTCCCACACTCCAAAGACGTGCAGGTTTGTAGGTTCATTGGCTTGTTATTAGAAAAATGTAAACATTGTCCTGGGTGTGCGTAGCACGGTGTTGGTGTGCGGGGATCGCTGGTCCGTGTGGACTCTGTGGGCCCAGGGGCCTTTTACGGCGCTGAATCTCAAAACTAAACTAAACTACCTGGATAGGTTCTTGATCAATAAACTGGAAGGCTACAGACCCAGTGGTAGGAGGTTGGATTAACCTAAATTTTTGGGATGGAAGGACAGGATGGGCTGAAAGGCCTTGTTACAGAGTCATAGAGCGATACAGTGTGGAAACAGGCCCTTCGGCCCAACTTGCCCACACCGGTCAACTTGTCCCAGCTGCACTAGTCCCACCTACCCGCGTTTGGCTCCAAACCTATCCTATCCATGTACCTATCCATATTACTTGGATAGGACAGGTATGGAGGCATTGGGACTAAACCGCTATCAATAACCCGTGCCTGCCTTCAATAACCCATGCCTGCCTTCTCCCCATATCCCTTGACTCCACTAGCCCCTAGAGCTCCATCTAACTCTTAAATCCATCCAGTGATTTGGCCTCCACTGCCCTCTGTGGCAGGGAATTCCACAAATTCACAACTCTCTGGGTGAAAAGGTTTTTCTCACCTCGGTCTTAAATGACCTCCCCTTTATTCTTATTTGGAGGATGTAGTGTTTAATAGCCTGATGGCTGTTGGGAAGAAGCTGTTCCTGAACCTGGACATTACAACATTCAGGCTCCTGTACCGTCTTCCCGATGGCAGGAGTGAAATGAGAGTGTGGCCAGGTGGTTTGGGTCTCTGGTGATGGTGGCTGCCTTTTTGAGGCAGTGACTCCGGTAAATCCCTTCGATGGTGGGGAGGTCAGAGCCAGTGATGTGCACTCTCTCTCTCTCTCTCTCTGACTCTCTCTCTCTCTCTCTCTCTCGCTCACTCCCTCTCTCTCTCTCTCCCTCCCTCCCTCCACCCTCTCTCCCCTCTCCCTCCTCCCTCCCCTCTCTCTCCCCTCTCTCTCTCCCCCTCCCTCTCCCTCTCTCACTCTCTCTCTCTCTCTCTCTCTCTCTCTCGCTCCCATTCTCTCTCTTGCTCTCTCCCTCTCCCTCCCTCTCTCTCTCTCTCTCTCTCCCCTCTCTCCCTCTCTCCCTCTCCCTCCCCCTCTCTCTCTCGCTCCCTCCCTCTCCCTCCCCCCCCTCTCTCCCTCTCCCTCTCTCTCTCTCTCCCCCTCTCCCCCTCTCTCCCTCTGTGAATTTCTGTGGCTCCGTATGGTTCCACGAGAAGGACTCGGTTGAATCTAACAGACCGGCCTTTCTATCCCAGCGACCCCTCTAGAACAACATCCCGTGACACACACACACGGGACTACAGTGCAAAGCAAACAGCCGAGGGCAGAAAGGATCGTTGAAAGGTTGACGAACCTCAATCAGCAGTGCAGGTTGCATGCTTTATTAGTCTCTGACATGGTAGGCTAGAAAGAGTTGAAGGCTGCCTGAGGGCTCATCATGCCTCATTGCTAACTGGTGACCTTCCAAACCTGTACACCCAGTGCGCAAGAATAAACAACCTCCGATATAATCTGAAGATAGACACAAAATGCTGGAGTAAATCAGCGGGACAGGCACCATCTCTGGAGCGAAGGAATGGGTGACATTTTGGGTCGAGACCCTTCTTCAGACATAGTCCATTGTGAAGCAAAGTAACGTTGCTTTGACCCAACAGGATTGTATTTTTACTCATGGAGAAGTCTATTTGCCCTTTTTGCTTCTGTATTTACATTCCTAGTTGTATCCTTAGGTCCCGAATTCTTGAATTAAGTTTCGGTCTTTTGCAATCATATGTTCATAGCAGCAGAATTAGGCCATTCGGCCCATCAAGTCTACTCCGCCATTCAATCATGGTTGATCTCTCCCCCCCCCCTCGCAACCCCATTCTCCTGCCTTCCCCCCAACTCCCAATGTCCCACAAAAGACCTGAAACGTCGCCTATTCCTCCGTTCCATAGATTCTGCCTCACCCGCTGAGTTTCTCCAGCATTTTTGTCTACCCTTGATTTTTCCAGCATCTGCAGTTCTTTCTTAAACTCAGATGCATTCCAAATCACAAGTGTCCCAACTCTCTGTTTAACCCTGGGTAACACATCATTCTGTGTTCAGCGAAAGGTCAGACAGAAGTTGGGCCGAAGGTCCTGTTTCCACATTGTATCAGCCTATGACTCTGTCACTTATGAATGTATGAACCTTCTATAATCCAGCATTGACTGCAGAGCCATTCCAGGTCACAAGTGTTTAGAACACTACTTCATTGGAACCCTTTGCTTCTCTTCCAAAAAACCATCAAGAACCAAGGAAACAGGAAATTAGCTGTAGCTGCAAATATTTAGCAAAGTCAAACACTTCAATATCTCTGGCTGTTTGTTTCAAGAGGCAAAATTGTGCAGGTGCAATAAGGCTGCGATCCCAGCATCGGGTGGCCCATCAGTGCACTATCTCATGGTGCGCCTCTGAGCAGAGCAGGCGACTGGGAGAGGGTGGAAAGGTCTATCGGGCGGAAAGGACAGATTGAAAATCGTGCAGCGGTAGAGTTGCTGCCTTACAGCGCTTGCAGCGCCAGAGACCCGGGTTCGATCCCGACTACGGGCGCTGTCTGTACGGACCCCGCGACCTGCGTGGGTTTTCTCCGAGATCTTCGGTTTCCTCCCACATTCAGGTTTGTAGGTTAATTGGCTTAGTGTGTGTGTGTAAATTGCCCCTAGTGTGTGTAGGATAGTGTACGGGGATCGCTGGTCGGGTGCGGGCTCGGTGGGCCGAATGGTCTGTTTCCGTGCTGTATCTCCAAACTAGATTGAAGACTGAAGGAAGAAAGGGCACTGGACTGACCAGTGAACCTTTGTAACTTTGTCAGCACCTAAACCTGTATATAGCCTCATGAGGCCTACCGCATCATTTCTCCGGCTTGTCTTGCAAAAACAAAGCATTTCACTGTACCTCGGTACGTCTGACAAAAAAGTATCATAGAATCATTTACCATAACTTCAGATTTTGCTTTGTGAAACAAAGAAATGTGGGCGGCAGGGTGTCGCAGTGGTAGAACTGCTGCCTTATGCCCCTGTCCCACTTAGGAAACCTGAACGGAAACCTCTGGAGACTTTGCGCCCCACCCGAGGTTTCCGTGCGGAGCCCGGAGGTTTTTGTCAGTCTCCCTGATGGTCGAAAGTGGTTTCCGTTTTAAAAATCGGTAATTTTTCAGTCGAAGCCGATTGCGATGCTAGTTGAAGGTGGTTGCCGGAGGACAAAAACCTCCGGGAACCGCACGGAAACCCTGGGTGGGGCGCAAAGTCTCCAGAGGTTTCCGTTCAGGTTTCCTAGGTCGGACAGGGGCATTACTGCGCCAGAAACCCGGGTTCAAGCCTGACTACGGGTGCTGTCTGTACAGAGTTTATACGTTCTCCCCGTGACCTGCGTGGGTTTTCTCCTCTTTCCTCCCACACTCCAAAGACATGCAGGTTTATCAGTTAATTGGCTTCGATAAAGATTGTAAATTGTCCCTAGTGTGTAGGATAGTGTTAGTGTACAGAGTGAGCGCTGGTCGGCACAGACGCGATGGGTTGAAAGGCGATGTATCTCGGAACTAAACTAAACGAAACTAAAATGCATTTACTTACTGTTTTGGATATTTTTCCAAGACAATTTACAAAATCACATGTCGTGCCTCCTCTAACGTCTGGAAGTCCCAAGGTGCCTTAGAGTCACTGGGGTTGCTCAGAAGTAATAATGAAAACAGAAGAAGCCACGGACAAAAACTAAAGACTGGAAGAGGGAACCTATGGCTTGGTTAAGGGGGTGAGTGGTACAGTGAAATTATTTTGTTGCGCGCAAACCATTCAGCGGAAAGACAATTACAATCGAGCCGTCCACAGCGTTCAGATACATGATAAAGGAAATAATGTGAATAATGTTTAGTACAAGATAAAGCCCCCATAATCATCATAGTTGAAAACATCAGCGGGCACGCTGCCTCACGATGCCGTGTACGTCGGTGATCGCAACTTCTACTGAGGCGTGGATGGCCGTTGGCTCTCCAGAGGCTCATCCGCCCTTTGACAGGTCTTGTTTTCTGTCCTTCTGGGGGTCCACAGCCCCCTCCTCACCTGGCAAACCAGGTGGGGGAGACGGTTTAGTCACCGACTCTCCGACCATGGAGCGGGTAGCACGGATTACATGGTACCCGTGGTGGGGGGATCTCCCCCCCCCGACCTGACCTAAAGGTAAACCCAGTAACGTCCAATCAAAGATAGTCGAGGGTCTTCAATGAAGTAGATAGTAGCTCAGGACTGAACTTTTAATGAGTCTCTTAATAAAGGAGAGTCAGAGAGTCGGGAAGGGTTAGAGTTTGCATTCCAGAAGATGAGGTCCAGACTGTTCAAGGTCCAGCCATCATCATTGGGACAAAGGAAGTGATAACTGCTGGAGTGCAGGAGGATGAGGGGTGATCTTGTAGAGGTGCACAAAATCATCAGAGGAATAGATCGAGTAGATGCACAGAGTCTCTTGCCCAGAGTAGGGGAATCGAGGACCAGAGGCAGAGGCTTAAGGTGAGGGGGGAAAGATTTAATAGGAATCTGAGGGGTAACTTTTTTACACAAAGGGTGGTGGGTGTATGGAACAAGCTGCTGGATGAGGTAGTTGAGGCAGGGACTATCCTAACATTTAAGAGACAATTGGATAGGTACATGGACAGGGGAGGTGTACAAGGATATGGACAAAACGCGAACAGTTGAGACCAGTGTAGATAGGGCGTTGGTTGCATAAGGGCCAGTTTCCGTGCTGTATGACTCTATGACTGTATGACAATGATGTACATAGGCTGGAGTAAGAGGGGTTTGCTTTAGAGAGGTGGGTGGCAATGCTTGTGGTGGGTTCACAGAGGTGGAAGAGGAAGAACGTGCAGGGCTTTACCCAAAGTCAAGGACTCAGAGTAGAGATATTAGAGATACAGCACGGAAACAGGCCCTTCGGCCCACCGAGTCCGCGCCGACCGGCGACCCCCCCCCCCCCCCGTAGACTAGCACTATCCCACTCACTGGGGACAATTTTAACATTTTTTTTTACAGAAGCCAATTAATTTACAAACCTGCGAGTCTTTTGGAGTGTGGAAGGAAGGAAGCCCGAGCACCCGGAGAAAAGCCACGCGGTCAGGGGGAAGGACGTCCAAATTCCGCACAGACACTAAAACCCATAGCCGCCGGTGCTGTACACCACCGTGCCGTCCCAAAGTCTCTTGCGTCTTGCTTAAAGATCAAAGGATGGCTAGAAATAAGGGAGGAGTCAAGCACATTGTGAGATTAAACAGACTGTGAGCCATAATAAGTGGATGCCAAAGCCACCACCCACGAACAATGGGCTGTGTTGGAGTAACTTCACACCGTGGCTCCTTGCTCCGCACGCCACTGTCAATGTTCACAGTGCAGTGCTTTGCCTTGAAGACAGGCACAAAATGCTGGAGTAACTCAGCGGGGCAGGCAGCGTCTCTGGAGAGAGGAATGGGTGACGTTTGGGAAGAATTAGTAGGTGTCAGGGGTTATGGGGAGAAGGCAGGAGATTGGGGCTAAGAGGGAGAGATAGATCAGCCATGATTGAATGACAGAGTTGACTTGATGGGCCGAATTACCTAATTCTGCTCCTATCATTTATGAAAGCAACAGCCCGCATCACCAATTCCTTGACAATAGACAATAGGTGCAGGAGTAGGCCATTCGGCCCTTCGAGCCAGCACTGCCATTCACTGTGATCATGGCTGATCATCCCCAATCAGTACCCTGTTCCTGCCTTTTCCTCATATCCTCTGACTCTGCTATTTTTAAGAGCCCTATCTAGCTCTCTCTTGAAAGCATCCAGAGAACCGACCTCTGAGGCAGAGAATTCCACAGACTCACTGCTCTCTGTGAGAAAAAGTGTTTCCTCGTCTCCGTTTTAAACTTGTTTTAATCCACGTTGCTGGCAACCAGAATGACAAACAGTGGTGGGGTAACAGACACAAAATACCACGGTCGCTCAGCGGGACAGGCAGCATCTCTGGAGAAAAGGAATAGGTGACGTTTCGGGTCGAGACCCTTCTTCAGGTAAGGTGATTCTTTCTGCCAAGAATGAGTTTGGTAAATTAATGTTTAATGGCCTCGACCCAAATGCCTATTCATGTTCCCTCAGAGTTACTCCAGCATTTTGTGTCTGCCTTCGGTGTAAACCAGCATCTGCAGTTCCTTCCTGCACAGTGCTTTGCCTGACCAGTCAGACTGGGCCTTGTCCCTTATCACGCTTCATTTTAGTGGAGACGGAATGAGAAGAGGATTTGAAGATTGCTATCTGCAGATTAGAACAGAAAGCCCGCCAGGCATCTTTTGCTGCTCCACACTCAGGGGGAGGTTTAGCCGAGCTGTACTCCTTATCAGAGCTCAGAGGTCCAGGTCACAGAGATCGGATCCACTTGGCGTTGCATAATGGAACTGCGGGAGAGATTTGCTGCAATATTTAAAGTGGAGATTGATTAGAGACATCGAGTCTTACTGCGTTGAAACAGGCGCTTGGCCCAACTCGCCCACGCCGACCGACATGTCCCATCTACGCTAGCCCCACCTGCCTGCATTTGGTCCATATCGCTCTAAACATCAGTCAAAGTCAATTTTATTCAGTGGCGGACTGGCCAGGGTGTCAGCTTGCCCTATATCAAGTGGGCCCCTGATGAAGTGGGCCCTCTATATCAAGTGGGCCCTGATGAAGTGGGCCCTCTATATCAAGTGGGCCCCCTTTGTCTCCTGGCAACCAATATTTTTAGACCCAGTCCGCCACTGATTTTATTCGTCTCATGCACCCGAAGGTGCAGTGAAATGAATTTGCCAGCAGCGATACACTTAAAAAGAACACAATTCAAAAGAATCAAATTCAACACAAACATCCACCACAGCATTCTTCGCTGTGATGGAAGGCAACAAGTTTCAGCCAGTCCCCCTCCATTGTTCACTCGTGGTCCGGGCTATAAACCCTCTCCATAGTCGCCGCTACGGACAGCCGGATGTACAGGCCCTCTGGCCGGGACGGTCAAACACACTCCGTGGCTTGGAGGCCCCGACTCGGCACTTTCCTACCGGAGACCACGGCTTCAGGATGCACAGGCTCTCCCGTCCATGTACCTATCTAAATGTTTCTTAAACATTGAGATAGTCCCTGCCTCAACTACCTCCTCCGGCAGCTCATTCCATGCAGCCACCACCCTTTGTGTGAAAAAAGTCACCACTTAGATTCCTATTAAATCTTTCCCCCCTCACCTTAAACCTCTGACCTCTGGTCCTCGATTCCCCTACTCTGGGCAAGAGACTCTGTGCCCTTTACCCGATCTATTCCTCTGATGATTTTGAGCACCTCTACAAGATCACCCCTCATCCTCCTGCGCTCCAGCAGTTATCACTTCCATTGTCCCAATGATGATGGCTGGACTATGAACAGTCTGGACCTCATCTTCTGGAATGCAAACTCTAACCCTTCCCGACTCTTTGACTCTTCTTTATTAAGAGACTCATTAAAAGTTCAGTCCTGAGCTACTATCTACCTCGTTGGAGACCCTTGTTGGAGACCCTCATTGGAGACCCTCGGACTATCTGTGATTACCCTTTGCTGACATTATTTTGCATAAAACGTTATTCACATTATTTCCTTTATCCTGTGTCCTGTACACCGTAGACAGCTCGATTGTAATCTTGTATCGTCTTTCTGGTGACATGTCAGCACGCAACAAAAGCACTTCACTGTACCTCGGTACACGTGACAATAAACTAAACTCAACTAAAACCACCCTTGAACCGAGGCATAGGTTCCCTATTGATGGTGGATGATCAGCCACGATCACAGTGAATGGCGGTGCGGGCTCGAAGGGCCGAATGGACTACTCCTGGGTGGGCACAATTGCTGGAGATACTCAGCGGGTGCGGCAGCATCTATGGAGCGAAGTTTTATTATGAACGTTTAATGCTTTATGTGTCTTTCCTAACTGTCACTGTATGTCATGTTGTCACTTGCGGGCGGAGCACCAAAGCAAATTCCTTGTATGTGAATACTTGGCCAATAAACTTCATTCATTCAGTCTGATGAAGAGTCTCGACCCGAATCGTCACCGGAGATGCTGCCTGTCCCACTGAGTTACTCCAGCACTCTATCTTTGGTTTAAACTAGCATCTGCAGTTCCTTCGAACACATCATGCCAAGTTAAACTGATCTCATCTGCCTGTACGCGGTCCATATCCCTCCATTCCCTGCCTATCTAAAAGCCTTTTAAATATCACTATAGTTTCTGCCTCCGTCACCAACCCTGGCAGTGAATTCCAGGGCCCCCCACCACCGTGTAAAAAAAAACTTGCCCCACACATCTCCATTAAACTTTTGTTTAAGAAGGAACAGCAGATGCTGGAAAATCAAAGGTAGACAAAAATGCTGGAGAAACCCAACGGGTGAGGCAGCATCTATGGAGCGAAGGAAAGGTTTTGGCCCGATACGTTGCTTATTTCCTTCGCTCCATAGATGCTGCCGCACCCGCTGAGTTTCTCCAGCATTTTTGTCTACCTTTGATTCTCCAGCATCTGTAGTCCCTTCTTGAACATTTGGCCTACTCCTGCACCTATTGTCCATTGTCTATTGTCTTCCAGTGTTCCTTTTGCGTCTGTGGCATCTTCTGATTTCTTTACTAAATCTTTCCGCCATCACCTTAAACCTGTGTCCTCTGGTTCTCAATTGCCCAACTCTGGGCAAGAGACTCTGTGCTGTGCGTGAAGCAGTGTCTCTGGATTTCAGTGCAATATCGCCCGCTCTTCCTTCTGAACCCGTGATCCCCTGATGGAAGGCGTCGCAGTCAGCTTGGTAACTGTGCTCGGACCCCACAGCTTTCTGATGGAGTGATGGTTTGCTTCTTTAGGGTATTTGTTCACATCACCACCTTGTACCTGTTCAAATTGGTTCCTTGGAAGCAGTATGCAGAAGGAAAGCAAACGGTAATTCCCATCAACCTGCGTAACCCTCCGGAATTGAATCAGGTTGTGGGCTCAAGAGTTTAGGATTGTTAATATTAGGAGGGTGGGAATAGGTTAAACATTAGTTGCAAATGAGGACTGTTCTTGCTTCCAGAAGGCGGTATGGTGGAGCAGCGGTAGAGTCGCTGCCTCACAGCGCCGGAGACCCGGGTTCGATCCTGACTACGGGTGCTGTCTGTACGGAGTTTGTACGTTCTCCCCGTGACCTGAATGGGTTTTCTCCGAGATCTTCGGTTTCCTCCCACACTCCAAAGACGTGTAGGTTAATTGTAATAAATTAAAATTGTCGCTAGTGTGTGTAGGATAGTATTAGCGTGCGGGGATCGCTGGTCGGTGCGGACCCGGTGGGCTGAAGGGCCTGTTTCCATGCTGTATCTCTAAACTAAACTAAAAAGCAAAAGGTGGAAAATGTTCCTGGTTTCGTGACGAAGAAACTAAAATGAGAATTATAAAAATATTCTTATTCTAGTAATTAGTAAAAAGGTAGCATGTTTTATACGTTTAGTTACCCATGCTGTAAAAAAATCCATGCCGACCATTCACCAATTCTATTTTATCACACTTTCTCATCCACACATTAGGAGGAGACATTTTACAGAGGCCAATTAATCTATAATCCCTTTGGGATGTGGAAGCGTACCGGAGGTTATAGGGAGAACATTCAAACGGACAGGACCGGTGGGTCAGGATCAAACCTGGTGTTGTGGGACACTCGACAAACTGCTCCATCCTAAAATATTGAAGAGGGGGCACCCAGATTTGAACTGGGGACCTCTTGATCTGCAGTCAAATGCTCTACCACTGAGCTATACCCCCATGTGGTGATAGAGGGGATAACCTAACTTCTAGGCATGTTGTTATGGAAGCAGATGGCCATTCAGTCCTTCAGTACGAAGATAAGACACAACAAACTGGGCATCTCATAGAAACATATAAAATTCTTCAGGAATAGGACAGGCTAGATGTACGAAAAATGTTCCCCAATGTTGGGGGGGGGGGGGGGGGGGGGTCCACAACCAGGGGTCATAGTTTAAGAATAAGGGGTAGGCAATTTAGGACTGAGATAAGGAAAAACTTTTTCACCCAGAGAATTGTGAATCTGTGGAATTCTCTGCCACAGAAGGCAGTGGAGGCCAATTCGCTGGATGTTTTCAAGAGAGAATTAGATATAGCTCATAGGGCTAACGGAATCAAGGGATATGGGGGGAAGGCAGGAACGGGGTACTGATTGGGGATGATCAGCCATGATCATATTGAATGGCGGTGCTGGCTCGAGGGGCAGAATGGCCTACTCCTGCACCTATTTTCAATGTTTTTATGTTCCTATGTTTGTCCTACCTGAACTCCCACCCATTTCTACTTCTCTCCACCTATATTCCTTCCTCTGGCTTTCTAATTCGCACTTCTTCTGTCTTTTCCATCTACCCTTTGTCAAATCATCTGCCTATCCTTTTTCTCCAGAGATGCTGCCTGACCCACTGAATGCTCCTGCACTTTGCATCTATCTTCGGTATAAACCGGCATCTGCAGTTCCTTCCTACACATCTACCTATCAAGAGACACCCCCCCCCCCCTCACCTATCAGTTGCCAGGTTTTGTTTGGCCCCTCTCTCCCCCCCCCCTCCCCCCCACCCCCCTCCACAATCAGCCTGAAGAAGGGTCCCGACCCAAAACGTCGCCTACCCGTGTTCTCCGGAGATGTTGCCGGATCCGCTGCGTTACTCCAGCACTGTGTATCACCTCTCACACCCAGCACCTTGCAGCATCCCACAAGGTGGAGGCACACTCAAAGTAGTGAGGAACAGAGTTGAAATCGGAGCAAGAGTTAGTCATTGAGAGCCTTGTGTTTATGTTCCCTTCTTCATGTTTACAAAGCCCTTAATGGGCTCGCCCCCACCTACATCAAAAGTCTGCTTACCCACCACACCACCTCCAGGTCCCTCAGATCGGCCGACTTGGGGTTGCTGATCATCCCGCGGTCTAGGCATACGCTCAGGGGCGACCGACCGCGCCTTTGCGGTTGCCTGTGGAACAGCATCCCTCTTCCCATCAGAACTGCCCCCTCCATCGTCAAGACTTAAAACTCACCTTTACTCTCAAGCCTTTCTTGACGTCCTCTGAGGGAGGGCTATATGTATGTATTTATGTATGTACTTAATCTACGAACCACTGTTGTATAACGTTAGTACCTCCACCTAAAGCACTTTGGTCAACGAGAGTTGTTTTTTAAATGTGCTATAGAAATAAAAATGACTTGAGCTTAGTTAGCTTAATGTTAGGACAGGTTTGGATGGATGTGGGCCAAATGCAGACAGGTGGGAATAGTGTTGGCGGGTGTGGGCAAGTTGGGCCGAAGGGCCTGTTTCCACGCTGTATGTTTCTATGACTCCCTGACTGCCTCCAATGCTGGCATATTCTTGCTTCGATAAAGGGACTTCTACAAAGGTTTGTGGATTGTGCCTCCACAGCTCTCTACTGTACAGCGTTCCAAAGAACTATCACCCTCTGGGTGAAGAAACGTCTCATCGCGCCCTGAATCACCCGCTCCTTATTTTTGAAAGTTTGAACCCAAAATCTAGACGTTCTTTTAGGAAGGAGATGAGGAAAAAAATTCTTTACTCAGGGGGTGGTGAATCTGTGGAATTATTTGCCACAGAAGGCTGTGGAGGCCAAGTCAGATGATATTTCTAAGGCAGAGATAGATAGATTTTTGATTAGTACGGGTGTCAGAGGTTATGGGGAGAAGGCAGGAGAATGGGGTGAGGAGGAAGAGACAGATCAGCCATGATTGAATGGCGGAGTAGACTTGATGGGCCGAATGGCCTAATTCTTCTCCTATTCCTTCTGACCTTAGACACCTCAGCCAGAAGATACATCAATTCCACATCCACCCATTCCATTGTATTTGGATGAGATACATCACATTTTACTAGCATTTGTGTCTACCTTTGATTTTTCCAGCATCTGCAGTTCTTTCTTTAACAGTCTTAAAGCCCTGTCCCACGGTATGAGATCATTCCAAGAGTTCTCCCGAGTTTGCCCTGATTCGAACTCGGAGATTTACGGTAATGGCCGCTCGTCGGTACTCGGGGCTCTCGTGGACATTTTTCAACGTGTTGAAAATTCTTCACGAGTCTTCCCGTGCTTACCTGCCGTGAGCGAGTCTTCCCGAGTACCTGCCGTTAGCGGTACGAACCGCTAAGCGACGTCCCCGAGCTCCGACGTACCCGCTACGTTCATTCTCCGTGCTTACCACGAGTTTGATTTTTTTTAAAACTCGGGAGAGCTCTTGGAATGAACTCGTACCGTGGGACAGGGCTTTTACAATCACATCCTTTTGGAAAATCCTGGCTTCTATGAAAGGCAGGGACACTCCAGAATTGATCATTATTTTGACCCCCATGAGCTTGATCTTAATAGAAAAAATGATATTACACCACCCTGGAGACTCTATCTCAGATTGTGCACCTACCCTCTTTAATTTTGTGTTATAAAAGGGGAGGATGATCTCCCTGGACTTTACTGGACTTTATAAAGAAAATCTTACACTAAATATTATTCCCTTTATCCTGTATCTGTACGCCTTGGACGGCTAGATTGTAATCACACATGGTCTTTCTGCTGACCAGATAGCACGCAACAAGAAAAAAACTTCACTGTACCTCGGTACACGTGACAATATACTGCGCTAAACTATGAGTTGGTGGTCACAAAGAATGTTGCTAGTTTACGAGTTTGTGAAAGGATTATTAGTATCACAGAGTCATTTAGCACAGAAACAGGCCCATTAAACCCACCATTTTTTACCCACACCGGCCAAAAAGTAGCCACTGCACTGATCCCGTCCACCAACCTTTTGTATGGGGGGTATAGCTCAGTGGTAGAGCATTTGACTGCAGATCAAGAGGTCCCCAGTTCAAATCTGGGTGCCCCCTCATCAATATTTAAGTTACTCACAATTATTTCTATTCCCAATTTGTGATAATAATAATCAGTTATAGTTTGCGTAGACACTTTAGTCCCACAACAAGTATTTTTAAAGCAGTTCAGCTAAAATCTAACTTTTTGCCATGAGCAGTGGGATCGATGGGAGGTTAAAATAATGATCAGTTCCAGAATGTCCCTGTCTTTCACTGAAGACAGGTTTTTCCAAAAGAATGCGATAGTAAGACAGGTGACATATCTCGTCAGAATTGGGTGGATGTGGAATTGATTTGTTTTTCTCTTTCAAATTGGTCTGACATTCTTGTTCCAATCTGAAACATTATATGTTTCGTTTAGTTTAGTTTAGAGATACAGCGTGGAAACAGGCCCTTCGGCCCACTGAGGCCGTGCCTCCAAGGATCACCCTGCACACGAACACTATCTTACACACCAGGGACTATTTACACGCTTTACCACAAGGCAATTAACCTCTAAACCTGTGTAGGAAGGAACTGCAGATACTGGTTTAAACTGAAGATAGACACAAAATGCTGGAGTAACTCAGCGGGACAGGCAGTATCTTTGGAGCGAAGGAATGGGTGATGTTTCGGGTCGAGACCCTTCTTCAGACTAGTTAGGGAAAAATAATCTGCAAACCTGTGTGGGAGGAAACTGGAGCAGCCAGAGAAAACCCACGTGGTCACAGGGAGAACGTACAAACTCCGTCCATAGTCAGGATTGAACCCAGATTTCTGGCGCTGTAATGCCCCTGTCCCACTTAGGAAACCTGAACGGAAACCTCTGGAGAATTTGTGCCCCACCCAAGGTTTCCGTGCGGTTCTCAGAGGTTTTTGTCCTCCATCAACCACCGATTTTTAAAACGGAAACCACTTTCGACCATTAGCGAGACTGACAAAAACCTCCAGGAACCGCACGGATAATCACAGATAATCCTATAATCACAGATTGGGACTAGAAAGAAATTTGAATAACTGAAATATTGATGAGGGGGCACCCAGATTTGAACTGGGGACCTCTTGATCTGCAGTCAAATGCTCTACCACTGAGCTATACCCCCAATTCGAGAGTTATAGAGTGATGCAACGTGGAAACAGGCGTCTCCTCCCCACCTTGCTCACGCCAACCAACACGCCCACCTATACTAGTCCTGTAAATACGCTTTTAATGCTTACCCCCTCTAGTCTAGTTCAGTAAACACTGGAGCACTGGACCAACTAAACTTTATTTTTAGAATGAACAGCAAATTCCCCTATGCGCTACCTAAACCACCGCGGGTTCGATCCGTGTCTCTGCCTGGCCACACCCTTCAGCCTCGTGCAAGCAGACACACTCCAAAAGGTCACACAGTCCCAAGCATCCCTCCAGAAAATCGACATCGATCTAAAATGGTGCTACCTTTTATAGGTCCACGTATCTTGAGGGGCCGAACTACATATGGGTGGTCTCTTTACAGTCCAATCAAACGTATGAATTACATCAACACACAATTGACAGTTCCCCAAACCAATTACAGAGTCTTCCATACAATGTTTGCAGAAGCTTCTGGAAGGAAGCTAACTAACTGAATAATGCAACATTTACCCTGGAACTCAAAACAATCCTGCCAGGGCTTAACACTTTGGCCAATCAACAAACAGCAGGGTAACTGTCTTGCAATATTATTTACATTATTTACAATTCCTTTGCAGCAACCCAATCAAACTCATGCATTCACAATACCTTGGAGTTCCTTCTGCATGATTCTCATACATTAAGATACTTATTAATTTCTTATCTGAAGCACTGATCTGGGACCTAGACTTCACGGCACCAGCTAGCAGCTTGTGGCATCTCCTGCAGAATTGACCATCAGGCCTTGTGCAGGCATGGATTCTGTACTTTATTTTGGCCCTCTTTTGGCTCTGTTTTGGCCAGGATTTAAAGTCAAACCTGCCTGCGTTTGGCCCATATCCCTCTAACCCTGGCCTATCCATGTACCTGTCTAAATGTTTATTGAACATTGTGACAATACCTGCCTCATCTATCTCCTCCGGCGGCTCGTTCCGTACACCCGTCACCATTCATGTAAAGAACATGACCCCTCAGGTTCCTATTAAATCTTTACCCCCTCATCGTACACCTACATCCTCTGATTCACGAATCCCCCTACTCTGGGGCAGCTTTTCTGGAGAACATGAACATGGAGAACCTTGATCGGACTTTGCTGGCTTTACCTTGCACTAAACGTTATTCCCTTATCAGGTATCTGTACACTGCAAATGGCTCGATTGTAACCATGCATTGTCTTCTGCTTATTGGTTAGTGCGCAACAAAAGCTTTTCACTGCACCTGTGACAATAAATTAGACTAAACTGTATAGGTGACGTAACAGATTGGGGCCCTCCTTTAGACTGATCGTGTTGGAAGGCTGGAAGCTGGAAACGAGGAGGGGGCAGGACAAAGGGGAGGCACGGTGGCGCAGCGGTAGAGTTGCAGCCTAACAGCGCCAGAGACCCGGGTTCGATCCTGACTATGGGCGCTGTCTATACGGAGTTTGTACGTTCTCCCCGTGACTTGCATGGGTTTTTAAATCCGAGATCTTCGGTTTCCTCCCGCACTCCAAAGACGTGCTGGCTTGTAGGCTAATTGTATGCATGTAAATTGTTGCTAATGTGTGTAGGACAGTGTTAGTGTATACATGTAAATTGTTGCTAATATGCGTAGGATAGTGTTAGTGTATACATGTAAATTGTTGCTAATATGTGTAGGATAGTGTTAATGTATACATGTAAATTGTTGCTAATATGTGTAGGATAGTGTAAGTATGCGGGGATCGTAGGTCGGCGCAGACTCGGTGGGCTGAAGTTTACTAGACTCGGTTTCCGCGCTGTACCTCTAAACCAAGCTAAACAAGGCTTGGCAGGTGATGGTTGGAGCAACCTGATCCGATGGGCATCCAGGTGAGTGGAAAAACATTCCTCCTATTTAGAAATCAACTCCCATTAATATTTAAATTTAAATTTAAATTTAAATGATGGAAATTTACAGAAGACTAGAATTCCATCTTAACATCCACACACTTATATTTCACTGTGTGGGGGTGTATAACTCAGTGGTAGAGCATTTGACTGCAGATCAGGAGGTCCCTAGTTCAAATCCAGGTTGCTCCTCAAATTACCTCTTTTAATATCTCTAATGAATGTATAAACACTGAGAATGTCATAACAACTTTTGCACTGTTCATGTTTTATGCGATTTTTATTTCAAATAAAGTAAAAAAAATTCACTCCCTAGTCAAACTTTGCTTCTTGGAACAATAATTACTTTTAAAACATGATGTGTGATTATGATAATATCAGGTAAAGTACATAATAGTTTGATAATATCATGTACATAGAGTTTGTACATTCTCCCCGTGACCTGCGTGGGTTTTTTTCTCCGAGATCTCCGTAAAGGGCGGCACGGTGGCGCAGCGGTAGAGTTGCTGCCTTACAGCGCTTGCAGCACCGAGACCCGGGTTCGATCCGACTACGGGTGCTGTCTGTATGGAGTTTGTACATTCTCCCCGTGACCTGCGTGGGTTTTTTTCTCCGAGATCTTCAGTTTCCTCCGAAACCGCACAGGTTTGTAGGTTAATTGGCTTGGTGCATGTGTAAATTGTCCTGTGTGTGTGTGTGGGATGGTGTTGGTGAGCTGGGGTCGGTGTGCACTCGGTGGGCCGAAGGGCCTGTTTCCGTGCCGTATCTCTGAACTAAACTAATAGTTATAATCTTGCCTGAAGAAGGGTTCCATCCCGAAAAGTCACCTGTCCTTTTTCTCCAGAGATGCTGCCGGACCTGACATCTGCGGAGAAAGTGCAGATAAAAAAGTGCAAGGGCCATAACGAGGTAGATTGGAAGAACAGGGATACATCCCAAACAGATGTCGGTATTTTGCAATTAAACATCTCCTAGATTCCAATTTTGGATTTCCTGCAATAACCTAAGCTGGAGATGTTGAATCGTTGCCTTTTGGGATAAGACAAAGATCAGCATGGGGGCACCCGGATTTGAACTGGGGACCATTTGATCTGCAGTCGAATGCTCGACCACTGAGCTATACGACCAATACCTACCTACCAGCCAGCAGAAAGACAACACATGATTACAATCGAGCCGTTCGCAGTGTACAGTTGCATGATAAGGGAAAAACGTTTAATGCAAGCTAAAGCTAATGAAGCCCGATCAAAGATAGTCCGAGGGTCCCCAACGAGGTAGATAGTAGTTCAGGACTGCTCTCGGCCCCACAGCAGAAGCGTGCACGTCGCGGGGCTGGAAACTGGAAGTATCCCGAGCTAATTCTGCCACCACCATCATCTATTGCGACAGGTGATGGCTCCCACTGATTGTCGCCGGAAGCTCGCGTCCTTTTCAGGACGGACGATGACAGCGAGGTGAACAAGATGGACATGAAAAGAAGAAGCTGACTGCTCTCTAATTGTGGTGGGTGGTTCAGTTGCCTGATAAGGGAAGAGAAACTGTCCCGGAATCTGGAGGTGTGCATTTTCACACTTCTATACCTTTTGCCCGATGGGAGAGGGGAGAAGAGGGAGCGACCGGGGTGCGACTGGTCCTTGATGATGCAGCTGGCCTTGCCGAGGCAGCGTGAGGTGTAGATGGAGTCAATGGAAGGGAGGTTGGTTTGTGTGATGGTCTGGGCTGCGTCCACAACACACTGCAATTTCTTGGTGGTCTTGGATGGAGCCGTCCCCAAACAAAACTGCGATGCATCCCGATAACATGTTTTTCCACATGATTTCTATTAAATCCAAGGTGGACTGGAGAAACTCAGCGGGTGAGGCAGCATCTATGCAGAGAAGGAATAGGCGACGTTTCAGGTCGTGACCCTTCTTCAGACCCAAAACATCGCCTATTCCTTCTCTCCAGAGATGCCGCCTCACCTGCTGAATTTCTCCAGCATTTTTGTCTACCTTCGATTTTTTTCCAGCAAATCCATGTTTTTTGTGAATTGCAACTCTAGTTATGTTTCTTCATGACAGATGCTGCCTGAATGTATCTAACATCCGCAACATCTCACTTTTAAATTTCAATAATCATGAAAGATAGCGCAGTTAAACTTTCATACTTCGGGATATCAATAAGATAAGTAAGGGGGCATCCAGATTTGAACTGGGGACCTCTTGATCTGCAGTCAAATGCTCTACCACTGAGCTATACCCCCTACACACTTCAATAAAAACTTCCAGAGGAATGAACACCAAAATAGACTTGGAAAATTAAATTTATATTGGATGGGAGATTTCCAAAAATGTATCAGGATTTGATTTAAATAATTCTAATCTTTCAACAATACTTCCAGACAGTTGGTCCTGTTATGGATCTTGATCACTGCTGAGGAGGAGATGTGTTTAACCTACATTATTTGTAATAAATGTCAGTGGGTGCAGGGAAGGGGGGGGGGGGGGGGGGGGGGGGGGGGGGGGGGGGGGGGAGGAAGAGAGTGTCTCGATCCCCAATCTAATAATACACTAATCTATACTCCCAGACTTGCTGTTACTTGCTTTATGCAATATTAACCACTTATTTCTTTCATTATGACATATATATTCATGTTGCACATTGGTAGAGTTACTGCCTTACAGCGCCAGAGACACCGGTTCGATCCTGACTACAGGTGCTGTCTGTACTGAGTTTTTGCACATTCTCCCTGTGACCACGTGGGTTTTCTCCGGGATCTTCAGGGTCATGTTCACAGCGGGGTTAAATCAGTAACGGGTCTACGGATCTTCACATCTAGCCTTTTTTGCCTCTGTCTTACAACATGAAGAACTAGAAACATAAACAGAGAAACATAGACAATAGGTGCAGGAGTAGGCCATTCAGCCCTTCGAGCCAGCACCGCCATTCAATGTGATCATGGCTGATCCTGCTTTTTCCCCATATCCCTTGATTCCGTTAGCCCGATGAGCTAAATCTCACTCTCTTTTGAAAACATCCAATGAATTGGCCTCCACTACCTTCTTTGGCAGAGAATTCAATAGATACAATAGATCCCACACAGATTTATTTGCCTTTATACTCCACAATTTGAGATTTGTAAAAGAAAAACATCAAATGTGGTTAAAGTGCACATTGTCAGATTTTAATAAAGGCCATTTTTGTACATTTTGGTTTCACCATGTAGAAATTTCACAGATTCACAACTCTCTGGGTGAAAACGTTTTTCCTCAACTCAGTCCTAAATGGCCTACCCCTTATTCGTAAACTGTGACCCCTGGTTCTGGACTCCCCCAACAACGGGAACATTTTTCCTGCATCTAGCCTGTCCTAGAGTTGGGAATCTGTAATGCTGGGATTGGGACCGTAGAGAAAGGATTTCCCCTTGCACCCAATCCAGCTGCCAACCGCTTGCACAGACGGCCCTGGCCTCTTGACTCCACTTGTGAAGAATTCAGAAGACCAGCTGAAGGAACTTTCTAATAGTTTGTGAACTTTCAGGGGACGTGCTCCCCCTTGTGGGAAGAGTTGATAGTACAGGCTGCAACTGCACAAAACAAACCTTGTCCATAAGTCTGAAGAAGGGTCTCGACCCGAAACGTCGCCTATCTCCTTCGCTCCTTAGATGCTGCTGCACCCGCTGAGTTTCTCCAGCCTTTTGTGTAACCCTTGTCCACAAGTCAATGCACGACTTGAAGTCATTGTCATACAGCAGGAAAAACAGGCCCCAGCTTGCTCATGCCAACCAAGGTGCCACGCCTACACTAGTACCCCCCTGCCCATTTTTGACCCATATCCCTCTAAACTAAACCTTTCCTATCCATGTACCTGCCCAAATGTTTGTTATATGTTGTGATAGTTCCTGCCTCAACTACCTCTCCTACATCGAAAAATAGGTGCAGGAGTAGGCCATTCGGCCCTTTGAGCCAGCACCGCCATTCAATATGATCATGGCTGATCATCTAAAATCAGTTCACTGTTCCTACCTTCTCCCTATATCCCTTGATTCCGTTGGCCCTAAGAGCAAAATCTAACTCTCTCTTGAAAACATCCAATGAATTGGCCTCCACTGCCTACTGTGGCAGAGAATTCCACAGATTCACAACTCACTTGATGGTGAAAAAGCTTTTCCTCATCTCAGTCCTAAATGGCCTACTCCTTATTCTTAAACTGTAACCCCTGGTTCTGGACTCCCCCAACATCGGGAACATTTTTCCTGCATCTAGCCTGTTCAATCCTTTAAGAATTTTATATGTTTCTATAAGATCCCCGCACATCCTTCTAAATTCCAGTGAATACAAGCCCAGTCGACCCATTCTTTCATCATATGTAGGTCCTGCCATCCCGGGAATTAAGCTGGTGAATCTACGCTGCACTCCCTCAGTTGCAATAATATCCTTCCTCGTATTAGGAGACCAAAATTGCACACAATACTCCAGGTGTGGTCTCACCCAGGGCCCTATACAACGGCAGTAGGACCTCCTTGCTCCTAAACTCAAATCCTCTTGCAATGAAGGCCAACATGCCATCAGCTTTCTTCACTGCCTGCTGTACCTGCATGGTTACCTACAGTGACTGGTGTACAAGCGCACCCAGGTCTTGTAGCACCTCCCCTTATCCTAATCTGAAACCATTCAAATCATAATCTGCCTTCCTGTTCTTGCCACCAGAGTGGATAAGGTCACATTTATCCGCATTATACTGCATCTGCCATGCATCTGCTCACTCACCCAACCTATCCACGTCACCCTGCAGCCTAATGGCATCCTCCTTGCATCTCACACTGCCACCCAGCCTTGTGTCATCCGCAAACGTGGAGATGTTACATTTAATTCCCTCGTCTAAATCGTTAATATATATTGTAAATAAGTGAGGTCCCAGCACCAAGCCTTGCGGCACCCCACTAGTCACTGCCTGCCATTCTGAAAAGGATCCCGTTATTTCCTACTCTTTGCATCCTGTCTGCCAACTAGTTTTCTATCCATGTCAATACCCTACCCCCGATACCATGTGCTCTAATTTTGCACACTCCTGTCAGCTCGTTCCAGAAAGCCACCACACTCTGCGTGAAAAAGCTGCTCCTCCGATTCTTATTAAATCTTTCCCCTCTGACCTTAAATCTATGTCCTTCAGTTCTTCATTTCCCTACTTTGGGGCAAACTGGCTGGCAGACCAGGGTAAACGATTTAAATCTTTTTAATAAGAATTAGTATGGGTGTCAGGGGTTATGGGAGAAGGCTGGAGAATGGGGTTTGGAGGGAAGAGATAGGTCAGCCATGATTGAATGGCATAGATGTGATGGGCCGATTGGCCTCATTCTGCTCCTATCACTTATGAAAGTGACTTGTTTTAATTCAGGGTAGACAAAAGTGTTGAAGAAACTCAGAGGGTGCAGCAGCATCTATGGAGCGAAGGAATTAGGTTTTAATTCAGGTTGTTGGCAACAGAATGACAAACAGTGGTAAGGTGACAGACACAAAGTCGCCGGGGTATCTCATCGGGTCAGGTGGCATCTCTGGAGAAACCTGTAGAAAGGCAGATGCTAATCTAGTCGAGTCCCTTCTTCAGGTAAGCTGATTCCTTCTGGCAAGAATGAGTTGGCAAATTGCTGTTTAATAGCCTCGACCCAAATGCCTAATCCTGTTCTCCAGAGATGCTGTCTGACCCCTGAGTTCCTCCAGCACCGTGTATTTTTCAAAAGTGAAAGTTCAACTTCCCACACTTTTTGATGTGGGAAAAGATGTGGGGTGTCATTTTCTTATTGAAAATATTCAAATCTTTTATGCAGACTAATGGGCCTGTCCCACTTTGACGTTTTTTTAGGCGACTAGTTTACCCCCACATGTTTGCCGGTGGAAACTGGGAGTCGTCTCCTCAGTCGCGCAAATCATCGTGGCGTCTTTCTGGTCGCCGCTAACTTTTCAACATGTTAATCGAATTTTCCACCTTTAATGAATAAACTAAATATGAATATTCAATACTGGAAAATACTTCCTATTTCAATGTTCGGTAGAATTAATGCTATAAAAATGATTTTTCTACCGCAATTATTGTACCTATTTCAATCCATCCCGATATATATTCCAAAATCTTTTTTTTAAAAAGTAGACTCTACTGTTACAAGTTTCATCTGGGACTACAAGAATCATAGAATAAATAAAAAACATTTATGTAAATCAAAGATTAATGGAGGTTTAGCTCTACCAAACTTTTTGTTTTATTTCTGGGCAGTTTATATTAAAAACATGAATTTTTGGCTGGAAGAAATGGATCAACAACCAGAATGCTTAAGGATGGAAAAGGAGGATTGTCTACCTTTTGAAATCGGTTCAATTATATTTGCAACGACAAAATTGCACAAAAAAACTTATGGGGAAAACCCTATAATATATAGTGGTACACAAATCTGGAAACAACTTAAAAAGGCTCTAAAACTGGATAATATACCACTCTGTCTCCCTAATGTAAACAATCCCTTATTCAAACCTTCCATGCTAGATAAAGGCTTTATACAATGGAAAAACTATGGAATCAAAAGGGTGGAACACCTTTACAAGAAAGGCATTTATCTCTCATTTCAGGAACTGCAACAGATGGGTTACACTCAAATAATTTTTTTCGATACACTCAAATTATTTTTTTTTCGATACCTACAACTCAGAGATTATGTTAGGTCAAATACACAAGATTATAGGAATAGGGAACCAGAAATCCTAGATGAATGTCTGAATAAGCATCCTAACACAGAAAAATTAATAACTTATATTTACAACACCCTTTTAGATAGTGAGATACCATCAACGGAATCATATAGACACACAAGGGAAAATGAAATAAATCAATCCATAACGAAAGATATATGGGACAAAAGTTTACAATACATACATCAATGCTCGCTAAACTCCAGACATGCTCTAATACAATTTAAAGTTTTACATAGATTACATTATTCCAAAGTTAAATTAAATAGAATCTTTCCACAAATATCGTCTACTTGCGATAAATGTCAACATCCAGAGGCTAATTTAACACATACCTTTGCAAATTGTATAAAAATTAAGAATTTCTGGACTGAGATTTTTAGAATAACTTCTGGATCCGGACCCAAAATTAATAATGCTTGGAACATCAGAACAAAGTTTAACTCTTACAACAAGTCAAAGAAATTTCCTAGATTACAGTATAATAATTGGGAAGAAATTAATATTAAAATTTTGGAAAGGCCCTATATCCCCCACAATTAAAATGTGGATTACGGAAATGTCGGAGACCCTACACCTGGAAAGAATCAGATTTGCCCTAATGGACAAACAAGAAGTTTTGGTTAGAATATGGTCTTCTTTCATTGATTACTTAAAAGGGTAGATCGGTTCGGCAGGGAACCCTAACTGAAACTTGGACTTAGGATTAGATGAAAAGTTATATTTTATATTCCTTGATCTTATCTCCTACGATGTATTAATACTAAATTATTCCTTTCTTTATGATTTTCTTTTACGATGTTGATTTTTATTTTATTTTTCTTACTGTTCTCCTCTCTTTATAAAAAAAAACTATTAGAGTCAAAATGATACACTTGATAATATTAATAATGTATGCTTGTTGAACATGAAATATTGCTATCATAACATATGTTTGCTAAATCACTGTCTAAATACTCTAATAAAAATATATATTCTAAAAAAAAAATGTCGGCGACAGTGGGTTTGACGCCAGTGAGCGTAGCTTGACTTCTCCTGATGTAGGTGCGGTCGTAAGTTGTCGCCAGGATGACGTAGGTTTTTCGGCGACCTGCTACGACTATGACAGTCACCGGCACTTGCCTAAAAAAATCGCCAAGTGGGACAGGCCCATAAGGGAATCAAGATCACGAGGACATAGGGTTAAGGTGAAAGGGGAAAGATTAAATGGGATAATTTTTTCACACAGAGGGTGGTGGGTGTATGGGACGAGCTGCCGGAGGAGGTAGTTGAGGCATAAACTATAATGACATTTGAAAAACATTTGGACAGGTACATGGATAGGAAAGGATTAGAACGGAGAAGAGGAAATACTTTTTCTCACAGAGAGCGGTGACTCTGCGGAATTCTCTGCCTCAGAGGGCGGTGGAGGCAGGTTCTCTGGTTGCTTTCAAGAGAGAGCCAGATTGGGCTCATAAAGATAGCAGAGTCAGAGGATATGGGGAGAAGGCAGGAACGGGGTACTGATTGGGGATGATCAGCCATGATCACAGTGAATGGCGGTGCTGGCTCGAAGGGCCGAATGGCCTACTCTGCACCTATTGTCTATTGTTTAGACAGATATGGGCCAAACGCAGGCAGGTGGGACTAGTGTGGATGGGTCAGCATGGGCAAAATGGGCCGAAGGGCTTTATTTCCTTCAGGGCTGTATGACTTTCTCCAAAAGTCAACTCTTTTTCAACAGTATTCAGCTGACAAAGCCCCTTGTCAATAAGATGCAAGTGAGAAATAATATCCAGGATCAGATCTGGTGCAATAAATGAAGCAAAATTCAAGATTAACTTTTTATTGATCAACATTGCTCCTTGGCATTCAATGAATGACAAATACAAATGTCTGCTCGTGAATTGAGGCATGGTTTGCCCACTCGATATCCTTGCAATGTTACGCACAGGTTTAAGTGCAGGTTTAATCCTTGCCCTTGTAGTTTAGAGATACTGCACGGAAACAGGCCCTCCGGCCCGCCCAGTCCTCATTCCCATTTCTAAACTAACGACAACAAACGTGACTTAATTTAACTGGCGTCTCAAACCACAAGCCATTTCTAGGTAAAGTAATTCTGCCGTGCTCGCTAACTCCTGCTCAAAAGTGGCAATAGAGCTGCTGAACGTTAGGGATCTGTGCTGCCAGCTCCACAGGGGTCGCTCCCTGTAACAAGGGGTCAGTCCCTGCAAACTAAGGATCAGTCTCCTTAAACGAGGGGAGAGGGACGAAGGTGAACGCTAGGTTTAAACACAGTGGAAGCCGTTGCAACAGCTCCAAAAAATCAACTATAACTGGCATCCCACAGGATCTACTTTATCCAAACTCTGTGCGGGACGGAACTGCAGATGCTGGTTTAAACCGAAGACAGACACAAACAGCTGGAGTAGCTCAACAGGTCGGGCAGCATCTCTGGGGAAAAGGAACAGGCGACGCTTTGGGTCGAGACCCTTCTTCAGAGTCTAAAGAAAGGGTCTTGACCCGAAACATCACCCATTCCTTTTCTCCAGAGATGCTGCCTGACCCGTTGAGTTAAGGGCCTGTCCCACTTGGCGATTTTCTCGGTGACTGCCGGCATCAGGTCACCGAAAAAGACGCGGCGTGACGCCGTATTGACGCACGGTGTTTCCTCAAGTGTCGCGACTTTTTTTTTGTCGCCGCTGGATCTTGCAATTTCCAAAATCGTTTGGCGACCCCTGATATGACGCCGGCAGTCGCAGATAAAAATCGGCAAGTGGGACAGGCCCTTTTTTTTACTCCAGCATTTTGTGTCTATCTTCCTTCATTCAAACTCTGCTATGTTTTGCTATCACACCAAGTTCCATACCCGCCCTCCCTGATATTCACGGTGACTTTGGGCCAGGATTCACTTTTCCCTTCTCCTGAGAACACAAAAAGCAGAGATCTAGGTGCCTCCGCTCCATCTTCACATCACGTGGAGCTCGGCCTCGATGTGGTCTAGTCGTCCAATTCCAGTCCAAACTCACCGTAGAGATCCTTGATGGTGACGCCCCTCACCATGGCTGCAACACAGAGAGACAATAGACAATAGACAACAGGTGCAGGAGAAGGCCATTCGGCCCTTCGAGCCAGCACCGCCATTCAATGTGATCATGGCTGATCATCCCCAATCAGTACCCCGTTCCTGCCTTCTCCCCATATCCCCTGACTCCGCTATTTTTAAGAGCCCTATCTAGTTCTCTCTTGAAAGCATCCAGAGAACCGGCCTCCACCGCCCTCTGAGGCAGAGAATTCCACAGACTCACCACTCTCTGTGAGAAAAGGTGTTTCCTCGTCTCCGTTCTAAATGGCTTACCCCTTATTCTTAAACTGTGGCCCCTGGTTCTGGACTCCCCCAACATCGGGAACCTGTTTCCGAGGGTGCCTCGGTAAAGCTTGGAGCTCAGTGTCATTTTTAGTTTTAGTTTTGGAGATACAGCACGGAAACAGACCCTTCGACCCGCTGGGTCCTCGCCGACCAGCGATCCCCGCACATTAACACTATCCTACACCCACTAGGGACAATTTTTTTACATTTACCAAGCCAATTAACCTACAGACCTGCACGTCCTTGGTGTGTGGGGGGAAACCAAAGATCTCGGAGGTCACGCGGAGAACGTACAAACTCCGTACAGACAGCCCCCGTAGTCCGGATCAAACACGGGTCTCCGGCGCTGCATTCGCTGTAAGGCAGCAACTCTACCGCTGCGCCCCCGTGACCGCCCGTTGCACACTGGGTCTATCCTACACACTAGGGACAATTTACAGAAGCCAATCGACCTACAAACCAATTAACCTCTTGCTGTCAGGAGACGACTTCAGCTTTGCTGAGAAACCTCTTTAACCCTGGCGTTTCGCAGGGCGGTCACAGTGAGAACGTACAAACTCCACACAGACAGCACCCTGTGTTGCTGCCTCACAGCGCCAAAGAACCGAGTTCGATCCTGACTACAGGAGCTGTCTGTACAGAGTTTGTACGTTGTCCCTGTGAAATGCAAGGGTCAAACAAGCTTCTCAGCAGGTTTGTAGGTTAATTGGCTTTGGTAAGTTGCGGAAAATTTGTCCCTAGTGTGTGTAGGGCCGTGCTATTGTACGGGGTGATCGCTAGTCGGCATGGACTCGGTGGGTGGGCCAAAGGGCCTGTTTCCGCGCTGTATCTCCACAGTCTAAAGTCTGCTCCCTTGTTTTGAAGGGAATGGAGTCAACTCTTACCCAGTTTTCCCAACAGTATCTGGCCCACATCCTTGATGTCATTGTACTCATGCAGTTGGTCAATGTGCTGGTTCAGTTCTTCGAGAGTGTACCCTCTGCAGGCAAAGAAACACACCCGTGATGCACACAGTCACATCTCTGTACAAGCCTTAACACAGGAAGAGCAGTAGCAAGACCAAAATTGTCAAAAGAATCTCACTGTAATTAGATCATCTTATCGATAAAGTACCCGGAGAATCACCTCCACACCGCAAGCTCAGGAGTTTCACAACACTGATGCCCAAAGGTAAATGTTTAAATGTGCTCATGAACATTTTCATGAACATCCAGGTTCAGGAACAGCCTCTTCCCTACAGCCGTCGATCCATTTAACACTACAACCTCCAAATAAACTCCGAACTACATAGACCTGGCGGCAGTGATGTTGTCTTTTTGCACTATTATTGTCTGTTTGTTTTTATGTGAATTAATGAGAGTATGTATATATTATATGTGTATATATATATATCTATATGTGTGTGTATATATGTATATATATATATATAATATGTGTGTATATATGTATATATATATATATATGTTTGTATATATATATGTGTGTGTGTGTATATATGTATATCTATATGTGTGTGTATATATGTATATATATATATATATGTGTGTGTGTATATATATATATATATATATATATATATATATATATATATATATATGTGTAGTGACAGATAGTGTGTGTGTGTGTATATGTGTGTATATATGTGTGCGTGTGTGTGTGTATATATTGTGTGCGTATATATATATATGTGTGTATATGTGTGTGTGTATATATATATATGTGTGTGTGTGTGTGTGTGTGTATATATGTGTGTGTGTGTATATATACACACACATCTATATATATAGGCACATATAGCTGGAGTAACTCAGCGGGACAGGCAGCATCTCTGGAGAGAAAAAATGGATGATGTTTTGGGTCGAGACCCTTCTTCGGACATTTTTTGCCTATCTTCGGTGTAAACCAGCATCTGCAACACACACACAGACACACACACACACACACAAACTATCTTTGTCCCTCCCCCTTCCCTGACATCAGTCTGAAGGAGGGTCTCAACCCGAAACGTCACCCATTCCTTCTCTCCAGATACTGCCTGTCCCGCTGAGTTCCTCCAGCTTTTTGTGTCTACCTTTGATTTAAAGGAGCATCTGCAGTTCTTTCCAACCTATATATTATATATATATATATAAAATTTAAAAAATAGATGGGCAGATAAATAAATTATATATATAAAATACAGACACGCTGAACATTTCTCCCCCTTCCATTGACTCCATCTACATTTCACGCTGCCTCGGCAAAGGCCAGCAGCATAATCAAGGATCAGGCTCACCCCAGTCACTCCCTCGTCTCCCCTCTCCCATCAGGAAAGAGGTACAGAAGATTGAAAACGCACACCTCCAGATTCAGGGAGTTTCTTCCCAGCTGTTACCAGGCAACTGAACCGTCCTCTCACCATCTAGAGTGTGGTCCTGACCTCCCATCTACCTCATTGAAGACCTTCAAACTATCTTTAAATGGACTTTATCTTGCACTAAACAATATCGCCATTACTGTTGATCTGTGCCCTGTGGATGCCGTGATTGTAATCATGTGCAGTCTTTTCGTTGACTAGATAACACGTAACGAACAAGTTTTTCTCTGAATCTCGGCACAAGTGGCAATAATAAACCAAGCTAAAATTAAACATGAGATAGACAGAAAGTGCGGGAGTAGCTCAGCGGGTCAGGCAGCGTCTCTGGAGAAACAAGTCGCATTGCGTTTCGGGTCGGGACCCTTCTTGAGACTGAAACTAGATATATGTGGAGAGAGAAATCAAGCTCTCATTTCAGGTGAATGATCTTTCTCGATGGACATCTTGGCGGAGGATTCTTTTAACTGTCCTCAGAACTGTCCCAGAATGTCACTCAGTCCAAGGGCATGACGAAAGGTCATCCAGCTGAAACATTAACTCCATTTCTCTCTTCACGGATGCTGCCTGGCCTGCCGAGTGTTTCCAGCATGTCCTGCTTCACGTTTGTCTGCATTGTATTCACATTTTGAATGAATGAATGAATAAATGATGCTTTAGTGACACATGCAAGGAGTTGCCACATAGAGAGTGCTGACAAAGTTATCCCGCGCCAGGGCCTCCTTCATTATCCCCTCACGCCCCCCCCTCATGGTAAGCCCCACGACGGGTGACCGGCATCTTGTCGAACTTTTGCACTTTCAAGGCAAACCATACACTTACTCCGAGGTCAGTTCAGCAATCTGTTTGTCGAGATCTTCAGATTTCTTCCTCAGATCTCCGAGTTCATTTTGAAGGTCAACCACACTGAGTTCTGCGTTCCGCTGGCTTGCAAGTAGCTGTAGGAATCAGTGGGACAAGTGTTCTAAGTAGGTCCGAGAGCTGAAACATTGTCTTTATCCGCAGATGCTGCCTTACTTTAGACTTTACAGAGACGCGTCGCAGACTGAGTCCGCGCCCAACAGCAATCACCCCGTACACCAGCGCTGTCCTACATGCTGGGGACAGTTCACAAATGTTCCCAAGCCAATTGACGTGCAAATCTGTAAGTCTTTGGAGTGTGGAAGGAAACCGGAGCACCCGGAGAAAACCCACGCAGTCACGGAGAGAAAGTACAAACTCCGTACAGACAGCGCCCGCAGTCAGGATCGAACCCGGGTCTCTGGCGCTGTGAGGCAGCAACTCTACCGCTGCGCCACCGTGCCGCCCCAGATAGGTACGTCGGTACCCAGGGAATAGAAGGATATGGATCATCTGCAAGCAGAGATTAGTTCAAATTGCATGGTCAGTATGGGCCAAATGGCCTGGTCCTGTGCTGTCCTGCTCTATGTTCGACCGTTCCCTCCCCAGATGTGGTCCGTCCTGCTAAATAATTCGAGCATTCTCTCCTGTTGTTTTAAACTTGGTTCCTTAGATCTTCCCTGGACTTCATGCCTGCATTTGAGAGGGTGTTGAGATACTTACTGGTGATTTAAAGCTTGCATTTAACCGTTTGGACACTCCAACAGGTGTTCTGCAAATTAAAAGGAAAGAAATTAGAACTGATGACCTCTGAAATAGGACTCAGCGGGTCAGGCAGCATCTGTGGAGAACATGGATAGGTGACGTGTCGGGTCGACACCCTCTTCAGGCATTGCACGGCTGGGACTGGGGGTGGGGGGGTGGAGGGGGATGGTTACAAAGATGAGTGAGAGCTGGCTGAAGCATAAGATTTATTTTATATCTTGGCTGATCCATATATGTTCATAAGTTCTCGCAGCAGAATTAGGCCATTCGGCCCATCAAGTCTAATCCGTCATTCATTCATGGCTGATCTATCGTTCCCTCTCAACGCCATTCTCCTGCCTTCTCCCCAAAACCCCTGACACCCGTACTAATCAAAAATCTATCAATCTCTGTCTTAAAAATATCCATTGACTTGGCCTCCACCACCGTCTGTGGCAATGAGTTCCACTCCAAACGACTTCACATTTCCCTGCCACAGGCACTTCCCCAACCCTTGCCCACATTCCTGAAGGTCATTGCCACATCTGTTCGACTTGGAACCCCATTCAACAACGACAATCGCATTGACAATGTTTAGTTAGTTACCGGTTAGTTTACTGTCACGTGTAGACCACGACAGCTCTCTAGTTGTGGGTAATTGAACTATTATCTACCTCATTGAAGACTCTCGGACAATCTTTGACCGGACTCTACCAGCTTTATCTTGCACGAAACGTTATTCATGTTGTTCCCTTTATCCTGTATCTCTACGCTGCAGATGGCTCGATTGTAATCATGTGTTGTCTTTCCGCTGACTGGTTAGCACACAACAAAAGCTTTTCACTGTACCTCAGTACACGTGACAATAAACTAACCTCAAACTCATCCTAAAGCTTTTATTTGAAATGAACATAAAAGCCATCTGACAGCATTGAACTGGTTCTTAAATAATTCAATTGATTTTGTCTCCATTACACTAAACTGGAGTTTGGTTTCCTCTTGGAAGCATTTATTGTCAGTTCTGCATTTGCATTTGAGCTGAAGCCACTGTTGTGTTTACTTTAGAGATACAGCACGGAAACAGTCCCTTCGGCCCACCGAGTCCAGGCCGACCAGCGTACCCCTCACAATAACACCATCCTACACACACTGGGGGAAATTTACAATTTTACCCAGCCAATTGGTCTACAAACCTGTACGCCTTGGGAATGTGGAAGGAAACCAGAGCTCCTGGAGAAAATCCACACGTCACAGGGAAAACGAACCCGGGTCACTGGTGCTGTAAGGCAGCAGCTCTACCACTGCGCCACTGTGCCATGTTATTTGATGAAGGTTTTCCAAAATGCATTAATCCGACTTAAACTTTATGTAATTCCTGACGGTTACCTCCCCCACAGGCAGCTTTTAAAACCAGAAAAGCCAAATTTTGTGAGTTTTCCACAGCTCAAACATCTCACAGCTCTTCACTGAAACAGGATTGAAGATTTAAAATCTTCCACACACAGCCTGAATGAAATTGCCATTTGCTAATCACAATGCCACATGGAACAGAACGGGCACACGAACAGGCCCTTCGGCCCACTATGTCTGTGCCAAACGTGAAGCCAAGATAAACTAATCCCGTCTGCCTGCATGTGATCCATAATCTGCATATTCCCTGCATATCCGCCTATCCAAAAGCCTCTTAAACCACACTATTGTATCTACCACCACTGCACATTCCAGCAGTGCTTCCACATCTCAAAAAAAAAATTACTTCAATGGAATCCCAAATTTCCTGGAATTTGATGGTATTTCCTGAAATTTAAGCCTTCCCCGAATGCGCACGTGCGACTGCCGCCCCGACTGCGCAAGCGTGGATACCGGGCTCACTGCGCACGCACGGGGAGACGGCGACATTTTACGTCACTGCCGCCATTTTCAACTGTGACGCGGCTGACGGGCCTCCCCCAAGGGCGCGGGCGCGGATGGTCGTAAATATGTCTTTTTACTCACAACATCCCTTCGCAGGCCGGATGCGGAAATTTCCCCAAATTATTTAATTTCCCTAAAATTATCCGGAGACAACCAGAATTTCCCAAATTTCGGGTAATTTCCTTCAAAGTGGAAACACTTGCATTCCAGGCACCCACCACCCTTTGTGTAAAAGAGACTAGCCATACACATCTCTTTTAAACTTTGCCCCTCTCACCTTAACGTTGTAACCCCTAGTCTTTGACATTTCCACCCTGGAGATAAATGTGACTCTCCCCCCTATCTCTGCCTCAGATCATTTTACATCTTCGATCAGGTCTCCCCTCAACCACCAACATCCCAGAGAAGTTCTTCCACTTTACCTTGGGAGGAATTATCCATTGTTCATTTTTTTTAATCCGCAAGAATTCTCATTGCATTTTCTTAATGATGATAAGTGCCCCTTTAATTTAGCACCAAGAGATGTCCTTTCCTTGTGTTACACTCACCTCCCACATGAGAAAAATACACAGGGTGAATGGACAGAGTCCTTTACCCAGGGCAGGAGGGGATCAAGAACCAAAAGATATAGGTTCAATGTGAGAGGGGAAAAATGTACTAATAGGAACCTGAGGGATAACTTTTTCACTCAGAGGGTGGTGGGTATAGGGAACGAGCTACCAGAGGAGGTAGTTGAGGCAGGTATTATAACTGTATTTAAAAGATGCTTGGACAGGTACATGGATAAGAAAGGATGGAGCGACTGGGCTTGTATACACTGGAATTTGGAAGGATGAAAGGGGATCATTGAAACATATAAGATTATTAAGGGATTGGACACGCTAGAGGCAGGAAAGATGTTCCCGATTGTTGGGGGAGTCCAGAACCAGGGCCACAGTTTTTAAGAATAAGGGGTAGGCCATGTAGGACGGCGATGAGGAAAAACCTTTTCACCCAGATCTGTGGAATTCTCTGCCTCAGAAGACAGTGGATGCCAATTCACTGGATGCTTTCAAGAGAGAGTTAGATAGAGTTCTTAATGATAGCGGAGTCAAGGGATACGGGGAGAAGGCAGGAACTGGGTACTGATTGGGGATGATCAGCCATGATTACAGTGCTGGCTCACAGGGCTGAATGGCCTACTTCTGCACCTATTGTCTATTGAAAGGTTTAGAGGGATATGTGCCAAAATCAGGTAAATGGGGCGTTGTGGTTGACATGGCCAAGGTAGGCCGAAGGGCCTGATTCTATGCTGTACGACTCTACGATTCTAAATGTTCCGATCAAAATATCAGGCTTGTCCCAACACAGAGTCTGACGTGTGTAACTCAATGGTGAATCAATGACGGTTATGGCAGGTCTTTAGTCAGAGGGTGGTGAATCTTTGGAATTCATTGCCGCAGACGGCTGTGCAGGCTTTCGGTATTTTTAAAGTGGAGAAGGATAAGATCCTTGATTAGTTCGGGTGTCATAGGTTACGGGGAGAAGGCAGAGCATGGGGTTGAGAGGGAAAGATAGATAGTAGACTTAATGGGCCGACTGTCCTAATTCCGCTCCTGTGACAGGGCGGCATGCTGGCGCAGCGTTGCTGCCTTACAGCGCCAGAGACCCGGGTTCGATCCTGACTATGGGTGCTGGTCTCCCTGTGCGTTCTCGATACTTTCTCCCTGCGACCCCATGGGTTTTCTCCGGGTGCCCTGGTTTCCCCCCACGCTCCAAAGCCACGGGTTAATTGACATAAATAAAATAATAAATTGTCCCTAGGTGTGTGTGTGCGTGTGTGTGTGTGTAGGTGTGTGTGCGTGTGTGTTAGGTGTGTGTGTGTGCGTGTGTGTGTGTGTAGGTGTGTGTGTAGGTGTGTGTGTGTGCGTGTGTGTGTGTTGTGTAGGTGTGGTGTGTGTGTGTAGGTGTGTGTGTGTGTGTGTGGTGTGTGTGTGTGTGTGTGTAGTGTGTGTATGTGTGTGTGTGTGTGGTGTGTGTGTGTGTGTGTGTGTGTGTGTGTGTGTGTGTAGGTGTGTGTGTGGTGTGTATGTGTAGTGTGTGTGTGTGTGTGTGTGTGTGTAGGTGTGTGTGTGTGTGTGTGTGTGGTGTGTGTGTGTGTGTGTGTAGTGTGTGTGTGTGTGTGTATGTGTGTGTTGTGTTTGTGTGTGTGTGTATGTGTGTGTGTGTGTGTGTGTGTGTGTATGTGTGTGTATGTGTGGTGTGTGTATGTGTGTGTGTGTGTGTGTGTGTGTGTAGGTGTGTGTGTGTGTGTGTCTGGGATAGTGCTCGTGTACGGGGTGATCGCCGGTCGGCGCGGCCTCGGGGACTGTTTCACGGGAAGTCTAAAAGACGAGTGAGCCCGTGAAACGGGGACTAGATTGGGTGGGTCGGCATGGACGGGACGGGACGGGTCGGGCCGAAGGGCCCGTTTCCGCGCAGCGCGAACCGTCTGACTGACCTCCTGAGGGAGCGGCCGGGCGCCGGGGCGCCGACGGTGGGGGTGAGGGGGGCTGGGGAGGGAGGGAGCGCCTCAGGCCTGGGTGTGAATGTGCCCGCCATGGCCCGCTCCTTCACCCCACCACTTCCGCACACGTGACGCGCCGCGGCTGGCTACATGTCAGTTACATCGGATACATTCCGAACTTGGATTCCGCCACATCGGATACATTCCGCCACATCGGCTTACATTCCGCCACAGTTACATCGGATACATTCCTCTCCCCCCCCTCCCCCCCCCCAGACTTGCTCAGGAAGGAACTGCAGATGCTGGCTGCTTCACACAAAATGCTGGAGTCAACCCAGCGGGTCAGGAGGCAGCGTCCCCCCCAATGGGCAACAGACAATAGGTGCAGGAGTAGGCCATTCGGCCCTTCGAGCCAGCACCGCCATTCAACGTGCTAAAGAAGGAACTGGAAAATCGAGGGCACACAAAATTGCTGGAGAAACTCAGCGGGGGGCAGCAGCAGCATCTATGGAGCGAAGGAGATCAGGCAACGTTTAGGGCCGAAACCCTTCTTCGGACTCTTCAGACCACCATTCGCTGTGATCAGGGCTGACAATCAGTACCCCGTTCCTGCCCCCCCCCCCCCCCATATCCCCTGACTCCGCTATCTAACTGTCTCATGAAAGCATCCAGAGAATTGGCCTCAACTGCCCTCTGAGATGGAGAATTCCACAGATTCACAGCCCTCTGTGTGAAAAAGTTTTTCCTCGTTTAAGAATATGGGGTAAGCCATTTAGAAATAAGACGAGGAAACACTTTTTCTCACAGAGAGTTGTAAGTCTGTAGAATTCTTCAGGTGTAGCCTCAGAGGTGCGGTGGAGCCAGGTTCTCTGGATACTTTCAAGAGAGAGCTAGATCGGGCTCTTAAAGATAGCGGAGTCAGGAGATATGGGGAGAAGGCAGGAACGAGGTACTGATTGGGGATGATCAGCCATGATCACATTGAATGGTAGTGCTGGCTCGAAGGGCTGAATGACCTACTCCTGCACCTATTGTCTATTGTCTCCGTTCTAAATAGCCTACCCCTTATTCTTAAACTGGTTCTGGACTCTCCCAACATCGGGAACATGTTTACTACCTTTAGCGTGTCCAAACCCTTAATAATCTTATATCTTTCAATAAGATTCCTTCTCATCCTTCAAAATTATAGAAGTAAATTATAGAGTATACAAGCCCAGCTGCTCCATTCTATCAACATATGACAGACCCGCCATCCCGGGAATTAACCTTGTGAACCTACGCTGCACTCCCTCAATAGGAAGAATGTTCTTCCTCAAATTTGGAGACCAAAACTGCACACAATACTCCAGGTATGGTTTCACTAGGGCTCTGTACAACTGCAGAAGGACTTCTTTGCCCCTATACTCAACTCCTCTTGTTATGAGGTGAGATGTTACGGGTTGAGACCCTTCTTCAGTCTGAGAGTAACGGGTGAGGGAAACGAGAGATATAGGCAGTGATGTAGAGAGAGAGATATATAGAACAAATGAATGAAAGATATGCAAAAAAATATATCGATGATCAAGGAAACAGGCCATAAGGTCATAAGGAATAGGAGAATCCCTTAAGAATTTTGTAAGTTTCTATAAGATCCCCCCTCAATCTTCTAAATTCTAGCGAGTACAAGCCGAGTCTATCCAGTCTTTCTTCATATGAAAGTCCTGACATCCCAGGAATCAGTCTGGTGAACCTTCTCTGTACTCCCTCTATGGCAATAATGTCCTTCCTCAGATTTGGAGACCAAAACTGTACGCAATACTCCAGGTGTGGTCTCACCAAGACCCTGTACAACTGAAGTAGAACCTCCCTGCTCCTATACTCAAATCCTTTTGCTATGAATGCTAATATACCATTCGCTTTTTTCACAGCCTGCTGCACCTGCATGCCTACTTTCAATGATTGGTGTACCATGACACCCAGGTCTCGCTGCATCTCCCCTTTTCCTAATCGGCCGCCATTTAGATAATAACCTGTAGTTAGCTGTGGGTTAGGTGAGAGTGAGTGTAGACAATGAGACTCATCAAGACAACTTTGAAGCTGGAACGACTTAGATGGGGGAGGGATGGAAAGAGAGGGAATGCAAGGGTTACTGAAGTTAGAGAAATCAATATTCATACCGCTGGCCAAGCAAAATATGAGATGCTGTTCCTCCAATTTGCGTTTGGCCTCACTCTGACAGTGGAGGAGGCCCAGGGCAGAAAGGTCAGTGTGGGGGGTGGGAAGGGGAATTAAGGTGTTTGGCAACCGGGAGATCAGGTAGGCCCAAAACAAAACTTTGACCAGCGCTTCACCCTTCTTTCATCAATAAATATCCTGCAGATGTCCCCAGATCGCCTCCCAGATTGACATTAGCTTCATTGGCACCTCTATCTGTCCTATTTATAATTTGAAAGATTTAGATGCAAAAAATCTTGAGGAAAAAAAAACAGTGGAAAAACTCAAAAACACAAGGAACTGCAGACGTTGATTTACAAAAACAAAAAGACACAAAGGGCTGGTGTAACTCAGCGGGTCAGGCAGAATCTCTGGAGGAAAATGGATGGGTGACGTTTCAGGTCTGAAGAAGGGTCCCGACCCGAAACATCACCCATCCTTTTTCCTACAGAGATGCTGCCCTGTCCCGCTGAGTTACTCCAGTACTTTATATCTTTCCCACTGACTCATGTGGCCCTCTGGCGTGATATCCCTTCCCTTGTTTGAGGGGCATCCCCACCGGACTCTGCCCCTCAATGTCCATCAGAGGAAGGACCCTTGATTGTAGTCGTCCGCCACAGTGCCGTGGCGTTGGTTGCACCAATTAAGTTGCTACCAAGCTGAGAAAACAGGTTTGTGTGCATTTAATGTTGCACGTGATGGGTCTGGGCTACGTCACTAGAGCGGAATAAGGCCATTCGGCCCGTCAAGTCTACTCCGCCATTACATCATGGCTGATCTGTCTCTCCCTCTTAACCCCATTCTCCTGCCTTCTCCCCACAACCCCTGACACCACACAGGACCGGATGCAAAAATGTTTGCATTTTTGGAACCATCATCTCCAAGGACCTGAAAATGGGGTCGGGGGGGCACCATCCAGACTCCTCAGTTTAAAAAGGCCCATAGCCCAATAGAGGATGTACCTTCCTGCGGCAGCTGAGGAAAACACAATCTGCCACAGGCTGATGGTCCAATTCTACACGCCATCCATAAAGAGTATCTGTTCTCACCTTCTCCATCATGGTCTGGTTTGGCTCAGCCACCACCAGCACGGACATCCGGAGGGCTTTTCTGCAGCGAATCGTTCGATCAGCTAACAAGGTTATTGGTTGCATTGACGAACTGTACACTGCAAGGGGCAAGAACATCTCTGACCCCTCTCACCCTGACCACAAACTCTTTGAATCACTTCCCACTGGAAGACGACTCCGGACTGTTAAAGCCGCCTCAGTCAGAAATAAAAACTGCTTTTTTTCCACGAGCAGTAGCTCTATTCAATAACCAAAAGTCTGTAGCCTCCTTTTGCTCTGGTATTTTATTTCATTCACATGTTTAAACTGTAATGTTTTATTAATAATATTTAATGTTTTATGTGTCATTCTTAATTGTTCTTAATTTAGTATAGGAGCAGGGAGGTTCTACTGCAGTTGTACAGGGTCTTGGTGAGGCCACACCTGGAGTATTGCGTACAGTTTTGGTCTCCTAATCTAAGGAAAGACATTCTTGCCATAGAGGGGGTACAGAGAAGGTTCACCAGACTGATTCCTGGGATGTCAGGACTTCCATATAAAGAAAGACTGGATAGACCCGGCATGTACTCGCTAGAATTTAGAAGATTGAGGGGGATCTTATAGAAACTTACAACATTCTTAAGGGGTTGGACAGGCTAGATGCAGGAAGATTGTTCCCGATGTTGGGGAAGTCCAGAACAAGGGGTCACAGTTTAAGGATAAGGGGGAAATCTTTTAGATGAGAAAAACATTTTTCGCACAGAGAGTGGTGAGTCTCTGGAATTATCTGCCATAGAAGGCAGTTGAGGCCAGTTCATTGGCTATATTTAAGAGGGAGTTAGATGTGGCCCTTGTGGCTAGAAGGATCAGGGGGTATGGAGAGAAGGCAGGTACAGGATACTGAGTTGGATGATCAGCCATGATCATATTGAATGGCGGTGCAGGCTCGAAGGGCCGAATGGCCTGCTCCTGCACCTATTTTCTATGTTTCTATGTTTCTATGTTTACTGTGTGTTGTGTTGTACTTGCGAGCGGAGCACCAAGGCAAATTCCTTATATGTGAACATACTTGGCCAATAAACCTATTCATTCATTCATTCATTCATTCATTCATTCATTCATTAAGTCGTTCTAACCAAGAATCTGTCATTCTTCACCTTAAAATTACCCACTTGAACTTCCGCAGATGTTAATGAGAACAGCATGGCATGTGGTTTTCCGGACGAGATATTGATGAATTATTTTCAGAGGTTCACCAGGCTCGAGAACACTTTGTACTGATTGAGAAACAGTGAACTCTTTACAGCTGGGGTCAGAAGCCAGGCAGCGCTCGGCTGGACAACACAACCCTGTGTTTGGGCGCTAGGCTGTTCACCAGAGAGGTATTGCAGCCGTAAAGGGCACAAGTGCTGGAGTAACACAGAAGGTCAGGCAGCATCTCGGAGAACATGGGTCGGTTCGGGTCGGGACACTTTTCTTCAGACTCATCCATACGTCTCCTCCCTCCTTGCCCCCTTCCTCTACCCTAGTCCTCTTAGATCACACCTTCCCCAGCCAACAATGGGCCCACCATGGCACCACCCTGCCTGAGGTCATTTGTCGCTGGCTCTGATCGTTCCTGATCTTTTCTCTCCTCTGGTTCTGGTTGATTACTGCGCAAACACCTCGTCAGTGGTTATCTCGTGCAGGTCGGGCACCTCCTCCAGCTCTTCACCACCCCCCACCCTCCTCATTTCAGTCTGAAGAAGGGTCACGACCCGGAACATCACCTGTCCCATCTCTCCAGGAATGCTGCCCGACCTGCTGAGTTACTCCAGCACTTCGTGTCTATTTTTGGTATAAACCAGCATCTGCAGTTCCTTTATTCCTATAGTTAAAAATACAGGAGAGGAGGAGGAATTTCTTTAGTCAGAGGGTGGTGAATCTGTGGAATTCTTTGCCTCGGAAGGCGGTGGAGAATGGGTATTTTGAAGGCGGAGATAGATAGATTCACGATTAACGCAGGTGTCAGGGGTTATGGGAAGAAGGCAGGAGAATGGGATTAAGAGGCAGAGATAGATCAGCCATGGTTGAATGATGGAGTAGACTTGATGGGCCGAATGGCCTAATTCTCCTCCTATAACCTATGAACTAATCCAGCCATTGTCACAGAGCACCAGATACCTGGGTTCATTCCTGACCTCGGGTACTGTCAACGTGGAGTTTGCATGTTTTCCCCGTAGACGTGAAGGCTACACTAAATTCATGTTCATAAGTGATAGGAGCAGAATTAGGCCATTCGGCCCATCAGATCTACTTGCCATTCAACCATGGCTGATCTATCTTTCCCTCCTAACCCAATTTTCCTGCCTTTTCCCGATAACCCCTGACACATGTGCTGATCAAGAATCTATCTACCTCTGCCTTAAAAATATCCATTGACTTGGCCTCCCCAGCCTCTGTGGCAATGAATTCCACAGATTCACCACCCACTGACTAAAGTAATTTCTCCTCATCTTCCCAAAGGAACGTCCTTTAATTCTGAGGCTATGACCTCTGGTTCTAGACTCTCCCACTAGAGGAAACATCCTCTCCACATCCACTCTGTCCAGGCCTTATTACCCTTTGTGTGGGCATTGGAATCTGAATTAACTGGGTCTTGTCGAGAATATATTGTTAAAATTAAGTCAGGAGATAAACACCAGGCATATTAGTTACCCATGCAACGTGTCAGAGAGTCATAGGGTCATACAACGTGGAAACAGGCCCTTTGGCCCAACTTGTCCACTCCAGCCAACATGTCCCATCTACACTAGTCCCACCTGCCCGCGTTTGGCCCATATCCCTCCTAACCTGTCCAATCCATGTACCTGTCTATCTGTTTCTTAAACGTTGGGATAGCCCCAGCCTCAACTACCTCCTCTGGCAGCTAGTTACATACACACACCACCCTTTGTGTGAAAAGGTTACCCCTCAGATTCCTATTAAATCTTTTCCCCTTCAACTTAAACCCATGTCCTCTGGTCCTCGATTCCCCTACTCTGGGCAAGAGACTCTGTGGGTCTACCCGATCAATTCCTCTCATGTCATAGCATGCAGTGTAAGATTGCTCCACTAGAGAGAGCTAGCTCAAAACATATCTCTTCCTTTTTGTCCAACTTGTCTGAATTTCCTGTATTGAAGTCTTGCCTTAACCTATTTCCACACAAACTAACTTGAAAGAACAAACTGCTATTGATCAGGATTTCAATTGTGGCTCTAAGCATCTGGGGGGTATAGCTCAGTGGTAGAGCATTTGACTGCAGATCAAGAGGTCCCTGGTTCAAATCCGGGTGCCCCCTTCAAAATTTATATTTCCCCAAAGTGACCATGGTAATGATATAAGACGTAATTAGGCGGAGGAGAGGAATGGAATGATTTTATTTGAAGAGAATGAAAGAATTAGTTAAGTACAAACTATGAAACCAATGGCTGTGAAAAATGTGTGCTCTGAATTAATGCTTCACTTCCTCTTTCTATTCTTTTGTTTGGGCAGTGAGTCATTGTGAGAACACCTGACTGTGTGCTGGCTGTATGGCAGAGAGAGAGACTGCACAGGAACATGTGCCGAACATGACTTAATGTTTTGTGCCGAACATGACTTAATCGATAACGTTTTATTATTAACGTTTAATATTTTATGTGTCATTCCTAACTGTCACTGCATGTCATGTTGTCACTTGCGGGCGGAGCACCAAAGCAAATTCCTTGTATGTGAATACTTGGCCAATTACTTCATTCATTCAGTCTGATGAAGGGTCTCGACCCAAATCGTCACCGGAGATGCTGCCTGACCCGCTGAGTTACTCCAGCACTATCTGTGTGTATCTTTGGTTTAAACCAGCATCTGCAGTTCCTTTGTACACATGATCAGAAGTTAAACTGATCTCATCTGCCTGTACGCGGTCCATATCCCTCCATTCCCTGCCTATCTAAAAGCCTTTTAAATATCACTATAGTTTCTGCCTCCGTCACCAACCCTGGCAGTGAATTCCAGGCCCGTCACCACCGTGTAAAAAAAAACCTGCCCCGCACATCTCCATTAAACTTTTGTCTAAGAAGGAACTGCAGATGCTGGAAAATCAAAGGTAGACAAAAATGCTGGAGAAACCCAGCGGGTGGGGCAGCATCTATGGAGCGAAGGAAAGGTTTTGGCCCGAAACGTTGCTTATTTCCTTCACTCCATAGATACTGCCTCACCTGCTGCATTTCTCCAGCATTTTTGTCTACCTTCCATTAAACTTTTCATCTCTCACTTTAAAGCTATGCCCTCTAATGTTAGACAATAGACAATGGGTTCAGGAGTAGGCCATTCGGCCCTTCGAGCCAGCACCGCCATTCACTGTGATCTTTTTCTTCTTGCATATGGCGTGCACGGCCTAACGTTGTAGGACAACTTGTTCTCTTTGATCTTATTTAATTGTGCACGCCGGGTTGATTGCATTTGTCGAAACAGGGCGGACCACGTGAAGGTTGCAATCTCTCCCCCCCCATTCACTGTGATCATGGCTGATCATCCACAATCAGTACCCCGTTCCTGCCTTCTCCCCATACCCCCTGGCTCCACTATCTTTAAGAGCTCTATCTAACTCTCTCTTGAAAGCATCCAGAGAATTGGCCTCCACTGCCTTCTGAGGCAGAGAATTTCACAGATTCACAACTCTCTGGGAGAAAAAGACATATCCAGCCTGGGTAAAAGGTTCTGACTGTCCATCCTATCTGTGCCTCTCATAATTGAATATAACTAACATGTTAGGGTGGCATGGTGGCGCAGCGGTAGAGTTGCGCCAGAGACAGGTTGGATCCTGACCACGGGCGCTGTCTGTACGGAGTTTGTACGTTCTCCCCGTGACTGGCGTTGGTCTCCGGGTGCTCCGGTTTCCTCCCACACTCCAAAGACGTACAGGTTTGTGGGCTCATCAGTTTGGTTTAATTGTAAAATGACCCTCGTGCGCAGAATAGTGTACGTGTGCGGGGATCACTTGTCGGCGCGAACTTGCTCTGTAACTCAGGGTTCGGTGCTGGGCCCATTGCAGTTTGTGGTTTATATCAACCATTTGGACGGGAATGTAGAAGGCGTGATTAGTAAATTTGCAGATGCTAATAAATTGGGTGGTATCGTAGAGAGCGATGATGGGTATCGGAAATTTCAGCACGATCTCAATCAGACGGGCAGGAGGGCTGAGGAATGGTTATTTTTAAAGCAGATATAGATAGGCACAGAAGGTCCATAATTAGTGAGGTTACGGAGAAGGCAGGAGAACGGGGTTGCGAAGTAGGTTAGAAATCATCGGATTGCAGAGCAGACCCGATGGGCCGAACGGCCTAATTCTGCTCTTGTGTCTTAAGAAATATAGAACATTTTGTCATTGAGCGGCAAAAATACATTTAAAAAAATAAAGTGGTGCAAAGAGGATCTGGGAAAAGCCATTTGAAATTTAACAATAAATGGTTTCCCTTTCAGAGAGTCACAGCGTTCATCTTCAAAATGATCAAAGATGAGTTTCATGTTTGCTTTTCCAAGGTCAAGGTCATGCTCGCAACGTAATTCTGTACCAAAGTACAAAACATTATACCAAGAGCGCAGTTTCAGACTAATACTCCAGGGGGGGATGGAGTTCTTGGGAAGAGTCTTAAGGGGCTGTCCCACTGCGGCGACCTAATCTGCGAGTTTTGACGAGTTTGCCCTCGACTCAAACTCGCAGCATGGTCAACACGTGGTCCTAGGAGGTCCTATGAGGTCTCTGGAACTCTCCTTCATGCTCGAGGGAAGTTCCCGGATACTCGCGGCCTCAGCTCGGTCGCGGAAAATGTTTCAGGATGTTGACATTTTTTAAGCAAGTAAAATTTGGTCGGCATGGTCCTTTTTAACTCGTAGTGCAGTGGACTGGGGTCGCTATTTAGTTACAGGCAGTCGAGGGCAGCCGTAGGCAATCTCCTTCGCATTTTGATTGCCTCATTGGAGTTTTCAGGATCCAGGAAAACTGACCGGTAGGTAAAATGCCCGCTAAACTTTATTATACTTCTTAAAAGTGTCTCCACTCCTTCTCCCCCCCTTCTCCCGTCATTCTCTCCCATTCTCTCCCCCTCTCTCCCCTTCTCTCCCAATCTCCCCCTCTCTCCCCCTCTCTCCCCCTCTCTCCCCCTCTCTCCCCCTCTCTCCCCCTCTCTCCCATTCTCTCTCCCTCTTCCCCCCCTCTCTCCCCTCTCTCCCCCTCTCTCCCCCTCTCTCCCCTTTCTCTCTCTCTCCCCCCTCTCTTCCCCTCTCCCCCTCTCTCTCCCCCCCCTCTCCCCTCTCTCCCCCTCTCCCCCTCTTCCCCCTTCTCCTCCCCCTCGCTTCCCTCCTCTCTCCCCCCTCTCTCTCTCTCCCCCTCTCTCCCATTTCTCTCCCCTCTCTCTCCCCCTCTCCCCCCTCTCTCCCATCTCCCCCTCTCCCCCTCTCTCCCCCATCTCTCTCCCCCCCCCCCCCCCCCCCCCGCTCTCTAAAGGACTTACCCGTACACTGTGCAGCTGTCTTTTATCTCCTTCTTCATTGCGGGTGTGAATTTCAGACAGCGCTCCCCCGCTTTCCCTGGCCCCCGCCTTTGCTATCTGTTTGTGCGTGTGCGTGTGCGTGTGCGTGTGCGTGTGCATGTGCATGTGTGTGCGTGTGCGTGGTCGGTGCATCGCGGACGGTCGATCCAGCTTGCAGTTTTCCCGGCGTGTGCCCTCGAGCTTGAAGGTCGAAGACAGTCTTCTGAACTCGTGGATTAAGTCGCCGCAGTGGGACAGCCCTATAACCTCTAATCCAAGCTTGAAAATATGGAATGTGTTGGAAGGAACTGGAGGTGCTGGTTTATACCGAAGATAGACACAAATTGCTGGAGTAACTCAGCGGGGCAGGCAGCATCCCTGGAGATAAGGAATGGGAGACGTTTCGGTTCTGAAGAAGAGTCTCGACCCGAAACATCACCCAACCCTTCTCTCCAGAGATGCTGCCTGTCCCGCTGAGTTACTCCAGGTTGTTTTCTCAGGAGAGTTGATGATGGGAAACGACAGAGAAATATTTCAAATTATAAGAGGCCTAGATAGGGTAGACAGTCAGAACCTTTTACCCAGGGTGGAAATGTCAACAATTAGAGGGCATAGCTTTCAGGTGAAGGGACTAAGTTTATTTTTTTTGCAGAGAGTGACTGGAATACACTGCCAGGGGTGGTGGTGGAGGCAGATATGAGACTACAGTGGCATTTAAGAAACTTTTGGAAAGGCTTGTGGATATGTGAGGATGGAGGGACATGGATCTTTCTTACTTACTGCCTATTATGGCCTCCTGGCATGTAGGGCAGCAACGAAGGTCCTCCACTCCTTGTTGATTCCTCAGTTGCTGTTTCCGTAACATATGTGTTTTACGAGACAGGGTTGTTAGCCCTGCGCTCAACCCCCAACCTGGAGGACCAGCGGATCGCTCTCCGTCTCGCCTCTACCCTTCCACCTGTCCAGCATGGGAGACCCTAACAGGAGACGAATCCCCCGCTGGCGTAGCTCCAGGGGTCACTGAGACACACAAGCTCCCCGACCACGACAAGGTTGCAATCCAACGGGGAGGGAGATGAATCACGTGCTAGTTAAACTAGTTTAACTTGGCATCGCGTTTAGTTTACTGTCACGTGTACTGAGGTACAGTGAAAAGCTTTTGTTGCGTGCTAACCAGCCAGCGGAAGGACAATACACGTTCAGCGTAGATGGTCCTGTGGACTCAGTAGTATGTACTGTCGACACCAAACACTGTGTTACTGCCTTCACTACAGAAGTTGCTGGATGCCACAAGCAAACCTCGCCCATGTATTGTACCTGAGACCAAAGAAAGCAGAGAGTTGAGAGAACGTAGCAGTTCAGGCAGCATCTTTAGTTTGGTGAGACGGCGTGGAAACAGGCCATTTGGCCCATCTATTGCACACCGACCAGCATTTGCATTTCCTTCCTACACACATAGAAAGGTGAAACAGACTCAAGGCAACAATGACGAAAAGTTTAAAATGTGAGCTTGGAATTCACATAAGCCAGTCGGACCTTGATACGAGGAACTGCAGATGCTGGAATCTTGAACGAAGCACAACATGCTACAGGAACTCAGGCAGCATCTATTGAGGGAAAGGACAGGGACTGGAATCGGTCTGAAGAAAGGTCCCGACTGGAAACGCTGCCATGCCATTCCCTCCACGGATGCTGCCTGACCCGTTTAGTCGCTGAGTTTAGAGATGCAGCGTGGAAACAGGCCCTTCGGCCCACCGAGTCCGCGCCGACCGGCGATCCCCGCACACTAACACTATCCTACACCAGGGGCAATTTTTACATTTATACCAAAACAATCAGCCTACCAACCTGTAGGTCTTTGGAGTGTGGGAGGAAACCGGAGCTCCTGGAGAAAACCCACGCGGGTCACAGTCAGAATGTACAAACTCTGTACAAACAAGCACCCATGACAGATCGAACCCGGGTCTCTGGCGCTGTAAGCGCTGTCGGGCAGCAACGCTACCGCTGCGCCACCGTGCCACACGCGTTCCTCCGGCACCTTGTGTTCTAGCCAATGCTGGCGATGTCTCTTCGCAGAGGTTCGGCGACCCGAAACGTCACCCATTCCTTCTATGCAGGGATGCTGCCTGTCCCGCTGGGTCGCTCCACTGTTGGTCAAGGTGGACGGTAACGTGTTTCATTAGAGAAATGGATGGCAGTAAAAGTGAAACAGGTGTGATAGAAACTGCTCAAAATGAAGGGGGGTTGGGGGGGGGGGATGGGTAGGAGGGGGGGGAAAGGACTTCTTTAAAGTTGGTCTCTCTGTAGAAGATGTAACAGAATTTCTAACAACACGATTGAAAAACAATTGCCTTTAACTTTGATACCGTGACCTTTCCTGGCTTCATATTTCTCAGCTCAATTTCGTTGCTTTGAAGTAATCAGATGCAAATAGGAAATGGTGCTTTATATTAAAATACAGAATGAAGCTCGATATAATTTTTCTCGGCCGATTGCGTGGGCCTTAGTATATCTCCACGTGCCACAAACCCCACATAGTATACTGTGGAGGGCTCCGTTTTGTGTGGTTTCTCTGCAGCTAGGTGACACACACACACACGCACTTCAAAACATTCCGGTAAATATCGACCATCTCTCGACCCAGAACTGACAAAAACATTTCTTAGAACATAGAACAACACAGTGCTGCATGGTTCATCGCATTCCACGATCGACAGGCCCATCTACGCTGAACGTGTATTGTCCTTCCGCTGGCTGGTTAGTACGCAACAAAAGCTTTTCCCTGTACCTCAGTACACGTGACAGTAAACTAAACGTGATCCAAGTTAAACTAGTTCATCTCCCTCCCCGTTGGATTGCAACCTTGTCGTGGTCGGGCAGCTTGTGTGTCTCAGTGACCCCTAGAGCTACGCCAGCGGGGGATTCGTCTCCTGTTAGGGTCTCCCATGCTGGACAGGTGGAAGGGTAGAGGCGAGACGGAGAGCGATCCGCTGGTCCTCCAGGTTGGGGGTTGAGCGCAGGCTAAACAACCCTGTCTCGTAAAACACATATGTTACGGAAACAGCAACTGAAGGAATCAACAAGGAGTGGAGGACCTTCGTTGCTGCCCTGCATGCCAGGAGGCCATAATAGGCAGTAAGCAATGCCGCTGTCCCACTTAGGAAACCTGAACGGAAACCTCTGGAGACTTTGCGCTCCACCCAAGGTTTCCGTGCGGTTCCCGGAGGTTTTGGTCAGTCTCCCTAATGGTCGAAAGTGATTTCCGCTTCTTCTGTGTTCCAGCGATTATTTCAAAAAATTGAAAAAACCTCCGGGAACCTGACAAAAACCTCCGGGAACCGCACGGAAACCTTGGGTGGGGCGCAAAGTCTCCAGAAGTTTTCCGTTCAGGTTTCCTAAGTGGGACAGGGGCATTAGTAAGTAAGTAAGATCCATGTCCCTCCATCCTCACATATCCACAAGCCTTTCCAAAAGTTTCTTAAATGCCACTGTAGTCTCATATCTGCTTCCACCACCACCCCTGGTAGTGTATTCCAGTGCATTCCATTCATGTCTGAAGAAGGGTTTCGGCCCGAAACGTTGCCTATCTCCTTCGCTCCATAGATGCTGCTGCACCCGCTGAGTTTCTCCAGCATTTTGTGTACCCTCGATTCTCCAGCATCTGCAGTTCCTTCTTTAACACAGTGTATTCCAGTCACTCTCTGTAAAAAATAAACTGAGCCCCTTCACTTGAAAGCTATGCCCTCTAATTGTTGACATTTCCACCCTGGGTAAAAGGTTCTGACTGTCTACCCTATCTAGGCCTCTTATAATTTGAAATATTTCTCTGTCGCCTCCCATCATCAACTCTCCAGAGAAAACAATCTGGAGTAACTCAGCGGGACAGGCAGCATCTCTGGAGAGAAGGATTGGGTGACGTTTCGGGTCGAGAGTTCAGCCTGAACTCGGGCTTGCGGGGAGACTTGCATCAGAACCAAAGCAAATATTCAGAGCACCCACATCAAATGAAGGGCTCTTCAGAGTTGTACAGGCACACTGGCATCCAAAACATTCACAGCAAGGTCACAGAAACAGCAAACACGACAAATGATCAATTAAGCTGTTTTCAATGATGTTGTTCGGGAGAGAAGGTTGGCTGGGAAACTTGCTGCCTTGCTCAGATAGTGACATGGACCCATTCATTATGCCCATTAGGAAGACAGGGCTTAATTACTCCATAAAAGTACAACAGCTTTGATAAAAACAGTTTTGTACTCATGTACCAACCCAGCATGTAAATGACGAACTCCAGATCAAAAATGTTGCCTCTCAAAACTCTAATTTAAAATTTCATAGACAATACATGATTACAATCAAAACCGCCCACAGTGTACAGATGCAGGATAAGCGGAATAGCGTGTCCAGTAGAGTCCGATTGAATATAGTCTGAGGGTCTCCAATTAGGTGGTGGGTCAGGACTGCTCTCCAGTTGGTTGTGAGATGGTTCAATTGTCTGATATCAGCTGGGAAGAAACTATCCCTGAACCTGGAGGTATGTGCTTTCACACTTCTGATTAAATACAGTAGTCACAAGGAACTGCAGGTGCTGGTTTACCAAGATAAGACACAAAGTTCTGGAGTAACTCAGCGAGTCAGGCAGCATCCCTGGAGAACATGGATAGGTGATGTTTCAGGTCAGGGGCCTTCTTCAGACTTGGTTCACTACTCCTGTACGGCCGACACGGTGGTGCGGTGGTAGAGTTGCTGCCTTGCAGCGCTCGCAGCGCCGGAGACCCGGGTTCGATCCCGGAGTTTGTACGTACGTTCTCCCCGTGACCCGCATGGGTTTTTCTCCGAGATCTTCGGTTTCCCCCCACACTCCAAAGGCGTACAGCTGTAAGGTTAGTTGGCTCGGTGTAAGTGTAAATTGTCCCTAGTGTGTGCGAGGTGGTGTCCGTGTGCGGGGATTGCTGGCCGGTGGGCCGAAGGACCGGCTTCTGATGCTGTATCGCTGATCTAAACTAAACAGCTGAAATAACAAGTAACACGGGGGGCCTTTCACACACCAGGCCACACCAAAGCACGTTATAGACAATTAGATACTTTAAAGGGATGGCGTGTTGTTGGTTCAGAAACTCACCAGTCAGCAGCTACAGAGCTCGTTCCCACAAACAACAGTGATCAGATAACTGTTTCAGTTCCTGTTCAGTTTAGTTTGTTGTCACATGCAGTGAAAAGCTTTTGTTGCGCGCTAACCAGTCAGCGGAAAAGACAATACATGATTACAATCGAGCTATTTACAGCGTGCAGATACATGACAAGGGAATAACGTTTAGTGCAAGGTAAAGCCAGTGAAGTCCGATTGCTCTGGTGGTTTTGATTGAGAGGTAAATGTTGGTTATGGCAACGGGTAGAACACGTTAAATGATTTTGGTGGGATGTTTTTTTCAAGAGGAAGTGAGACCAGACGGGCACTTGATTCAATGCTTCATCTGCACGATGGTCATTATCTTATTGCTCAATGTGTGCCAGGCTGAAACCCGAAGGTAGACAACAAATGCTGTGGAAACTCAGCGGGCGAGGCAGCATCTGTAGAGGGAAGGAAGAGGCGACGTTTTGGTTTGAGACCCTTCTTCAGACTGCTCTGAATTTAGTTTAGTTTAGTTTAATTTAGTTAATTTAGTAAAGTTGAATTTAGTTTAGATTAGCTTAGTTTAGATTAGTTTAGTTTAGTTCAGTTTAGTTTATTGTCACGTGTACCGAGGTACAGTGAAAAGCTTTTTCAGTCATCGGAAAGAATCTGCATGATTACACTTGAGCTGTTCACAGTGTACAGTTACAGGACAAAGGGAATAAATATCATTCTAAAGATTATATAATCACCTTGCTGTCCATTCTGTGCCCTTTTTGTTTAAAGTATTAATTTATCTTCAGTTACAGTTGCGAGCAGCGGCAGAGTTGCTGCCTTACAGCACTTGCAGCGCTGGAGACCGGGGTTCGATCCCGACTACAGGCGCTGTCTGTGCGGAGTTTGTACGTTCTCCCCGTGACCGCGTGGGTTTTCTCCGAGATCTTCGGCTTCCTCCCACACTCCAAAGGCGTACAGGTTTGTAGGTTAATTGGCTTGGTGTGTGTGTACATTGTCCCCAGTGTGTGTAGGACAGTGTTAATGTGCAGGGGTCATAAAATATAATATAATGGTCGGTGTGGACTCGGTGGGCCGAAGGGCCTGTTTCTGCACTGTAATCCTGAACTAAACTCAACTAAAGATCAGTCAGCAATTAGTTCCAAATTGCACCTTCATAATAGGCCCTGAATACAGGATCCTGAATATGATGAGTCCTGTATCATGTCTGCCACAGCAACTACTGCTAAGACGCAGCTGACCAGACGGGTTAATAATAGAGCTCAGGACTTCCTGAGGGCTTCTAGGTTGGTTTTGAGACACAGCATGGAAACATGAGTAGGCTGGGTCTCTATTCCATGGAGCGTAGGATGATGAGGGGAGATCTTATAGAGGTATACAATATCAAGAGAGAAATAGATTGGGTAGATGCACAGTCTTCTACCCAGAGTAGGGGAACCAAATTATGACCGGAGGACATAAGTTCAAGGTGAAGGAGAAAAGATTTCATAGGAATCTGAGGGGTTACTTTTTCACACAAAGGGAGGTGGGTGTATGGAACAAGCTGCCAGAGGAGGTAGTTGAGGCAGGGACTATCCCATCATTTAAGAAACAGGGTTGGACAGGTACAAGGATAGGACAGGTTTGGAGGATTATGGACCAAGCGCAGGCAGGTGGTACTAGTGTCGCTGGGACATTGTTGGCTGGTGTGGGCAAGTTGGGCTGAAGGGCCTGCTTCCACACTGTATCACTCTATAACTATGACATACCCTTTAGCTCACCGAGTCACAAAATGGTCCAAACTCAGCATAGATGAGTTGGGCCGAAGGTCTTGAGATGTTGCCCATTCCTTTTCTCCCGAGATGCTCCAGAGCTTTGTGCCTACCTTCAGTTGGGTCGAAGGGCCTGTTTCCACGTTGTATGACTCTATGATTCTGCGACTCTCATTAAAACATTGTTGACTTTGGTCTATTATACCACAATGATTTTCTATATAACAATCTTTATCTACTAACAAGTTAAGCACAGCTAGCAACGCATTACCACTGCCAACGATAATTTATCCGCTGTATCCTGAAAGGAGACACAATCGAAGATTATATACCTGTCTCTCCACACACGACACTGAACACCAAAATGTAATGACTTTACATTTAGACTTTCGAAACTCAGCGCGGAAACAGGCCATTCGGCCCATCGAGTTTGTGCAAACCAGCAATCGCCCCATACACTGACACTATCCTACACACATTAGGGACAATTTACAATTCACAATTTTTTACCAAAGCCAATTAACCTACACACCTGTACATCTTTAGAGTGTGGGAGGAAACCAGAGCACCCGGAGAAAACCCACGCAGTCACAGGAAGAGCGTACAAACTCCACAAGGACAGCACCGAGGGTCAGGATCGAACTCGGGCTCTCTCGTGCTGCGAGGCAGCAACTATACCGCCGCGCCACCTTGCCGCCATAAATTAAACAATGGACTCTGGGCAAAAAGTGATGCGGTTACTCAGCAGGTCAGGCAGCATCTGTTGAGAGGGAAACAGAGGCAATGTGTCCAGCTGTTGATCTTTCACCAGAATTGGATCAAAATAAAATCAATAGGCTGCAAATGCAGAAAGTGAAATAGATCACAGCTAAACTAAAGCGTGCGATGTGTATGCACTGACGATTATGAATACAAGTAAATAGGATTAGGGAGATTATAAAGCAAATCATGTTCATTATAGATCATTAATCACTGCAATAAAAACAGAAATTAATGGGATTTTTAAAGAGAGAAACACAGTTAACATTTCACTTTGAGCAACTAAAGTGCCTGTCCCACTTGGCCGTCATTTACGCGACAGGCCGTTAGTGACTGACGCGCGATGGTTGCGCGATGGGCGCACGTGCCATCATGTTTCCGCGCAGCCGTCTGGAGCGGGTGACGTCATTTGAAGATAGACACAAAATGCAAGAGTATCTCAGCGGGACCGGCAGCATTTCAGGAATTGATGATGTTTCGGGTCGAGACTCTCCTTCAGTCTGAAGAAGGGTCTCGACCCGAAACGTCACCCATTCCTTCTCTCCAGAGATGCTGCCGAACCCGCTGAGTTACTCCTGCATTTTGTGTCTATCTCCAAGCGTCTAGGCCCCGCTCTGGGAGTAGGGAAGTGGGGGCGGATTCGGGTCCGCAACGGCCGTGAGCCCCAGGCCGAGCTCGGCGATCGTTTGCCTCCTTCTGCTGCCGTTGGAGGTGAGACGTTGCGCCGCGCCAGCGTGTCCCACTTGGCCGTCATTTACGCAACAGGCCGGTGGCGCGCGGAGATTTCGTGCAGAACAAAATCCTGGCGTGCTGCGCGATACCGCACCCAACTCCACACGCCTCCACGCCACTCCATGCGCCTGACCCGCGCTACTCACACGCTACCCACCAGCTCGCGTAAATGGCGCTCAAATGACGGCGAAGTGGGACAGGCCCTTTAAGGACAGCACAGTGGCACGACTCTTAGAGGCGCTGCCTCGCGCTATCGGAGACCCGGGTTCGATCCTGACCTCGAGTGCTGTCTGTGTGAAGTTTGCATGTTCTCCCTGTGAAACACGTGAGTTTCCTCCGGGTGCTCCGGTTTCCTCCCACATCCCAAAGACGTGCGGTTAGTTGACCCTCTGCCCTTAACTGTGCCCGGCGTGGGATGGCATAGATGTATTGTGAACGGGTGATCGATGGTTGGCACGACATGGTGGCCCTGTTTCCTCGCTGCTTCTCGTGTTCGTGTCAAAAAACGTTCATAATGTTCGCCCACAGATTGAAAGTGACGTTGCGGAGAAAGTGGGGAAGGAGAGTGCAGAACAGGTGAAAACGGGGACTAAAAGACAAAGTGAAGTTGATAGAAGTGGAATGGTACTAAGACAAGAAACAATAGGGCGGCACGGTAGAGTTGCTGTCTTACAGCGCCAGAGACCCGGGTTCGATCCTGACCACGGGCGCTGTCTGTACGGAGTCTAAACGTTCTCCCCGCGACCTGCTTGAGTTTTCTCCAGGAGCTCTGGTTTCCTCCCACACTACTTGGTAAAATTGTAAATTGTCCCAAGTGAGTGTAGGATAGTGTTAGTGTGCGGGGATCGCTGGTCGGCGCGGACACTCTGCACGGAGTATGTTCGTTCTCCCCGTGACCTGCGCGGGTTTCCTCCGAGATCTTCGGTTTCCTCCCACGCTCAGAAGGCGTATGGGTTTGTAGGTTCATTGGCTTGGTATGAGTGTAAATTGTCCCTGGTGTGTGTAGGAGAGCGCGGGGATCGCTGGTCGGCGCGGACTCGGTGGGCCGAAGGGCCTGTTTCAGTATCTCAAGACTAAAAAAAACGAAACATTTCACCGTGACATGTCAGATGCGATAATAAAGTATTATTTATTCATTCACATGCACCAGGAGCCAAAGCTGAAGTGGCTCCGTGTCTGCCTCAGCAACACTCAAACTGACAACTACAATATCACTGAACATTTTCTCTCTGTGAAACAAACCTTCAAAAACCTGTCAGGCTGTGAACTGAAGAAAAAGGCTTCAAAATGAATCAAGTGGAAGGCAAACAGCTGCCGGCGCCCCTGGAATTAAATTATGGAAAGGTTTCACGCCTGCGAAACGTACTTTATCTGCCATTATCTTTTAAGTCCGTGACTGGGCAAAGTCCCCTGGTGATTCCAGCATTGACATGCACACCGCAGCGATGATTTATTTATCGAGGGTACAACGACAGCACTAGCGGTCGTCAGTCTAAATCCTTCTCACCCACCATTACTAGTTGGTTCATATAACTCTAACTTCAAGTAATCCTTGCACTCCCTCTCCCTCCATCCCTCCCCCACCCAAGTCGTCTTACTAGTTTAATTAGTAAGATTAAACGAGAACTCACCTGTTCGAAGTTTGATCGTTTATTTTACGAGGAGTTACGATGAGGGATTACGTGAAGAAGAGCCCCGCCCCTCACGCATGGTAACGGCATACTTCAAAGCAACGGCATGAAAAACACAGAACACCAAAGCCGGAGTAACATAGTAAGGCCCATAAAAAGACTTAGAACCACCATTTGATCATTTATTTTACGAGGGTGGGAGTGGAGGGCACGTAATCCCTCATCGTAACTCCTCGTAAAATAACGATCAAACTTCGAACAGGTGAGTTCTCGTTTAATCTTACTATTTTACTTCGGAGTCACGTGAGTGACTACGTGAAGAGTTTTAAAGCTTTCTGTGTTTTTTATGTCGTAGAATCTAATCCGTACGACAGTCCGGCTAAGTAAACACATACATGAGAAAGCAGACAAAAAGTTAGATCTTTTTTCACAAATTTAAAATTTTTTAATGGTTGAAAGACCATATAAATACCCCTCCTTATATTTGAGGGAAAAAATGATTACAAGTGACAAAAGATATCAGTGACTCACAACTGATTATAGCAATTAATAGCCAAACAAAAGCAGGTGATTATAGTGCCTCCAACACCGCGTGTCCAAAGCTTGTCATAGTGTGAACAGTTTGTTGTAGAACTTTGAAAAGTTTCTTCTTTACTCCACCCTGCGATTTTTAAAATATGCTCGAGAGGTACGTTCCGCCCCTTCGCCGCGGACGTAGCTGCCGCCCTGGTGGAGTGAGATTTGAAGACATCAGTGTCTACTCCCGCTAAAACCAACACCTGTTTCAAACCATTTTGAGATAGTTTGAACTGAAGCTTTTGTGTGTGGCTTTTTGTGCGTAAGCAGCAATGTCTTTTTTCCGTTTTCCTCGAAAAGTGTCCGTAACTTTAATATATTGGTTCAAATGTCTAACCACACACAAAGCAGGCTCAATATGAAAAGACTTGAAAGGTTACCTTTGTTCCAGATCTCCCTGGTCTACTTTGTTTGATCAGATCGTAAACATAGAATACAACGTTATCTGTAGTCACATGCATACAGTCTAAACGCAACATTTGTAAAGTTTGCACTCTTTGGGCTGAGACCAGTGCCATTAACATGACCAATTTCAATGTTAACCTATCCAATGTCAACCCTTCAATTGGCGTCCCATTCTCTAAGTAGAGCAAGTACTATGCTCACATCCCAAATCTCTGTATATCTAGGTTTTGGCGGATTCATGTGAAAAATTCCTTTCATGAATCGTGATATTAATGGATGCCGACCCAATTGACTTCTCACCAATCATAAGTCCTAAATAGGACGACAAGGCACTGCGTGCAGTGTTAATGGCACTCGTAACTTAAATGTTGCCCAAAGTGCAAATTGGCAAGGAATCCAAAACATGAGTAACATTCACAGATTCATCAGAAATATTTGACTGTGTGCAAAATTCTTTTTTTTCCCATTTCTTAATATGTGTCATATATTGTTTCTGTGTGCTATGTCGCCATGATGCACCAATAAACTGTCAAAGTTTGGTCCGACAATCCCAGTTCCTGTAGTGTCTGGTCAAAACCTGCAGATTAACAAATTCATATATGGCATATAATTGGGTAACCTTCATTTGTTACTGGATTAGTCAAGATATCACTACAGTTAGGAATCTGCATATATGGTTCTTTAATCATATTTAGCATAACTGGGAACCAAGGTTGAGTTGGCCAATTTGGCACTACCAAACAATCCGAAGCTTGAATCTTGCTCTATTTTCTTCAGCAATCTCTGGGATCAGAGCAAATGGTGGAAAAAGCCATAAAAAACATTTTTCCCCAGTGTAATGAAAATGCATCTACTGCAACTGCGTCCGGATCGTGTTCCCAAGACACATAATGAGGCAATTGGATGATTAAGCCTGGATGCAAACAAATCAATTTCTGGCAACCCAAATCGTCTAACAATATTCTTAAATATTGCTGCTTAAGCATCCATTCCGTATTATCTTTAAAAAATCCTGGACCTTCCATCTGCTACCACATTGTCTTTACCTGGAATATAAGCTTGCTGAAATCATATCTGCCGACCAATACACCATTGCCATATCTCAATTGACCAGACAATCACATGATTACTGATCTAACTCCCCCCATGTGATTAATGTAAACCACAGCCGTTTTATTGTCCTAATTGTATTAATTCATGCAGACATTGTTTAGGCAGAACAATATGCTTTAAGCCCATAAAAGGCCCCCAATAACTCCAAATAGTTAATACCATACTTTTGGAAGAACACTTGCTCTTCAGTTTTTCCATCTACCTCCACAACTGGAAGATAAATCTGTGGCCCCCCATCCGAGAGCACTAGCATCTGTTTGCAAAACCATTTCAGGCTGTTTAAATCATGATCTTCTTAGCAGCTTGTGGGACATTTTCAACCCACCATTGCAATTCCAATACTGCTTTCTTTGTTAATTGCATAGGTCTGTCAAAGTGACCTGCCTTATCTTTAAGAGCCCTTACTTTGTCCCTTTTTTAGAAGATTTGATAATGTAATGGCCCAAATTCCACTGCGGAAAAAAGCTGCCACTAGTGTACCAATGACTTTTGCCACTTCTCGGATGGAGGGATAAGGTTTGTGAATGAGGTAATTACACATTTGCAAATATCATTTGTCTTCTTTGCTGGCAACGTAACTAACATAGTCACTGAGTTAATTACAAAACCCCAGAAAATCAATTGATTTGAACTGGCTGCAGCTGGGATTTATTGGATGAATTAAGAATCCAAGCTCTTTAAACAAAGCTTTAGTAACTGAAATTGAGTGCTCAGCTGACTCTTGACTATTCATTAATAATCAGAATATCATCCAGATAAGCCATTACAATGTGTTTCTGTGCTCTTAATTGAGCTAAAACTGGTTTCAACAGTTTTGTAAAGAGTCTAGGAGCTGAACTTAATCCATTTGGTAAAGCTTTGAACTGCCATAATAATTGCCCCTGCCAATAAAAACTTTAAGTATCTCCGAAAAAGATGATGGAATTGGTACAGAATAATAGGCGTCTTTGCAAATCAATCTTAGCCATATAAGAACCTGCTGAAATCAAATATTTTGCAGTTTTAAATGTCTCCATCTTTAAAACGTTTGTATTCTACAAAACTTTATTTAGATCTGTAAGGTCTAGGAATAATTTCTACAACCACCATCTTTCTTATCTCTTGCGAAATATATTAGAGACAAAATTGATGCTTATGTTCATAAGTTTTTTTCAATTACCCCTTTTTTCGGATAATTTGCCAATTTCCACATCAATCTCCATTCTTTCTTCTGGAGAAAACACATAAGCATAAGCAGGTTTATTCTGTACAGGAGGATTGACCCCTTCTTTAAAAATAATAATAGCTCCTGAAACTGCTTGTAATATAAATCGATCAGAAGTAATATTAAGCCAGGCATTATAAAATTTTTGCAATCTCCCTCCAACTGGAGATTCATCCACAGTTTCTTTAAGGATAGAAGTCTTTAATACCTCTCCATAGGAGCGTGATGGTCTCCTCTTTCCCGAATGCAGGGAAGCAGTGGCCTGTGTAGCACGATAATACCTTCGTGACAAATTTCTGCCTCTATAACGAAAATCAAAACTCCTTCGGGCCGAAAACCCTTTTCTTTGTCCAAAGACAAAAGGCTTAATAGTTGCTAAAATATTTAGCTTCTTCATCCAACTGCTTCAGTTTTTGTTTCGGGCAGATTTTCTCCAAACAAATATCCAGGAGCTTGAACTCCACTTTCTTGACACAGGCTTGCATATCTAGGGTGAAATATGGGCCGAATCGCCATTTTCCTCATGCAATTGATCTCATAAAACGAATTGCACATTAAACCCAAAGTTCTTTTTGAATCTTGTCCATTTCCAGATTCTCCATTTGCCTGCCAAATGCCGTGATGGCAGCCGAAAATAATTTTAGCACCTTTTGAAATTTCATTTCTTGGGCTCTCATACTTGGAGTCATAGATGCCCATACCATCGGATTCACCGTAGGCACTTCCAATGAGGCACAATTGCCTGGTGCTTTATATAATTCTGATAATTCATTCATCACAGTATTATGAAGCTGGTGAGATACCATATAAATTTATATTGGCAGCTAGGCTTTCTTCCATATCCTCACCACTTCCTTCGGGTATAGCAAAACTTTGTGCTATCCTAGGCAGATCAAGCCTTTTCTTTTTACTTTGTGGCGTGCTTTCAAAAATCATTTCAAATTCAGCAGGGTCTGCCTTCTGCAGCCCTAATTCCATCGGGATATTATCCCATGAGACTTCTTCCAGCCCAAATCGTGGGTCTGGAGTATCATATTCCCAACTTGGCCCACAGCCATATTCATCATATTGAAACCCCTCAGGGTTTTCAGGGGATTCATGAGGGTACTGTGACCCTTGTCTCATAATAGTTTGGAGAACTTTCTCCATATGCTCCATTTTTAGCCACATAGTTTTATTATCTGGAGGTCTTTCAAAATCAGAATCATCAGAAACCACGGGCCTCACAGTTTTCTTTTTGCATTTCTTAGGAGCATTTTCCTCCGTGGTTATAATTTCCGGAGAATCTGGAAATTCTATATCGGGTAAATCAGTGGCCAACGTATCGGAACCGGGTCCACTCTAGCTTCGCTTCCCGTATATTTTACTTTCACCCCGGGAGGCTCTTTTCACCCGCGAAGCCTTCCTTCCCGATTTCTCCATTTTGTTAAAATTTATCTTGTGCTCAATCAGCACGTTAAAGTCTAAATTTTTACTTTTAGTTTCGCTGTTGGAACCATCCAGCGTAACCTAAAACCCGCGCCGATGTAACTTCACTTACCTGCGGGCCGTTCCGACCGCTGCGAGGAGCTGCTCCTTACCGCAGCTCCTTCTTTCGCCGTCAGCGTCGACGTCATGCCGTTACCAGCGTGAGGCGGGCTCTTCTTCACGTAGTCACTCACGTGACTCGAAGTAAAATAGTCATCTTGTTGAGTCTCATTGTTCGTAACTCGTTTTCACCTAGCTCACAGCTAACGATGGCCTGTTTCCTTTACCTTGTTACTTTTCTGCACATCTTTAATTTATTTGTTTGACATCTCTCTATATCATCGTCTATATCTCTCGTTTCCCTTTCCCACGAGGAAGGGTCTCGACCCGAAATGTCACCTTTTCTCCGGAGATGCTGACTGACCTGCTGATTTGCTCCAGCTATTTGTGTCTATCTTGGATCATATTATACGGCTGAAATTACAAATCAACTGAGAGTTCTGACAGATCGCTGAGTTCTGGAGAGAACATTTAATTTTTTATCAAGTGTAGGAAGGAACTGCAGAGGCTGGTTTACACCGAAGTTTCGATCCTGACTACGGGTGCTGCCTGTACGGAGTTTTTACGTTCTCCCCGTGACCTGCGTGGGTTTTCTCCGGGTGCTCCAGTCTCCTCCCGACACTCCAAAGACGTACAGGTTTGTAGGTTAATTAGCTTGTGTAATTGTAACTTGTCCCTAGTGTGTGTCGGAAAGTGTAAGTGTGTGGGGATCGCTGGTCGGCACGGACTCAGTGGGCCGAAGGGCCTGTTTCGCGCTGCATCTCTAAACTAAACTACTCAAGGCAGAGATTGAAAGTTATTTAAATTGCAAGATCCAATTGTCCCGACGCAAAATGTCTCTAACCCTTGTGTCGGAAGGAACTGCAGATGCTGGTTAAAACCGAAGATAGACACAAAAAGCTGGAGTAACTCAGCGGGACAGGCAGCATCTCTGGAGAGAAGGAATGGGTGACTTTTCGGGTCGAGACCCTTCTTCAGACTGTCACCTATCCATGCTCTCCAGAGATGCTGCCTGACCCATTGAGTTACTCCAGCACTTTGTGTCCTTTTGTGTAAACCAGCATCTGCAGTTCCTTGGGTCTCCAATGAATGAAACGAGTCTACATTGCGACTGGCTTTCTTCATCTGTGTTTCTGTTGCGATTAGGTTGGATGAGATGAAAAGCATTCACTGAAAGAATGGCGCTTGGATTGAAACCGGTATTTGTTCCACTTAGACCTGCTCCCAGCACTTGCAGCGGCTAGATTGCACAAAGTCTATCAGAGAAGCAATGACGTTGGTTTTCTTGTGAATGCATTTGTGCTTTAACATGTGTTGAAGAAAAGCTTTTACCGCAGCTCAATAGCTGAGGTTCCAAACCAATGCTCCCTTACATTAATTCAGTGTTCAGTGTGAACAAACAAGGTAATGACAACAGCCCTGTGAGGGCGAGAGTCCAACCTGTTCTACTGCTACTGGGAAAAAGATTGGTTTCCATCTCATGCTGAAATGTATTTTGAAGACTACACTGTCTATGTGTGTTTGTGTGTCTTGGAGTGTTATATTACAGAATTAGTCGCTTTGGCCCAACATGTCCAAGGCAACCATTAAGAGCCTACCTGCACAGGGTGGCAAGGTAGTGCAGGGGTAGAGTTGCTGCCTTAAGGGCCAGTCACACTTTCACAACCTAATTCACGACCTTTTTTACTCGCGGACACATTTCCCATCAGACTAGAAAAATCGCCCCGACCTACTTGATGCCACGAGTACCTACGACTAGCATCCCGGCCCGCTACGACCTACCTACGACCTTGTGACGACCATGCTGCGAGTATGAGTCCAGGGCGAACTCGGCAGAGGTCGTGAATTAGGTCGTGAAAGTGGGACAGGCCCTTTACAGCACCAGAGAGCCGGGATCGATCCTGACCACAAGTGCCGTCTGTACGGAGTTTGTACGCTCTCCCCGTGACCTGCGTGCATTTTCTCCGGGAGCTCCAGTTACCTCCCACACTCCAAAGACGTACAGGTTTGTAGGTTAATTGCGTTCGATACAAATTGTAAATTGTGTGGAATAGTGTTAGTGCACAGGTGGGTTTTACCTGACGTTAGGGAATTCAATGTTCATGTAGATGACCCCAGCGGAATGAGTGGGTATTAAGTTAGTGATGCTCCCACAAACTTCCTTGATGTGTTTTGCTACATTAAAGTTGTTACAAACACACTTGATGTTGCAATTCTACACGGCCATCGTAGAGCCTGTCCTCACCTTTCTCCATCATGGTCTGGTTTGGCTCAGCCACCAAGCACGACATCCGGAGGCTGCAGCGAATCGTTCGATCAGCTACAAGGTTATTGGTTGCATTTGACGAACTGTACACTGCAAGGGCCAAGAAGCGAGCGGGTAAGAACATCTCTGACCCCTCTCACCCTGGCCACAAATACTTTGAATCACTTCCCTCTGGAAGGCGACTCCGGACTGTCAAAGCCGCCACCGCCAGACATAAAAACAGCTTTTTTTCCCCATGAGCAGTAGCTCCACTCAATAACCAAAAGTCTGTAGCCTCCTTTTGCTCTGGTATTTTATTTAATTCACATATTTAAACTATAATGTTTTATTATTAATGTTCAATGTTTTATATGTCATTCTTAATTGTTACTGCATGCCATGCGAGCGGAGCACCGAGGCAAATTTCTTGTATGTGAATACTTGGCCAATAAACTTATTATGTTCATTCAACACAGAATAAATCCAATGCAATGAAGAGCCCGTGGTAATGTTGGAAATAGAGGCAATGGATCATGTGGAGGGAGATGAGATTGGATTATCGTGGCATTATGGTCAGCACAGACATTGTGGGCCGAAGGGCCTGTTCCTCTGCTCTGCTCTTCTGCATTTCCTGTTGCCCTGGCTCGTCTTGCCAGCTGCAACTTAAAGTAACCCCTGTAAGGGCTGTGAGTTGTGCCCCTGTCCCACTTAGGAAACCTGAACGGAAACCTCTGGAGACTTTGCACCCCACCCAAGGTTTCCGTGCGGTTCCCAGAGGTTCCCGGAGGTTCCCGGAGGTTTTTGTCAGTCTCCCTAATGGTCGAAAGTGGTTTCCGTTTTAAGAATCGGTAATTTTTTAGTCGAAGCCGGTTGCGATGCTAGTTGAAGGTGGTTGCCAGAGGACAAAAACCGCACGGAAACCTTGGGTGGGGCGCAAAGTCTCCAGAGGTTTCCGTCCAGGTTTCCTAAGTGGGACAGGGGCGTAAGCTTCATGTAGGGGGTGGTCTCTGTCCAATTGTCCACTCCCTCAGGACAGAAACGGTTTGAAGCCATGAATGCCAAAAGTTTGTCTTTAACTAGCGAAGTTACGAAACCTCTCCATTTGTTGTCCAAGCTGAGCAGCGGAACGGTGGAGCGACTGCCTCACAGAGCCAGGGGCCCAGGTTCGATCCTGACTACTGGTGCTGTCTGTATGGAGTTTGAACGTTCTCCCCGTGACCTGCGTGGGTTTTCTCCGAGATCTTCGGTCTCCTCCCACACTCCGAGGACATACAGGTATGTAGGTTAATTGACTTGGTAAATATACAAATTGTCCCTATTGGATATAGTGGGTTAATAGTGGGTCCATTGGCTTGGTATAAATTGCCCCTGGTGTGCGTGTGTAGAATAGTGTTGATGCGTGGGGATCGCTGGTCGGCACGGACTCGGTGGGCCGAAGGGCCTGTTTCCGCGCTGTATCTCTAAACTAAACTAAGCTCACCTGTGAAGTCTTCGCTTATTCTCCGATATGCTTGTCAAGATAAGGCTTGGAGCTGAAAGGATTTGTTCCATTCATTCAGTGATTAGCTTAGTCGAGATGGCTGGCCTAAAGCCAAACACTCTGAAGATTAAAGCAGCTTCGTGGCTCTAGTAACTCATCAATAAACACGGGATATCTTGTTCCTTCATGCTCCAGGACCACATTTTCAAAACCGTCTTTTGATTTTATTCGCTTTTCAGGCTAAAGACGTCGCATTGACTTGTTCACTTGCTTGTAAGAGGGAATATACAGAATCCCAGGCTGTGCGACTGTTGTAAGCAAGCTTTGCTTCACACATCACACAACCAGGCACCTAGCTGTGAGATCCGCACTTCAGTTCAATATCAGACTATAAGACTGAGATTGGCACTAGTTAGTTCAATGAGGAATGCAGGCATAGATCTGGTAGACACACAGAGTCTCTTGTCCAGAGTGGGTGCATCGAGGACCAGAGGACAGGTTTAAGGTGAAGGGGAAAAGATTTAACAGGAATCTGAGGGGTAACTTTTTCACACAAAGGGTGGTGGGTGTATGGAACAAGCCGCCAGAGGAGGTAGTTGAGGCTGGGACTGTCCCAACGTTTAAGAAACAGTTAGACAGGTGCATGGATAGGACAGGTTTGGTGGGATATGGGCAAAACACAGGCAGGTTGAACTAGTGTAGCTGGAACATGTTGGCTGGTGTGGGAAAGTTGGGCCGAAGGGCCTGTTCCCACACTGTATCATTATGACTCTCTAAATATCTTACCCACATCTAATTAAAAAAGTGCTTACATGGACTTATATAAAAAGTAGATGGATAAGATAGATGGATAGGCAGATACCTGGGGGGTATAGCTCAGCGGTAGAGCATTTGACTGCAGATCAAGAGGTCCCTGGTTCAAATCCAGGTGCCCCCTTGAAATTTATGTGTTGCACGGTGGCGCAGCACCAGAAACCCAGGTTCGATCCTGACTAAGGGTGCTGTCTGTATGGAGTTTGTACGTTCTCCCCGTGACCTGCGTGAGTTTTCTCCACCCACACTCCAAAGACGTGTAGGTTTGCGTCTCTAAAGGTAACAATTGTAGATTGTCCCAAGTGAGTGCTTGTGTAGTGGGGATCACTGATGGGATCGGTGGGCTGAAGGGCCTGTTTCCGTGCTGTATCTCAATACTAAACTAAAGTTAGGCAGTTACAATTGTGCAGCTGGTGAAGGTGCGAGGGACCCTGTTCATTCATGATCTTGTCTTGTTTAGGTCAAACACTGTGATATGATAAAGGATTAACTGATAATCCAGTGAATATTCAACTGATAATCAAGGGATTTATGTCCTGGCCCTCCTCCGTGGCCAGAGTGAGTCCCACCGTAAATTGGAGGAGCAGCACCTCATATTTCGCTTGGGCAGTTTACACCCCAGCGGTATGAACATTGACTTCTCCAATTTCAGGTAGTCCTCGTTTTCTCCCTCCTTCCCTCCTTCCCAGCTCTGCATCAGCCCACTGTCTCCGCCTCTTCCTCTCTTCTTCCTACGCCCCCACCTCCCCCACATCAGTCTGAAGAAGGGTCTCGACCCGAAACGTCACCCATTCCTTGGCTCCGTAGATGCTGCCTCACCCGCTGAGTTTCTCCAGCATTTTTGTCTACCTTCGATTGCTCCAGCATCTGCAGTTCCTTCTTAAACATCAAGGGATATTCAACATGATTATAACAGTAAACAGCATCTTTGGAGAACATGGATAGGTGACATCTTGGGTCGGGACCCTTCTTCAGGCTGATCAAACCCTGACCCGAAACTTCACCTATCCATGAGATACTGCCTGACCAGCTGAGTTACTCCAGCACTTTGTGTCCTTTTCCGTCAACTGGCATCTGCAGTTCCTTGTTTCTGCATTGTGATTATAATAACATTTTATCTGGAAATTTGAAATGATTGAGATCCATCTGATACCAGGGTCTTAAAGGTGACTATGCAAATTGTGAGGGCATGTGTTTCGAGCAGTACAATTCTCTGAAAATTTGTGATGGAGCCAAAGCGTGTGGAACCAGGCCCTTGGGCCCAACTTACCGACGCCGTCCAACGTGTCCCATCGTTTTGTTGAGTCTCATTGTCTGTACTCGTTCTCGCCTAGGACACAACCAACAATGGCCTGTTTCCTTCATCATCGTTACTTTTTTGCATATCTTCCATTCATCTGTTCGATATCTCTCTACATTGCCGGAGATGTGATCATTTTTCGGATCACATTCTCCGGGCTCTGCGGTCTACCATCAATGGAGCTGGAAGCCTCCTCGGACCGTCGTGAGCCCCGCCCCGGGGCGTGGATTTAACATCGGAGCTGATCCCTTGCCTGGGATCGCTCCCTCCGCGACCAGCGCGACCACTGCAGACTGCAACACCAAGGGCTCGCAGTCGCGGGTGAGGCCGAGTCGGGAGCTCCAACGTCGCGGAAGGTTCGATCGCCCGGCGCGGGGGAGCTGACATCCCCCTCGATACGGGAGTGGATCGCCTCGATGCGGAAGGGCCCGAACGTGGCCGACTACGTGAGTCAAGATCGTCCCATCAACGGGGGCTCGAGGCCCACGACCGAGGAAGAACTAGGGAAAGGACTTGAACTTTATTTCGCCATCCACCGCAGTGAGGAATGTGGAGGAGTCACTGTGGTGGATGTTTATGTTAAAATGTATTTTTGATGGTTCTGTTTCCAAGATGGCTGCCGGCGTGAACGCTGGTGTGACTATTCCACCGCTGCTCTCTCTTTGAATTGTGTATTGTTGCTGTCCCTGCTACTTCTTGTTTTGTCTCATTTTGTTTATATGTTTGTCATTTGCATGTTTTAATCTGTAAGGTGAACTTGAGAGTCCCGAAAGGCGCCCATAAATAAAATGTATTATTATTATTATTATTACATCACCGTCTATATCTCTTGTTTCCCTTTCCCCTGATTCTCAGCCTGAGGAAGGGACTCGACACGAAACGTCACACATTCCTTCTCTCCAGAGATGCTGTCTGACCCGCTGAGTTACTCCAACATTGTGTGTCTGTCTCCCATCTACACTAGTCCAACCTGCTGCATAATCCCTCTGAACTTTTCCTATCCATGTACCTGTCCAAAAGCTTAATGCTTAAGCCATGATCATATTGAATGGCGGTGCAGGCTCGAAGGGCTGAATGGCCTACTCCTGCACCTGTCTGAAGAAGGGTCTCGGCCCGAAACGTCGCCTATCTCCTTCGCTGAGTTTCTCCAGCTTTTTGTGTACCCCCTACTCCTGCACCTATTTTCTATGTTAATGTCATAGTATTGTCTCAACTACCTTCTCGTTCCATACACCCACCACCCTCTGGTGTAAAAGTCACCTCTCACCTTAAGAGAGCTGGATTTGAACCAGGGACCTCCTGATCTGTAGTCAAATGCTCAACCACTGAGCTATACCCCCTACTATGTGTGAATGCGCACACATTCAACTCAAATATCCCCAGACACACAATTATACACACACACAATCAAACCAGACACACACACACACACAGCACGCATCTGTACAGACAATTTAATTTCTTTCCTTTTAACGTTTGTTGAAACTTGTGGAAAAGACAGATAAGGATTATTGGCTTTTTTTTAAAATTGTGTTCTAACAAAATAAAAGGCCTTGAATGCCCTGCGGCTCCATCAAACAACATCATTAGGGAGGAAGCCAGTGCAACAGTCATTGTCACAGCTCCCATTTTCAGACTAATGATCTTTTTAATAGGCATTGCGAATTACTGAAATAAAGAGAACCGGTAATTTATCCACGACTGCTGCAGTCTGCGAACCTAATCTTTACAAGCTAGGCTTAGCTTCAGCGAATGTGGAATGATTTGCGCACTTTTCAACGAGGAATCTAAGTGGAATTTTAATTAATGGTTTTGGTGCAGAATGACACAGCCGATATTTATCAGGCGTTATCGCTGGTTGGCACGGTGGCGCAGCGGCGGAGTTGCTGCCTCACAGCGCCGGAGACCCGGGTTCGATCCTGACTACGGGTGTTGTCTGTACGGAGTTTGTACGTTCCATACACCCACGACTCTTTGTGTGAAAAAGCGACCCCTCAGATACTTATCAAATCTTTTCCCCTTCACCTTAAACCGATGTCCTCACCTCTGTGCAACAGACTCTGTGCATCTTCCCGATCTCTTCCCCCCGTGATTTTATACACCTCTGTAAGATCACCCCTCATCCTCCTGCGCTCCAAGGAATAGAGACTCAGCTTACTCAATCTCTGCATACAGCTCAAACCCTCTAGTCCTGGCAACATCCTCGTAAATCTTCACAGTATTTGGACAGATATCTGGACAAGAAAGATTGAGTGGGATACGAGCTAAACGCAGGCGGTTGGGACTAGCGTAGATGGGTCAACATCGACAAAGGCAACACGGTGGCGCAGCGGTGGAGTTGCTGCCTTGCAGCGCTCGCAGTGCCCGAGACCCAGGTTCGATCCTGACTACGGGTGCTGTCTGTTGTGCTTCTCCCGTGACCGCGTGGGTTCTCTCCAAGATTTTCGGCACAGGTTTGTAGGCTAATTGGCATCGGTATGAGTGTAAATTGTCCCTACTGTGTGTAGGATAGTGTTAGTGTGCGGGGATAGTGTGATTGGTGTGGACTCGGTGGGATGAAGGGCCTGTTTCCCGCTGTATCTCTAAACTACACTAAGAGTTGGGCTGAAGGGCCTGTTTCCGTGCTGTATGGCCCTATGACTATTATCAGAAGCATTGCTCAGGCTGTGGCTGTTTTCTCTCGAAAACATAACTCTGATGGGGTGACATAATAGTTGTATTTGATAATAAAAGAGTTTGACGGATTAGGCAGAGAGAGAATGTTTACAGCTGTAATGAGAGAACAAAACTTGAGACAGTGAAAGGTCCGGAATAAATCCAAAGGGGAATTCAGGAGAAATGTCTGTCCTCCGAGTGTTTAGATTGCAGAGCTCACTACATCAAGTGGACCCGATGTCACATTGAATTTGTATTACAGGAGGGAGCTGTTCAATCCAAAATGTCTTGGCTCAGTCAATCCTCTCCCATTGTTCCTCGTGACAACCATTCAGCAATAGTCAACATGAGACGTTAACTCTTTTTAGTTATAAGAGAGAACTGCAGATGCTGGAAAAAATCGTTGGTAGACAAAAATGCTGGAGAAACTCAGTGGGTGTTGTCGCTTTAGTTTAGTTTAGTTGAGAGATACAGCGCGGAAACTGGCTCTTTGGCACCAACCAGCGATCCCCGCACATTAACGCTGTCCCACACACACACTAGGGACAATATTTACACATACGCCAAACCAATTTACCTAAAATCTACATGTCTTTGGAGGGTGGGAGGAAACCAAAGATCTCGGACAAAACCTACGAGGTCACGGGGTGAAAGTACAAACTCCGTACAGACAGTACCCGTATTTGGATTGAACCAGCGTGTCCGGCGCTGCAAGCACAGTCATGGGGCTGTCCCACTGTACCTGCTAATTCAAGAGTTCTCCCGAGTTTCCCCTGATTCGAACTCGGAGAATGACGGTAATAGCCGCTCGTAGGTACTCGGGGCTCTCGTGGACATTTTTCAACATGTTGAAAAATCTTCACGAGCTTACCGCGTTCCCCGAGTACCTGCCGTTAGCGTTACGAGCCGCTAAGAGACGTCCCGAGCTCCGACGTACTCGCTACGTACATTCTACGTGCTTACCATGAGTTTGATTCTTTTAATAAACTTGGGAGAGCTCTTGAATTACCTCGTACAGTGGGACAGCCCCTTGAGGGAGAAACTCTACCGGTGCGCCACCACGTCGCGGTTCCTCCGTCACCGTCTGAGCTGCAGGGGTGCTGAGAACAATTCCATGGTTTCACGGGTACGCGAGGGACTGCTGGATGCTGGAATTGTGAGGAGAACACCGACTGCTGGAGTAACTCAGCAGGTCAGGCAGCATCTCTGGAGAACATGGATAGGTCTGAAGAAGGGTCTCGACCCGAAACCTTTTACCCATTCCTTCACTCCAGAGACTCCAGCTTTTTGTGCCAATCTTCGGTTTAAACCAGCGTCTGCTGTTCCTTCCTAAACACAGGTAGGTGTTGGCTTGGGATGCTTCTTCAGGCTGCCGAGGCTGTACGCGTGAGTCCGGGTCAGAACACGTTCGAAGAGGGCGACAGCGGTGGAGTTGCTACCTTGCGGGCCAGAGACCCGGGTTCCATCCAGACCACGGGTGCTGTCTCTACGGAGTTTATACGTTCTCAGCTGTTGAGCAGTAAATACAGCATTTACAGTTTTTACGCCATCAAGAGCCTGGAGTGCTTTATTGTCCTTCATGCCAAAACAGAACAATGAAACTCTTGCTTGTGGCAGCAACACAATAGGTTTGTAAATACAATGCGGATAAATGTGAGGTTATCCACTTTGGTATCAAAAACAGGAAGGCAGATTACTTTCTAAATGGCGTCAAGTTGGGAAAAGGGGAAGTACAATCTGGGGGTCCTTGTTCATCAGTCTATGAAAGTAAGCATGCAGGTGCAGGTACAGCAGGCAGTGAAGAAAGCGAATGGCATGTTGGCCTTTATAACAAGAGGAGTCGAGTATAGGAGCAAAGAGGTCCTTCTGCAGTTGTACGGGGCCCTAGTGAGACCACACCTGGAGTATTGTGTGCAGATTTGGTCCCCTAATTTGAGGAAGGACATTCTTGCTATGTAGAGAGTGCAGCGTGGGTTCACCAGGTTAATTCCCGGGATGGCGGGGCTGTCATATGCTGAGAGAATGGAGCGGCTGGGCTTGTACACTCTGGAGTTTAGAAGGATGAGAGGGGATCTTATTGAAACATATAAGATTGTTAAGGGTTTGGACATGCTAGAGGTAGGAAACATGTTCCCGCTGTTGGGGGAGTCCAGAACCAGGGGCCAAAGTTTAAGCATAAGGGGTAAGCCATTTAGAACAGAGACGAGGAAACACTTTTTCTCACAGAGAGTTATGAGTCTGTGGAATTCTCTGCCTCAGAGGGCGGTGGAGGCCGGTTCTCTGGATACTTTCAAGAGAGAGCCAGATAGGGCTCTTAAAGATAGCGGAGTCAGGGGATCTGGGGAGGAAGGCAGGATCAACCATGATCACATTGAATGGCAGTGCTGGCTCGAAGGCCCAAAGGCCTACTCCTGCACCTATTGTCTATTGTCTATTGTCTAGACACAAAAATAACAGAGTAACTCAGCAGGTCAGTCAGCATCCATGGAGAGCATGGATAGGTGGCATCTCGGGGAAGGAGCAGGCAGAAATAATGGGAATGCCACTCAGGCTCTCTCATAGATGAACTGGGGCCCAGGCCAATATCAATTTTAGAGGTCCTCAAATCAAGATCCCATTGAGGCAGACAGGCATGAGGCCCATGCCAAATCTTCTTGGTTGGTTCTTGGTTTCTTGGTCCTCCAAAATATTCCAAATGGAATTTAAACCGGAGGTGGTGGAGGGAAAGCCAGAAAGAGTTTTTGGGAGGAAAGAGCTACCTTAAATTTAGTTGTATCTGGTTGGGTAACTATGGTAGGGTGAAGATTATTCCATGCTTTAATTGTGCCGGGGAAGGAAGAATTGCTGTACACATCTGTCTTGGTAGCTGGAATCTCAAATTGGATCGAATGCCCTCGTCTGCTCCTAATGGGTTTGCGTTTGGTCTATGTCTATGTAAACTAATGGCTCTCGTTGCCCCTCCCCTGATGCCAGGACAGTGGATTTGGGGAATGACGGAATGCAGGCCTTGCGAGGATGGGAAACTATAAGATTGAAGGCTGTGGAGTCTGAAGTAGGGTCCCGACGTGAAACTACACCTGTCCACATTCTCCAGAGATGCTGCCTGTGTGGCAAGTCAAGTTACTCCAGCACTTTGTGTCTTTTTTTTTACCCGAATATCTGATTTCATGACACGTGGCACGAAGAAGTCAATGTTTGGTAGCACGGGACACACAGTTCTTGACTTGCTGGTGAAAGTTCATGGATGCGGGGTAAACAAGCTGAGACTAAACTTTTGGTTTCCGTTGTCAAGTGAACGGGCTTGTTGTGGCCAAGACCCTGGACTGTGAGATTTATGAAGTGTATCGGGATTCAGGGGGAAGTGAAACACAATATCTCCCCAACGCATTTGTTGCACGCTGTCTGTCAGTTTACATTGTGCTTGACAAGGAATGCAGCTGACAAGCCAAATATGGCACTTAGCATCCCTCTCACACTATCTCACACTGCGAAGTAGTTGGAGTATTAATCAGACACATAGGCTTTGACAGCTTATCGCCGCTTAGATCCATAGTTTAACCAGGAATTAACATTGTTTGTAGACAAAAATGTTGGAGAAACTCAACGGGTGAGGCATCATCTTTGGAGCAAAGGAAATAGGCAATGTTTCGGGCCGAAACCCTTCTTCAGACTGATGTGGGGGGGGGGGGGGGGGGGGGGGGAGAAGGAAGGAAGAGGTGGAGCCAGTGGGCTGAGGGAGAGCTGAGAAGGGGAGGAGAAAGTAAGGACTACTTGAAATTAGAGAAGTCAATGTTCATACCACTGGGGTGCAAACTGCCCAAGCGAAATATGAGGTGCTGCTCCTCCAATTTACTCACACTGGCCATGGAAAAGGCCGAGGACAGAAAGGTCGGATTCGGAATGGGAGGGGGAGTTGAAGTGCTGAGCCACCGGGAGATCAGGTTCGTTAATGCGGACCGAGCGGAGGTGTTCGGCGAAGCGATTGCCAAGCTTACCCTTGGTCTCACCGATGTAGAGCAGCTGACACCTAGAGATGAGGTTGCCAGAATTCGATACACTACACTCCAGTTGCCAAAGGACAAAGGTGGAATGGCACTTCCAAATTTTAGGATATATTCCTATGCAGCCTAACTTCGACCACTAATTAATTGGTGTGAGGAGAGCTATATAGCAAGGTGGAAAGAGATTGAGACATATATCCCTGACTTCCACATCCAAACACTCTTGGGAGAAAAAACGCTTCCTGGACATATCAGGAGTGAAATCGACCCAATAACGATATTTACTTTAGAAATCTGGTTCACTCTTACCAGACAACTTAAACTGAATAAACGACAAAACGTTTTAAGATGGATAGCTTTGGATAATGAATTTAAACCAGGGATGTATGACTCAACATTTAAAGAGTGGATGAAGAAAGGAATTACTGCATTTTGTACTGTTACTGGAAATAGAGACCTAAGAAGTTTTCAAGATTTGAAGGATAGATTTGCACTTCGGAACCAAGACTTGTTTAGATAACTCCAACTGAGAGATTATTACAATAAAAACGTGAAAAGGGAGGCACTAGAAGAAAATAATCCAGTGATAGAAGTGATAGTTAATGCGTATCATCAAAAAACATTAAGGATTATTTCTAAACTTGATCATAGTTTAATGGAATGTCAAGCTAAAACTACAGTTTATGTAAACTTTAAGTGGGAAAAGGAATTTGACATTACAATCTCAGAAGGAGAATGGCATCATATGTGTGTAACACTACAGACATCCACTAATTCACAAAAATTGAGAGAATTTAATTGGAAAAATTTGATTTGTTTCTTTCTTACGCCTAACATAAAAAGCAAGCAAATTCTAAGGCAGGAAACATGCTGGAGGCAATGTGGTCAAACAGACGCAAACCATGCACATATCTTCTGGAGTTGCCCAAAAATAGAACCATTTTGGGACAGAGTGAATTCAGAATTAACGGAGGTATTAAGATATATAGTCTCCAAGAAGTGTTCCATTTTATACCTGGGTAATATATATACAGTGGTGCTGAAGGAAGACCATTACTTGGTTAAAATAGTAAGATTAAATGAGAACTTACCAGTTTGAAGTTTGATCTTTATTTTATGAGGAGTCGAGTTGAGGGATTACGTGAAGACCCCGTCCAGCACGCATGCGCGACATTTCTTCAAAGCAGCGGTGTGGATTCAAGAAAAACACAACAATTGAAATAAATATAGTAAAGAAAAAATAAGAACTTAATTACCAGTTGATCTGTATAATAGAGGGTGGAGCGGAGGGCACGTAATCCCTCATCGTAACTCCTCATAAAATACAGATCAAACTTCGAACTGGTAAGTTTCTCATTTAATCTTACTATTTTACTTCGGAGTCACGTGAGTGACTACGTGAAGACTTCAAAGCTCTGTGAATCCGAAAACCGTGTACCAGCTCATGCTTCACTCACTGCCTGAAGACCGGTTAGAGGGAGAAGCATGTTATACAATCAACAATAACCTGTTTGTGAACAAAAAAGGTTTATTAATAACAACAAAAAACAGAGAGCTCCCCCGGGCTTAAATTAAAAACTTATCTGCAGACTCTAAAAATTCTGTCTGCAAAATGTAGCAGGCTCCGCCAGCGGCTTATTATAAAACCTTTGGAAAGTTCTTTCCGAGGACCATCCTGCTCTGGCCAGATATGGTCCATAGGCACAATCCATTTGCCTAGCCGCCGACGTAGATGCAGCCCTGGTGGAATGAGATTTGTACACATTAGTATCGATTCCCGCGGACTTAAGCACCTGCTTGAGCCATCTTGAAATGGTTTGGCTCGTCACCTGACCATGAGGTTCTTGTGGCTTATCCATAAGGCTTTTTCTCTCCCTCTTAAGTTATATGTTGTGTCTATGTAGTTGGCGAGATGGGTCTTGGCACCACAACCGTGGGTCAGGTGAATATGCCCGGAACTCCATAACTGGAGGCGTGTACCTGGTCTAGATTGTTTGACCAGCCCCTGAATGTGAAATGTGATACAGTCCAATGACTCTGTCATGCTGTCCAGCCTCAGAAGGTGGAGGGGACTGTACCCTTTGAGCTGAGACTAGAGCCATGAGCATGACTGATTTCAGTGTAAGTTGTTCCTGAGTAAGTGACCTGGGTGGTGGCCATCCCCTAAGGTACGTCAGTACTATGCTGACATCCCAGATCTGAGTGTACCTAGGCCTAGGGGGATTGGTGTTAAAAATGCCCCTCATGATTTTGGCCACTAGTGGATGGGACCCCAAAGTCAGTTGTCCTGCTGCTGGAAACCAAATAAGCTGACAACGCACTCCTGGCTGTATTAATGGCGCTGTAGCTGAGTCCTTCCGATGTAAATCCAAGCAGAAACTCCACAACACTGGTGGCTGTAGCTGTGGTGTAGGTATTTCCTGTTTTGGAGCAATACCGTTCCCATTTTCTTATATTGGTCAGGTATTGTCTCCTGGTGGACTCCCGGTGAGATGCGGTCATCATGTTGATGGCGTCCTCAGACAGTCCCAGGCCCAGTAGAGGTCTTTTTAGAATCTGCAAGCCAGGAGATTGACTCTGTCATGGCACGGGTGACTAATGCCTGACACTGGGTGGATTAATAACTGTCGACTGCTGGGGAATTCCAACGGTGTTTCAACAGCCATGTCGAAAGCCACTGGGAACCATGGCTGTGTAGGCCAGTCAGGTATTATCAAGATTCCTGAAGCGGAATCCAATTGAATCTTGCGTAATACCCGACTGATGAGGCAGAAGGGAGGAAAAGCATAAAAGAACATTTTCCCCCAATGCAGCGACAATGCATCAACTGCTGCTGCCTCAGGGTCTGGTTCCCAAGCGACATACGTTGGTACCTGGTGATTCAGCCTGGATGCAAATAGATCGATATCTGGTGTGCCATATTGCTTTGTAATTTCAGCAAACACTTTGGGATTTTAACATCCATTCGATGTTATCATTAAATCTACGTGACCTGGTGTCTGCCACTGTATTTTGCTTACCTGGAAGGTAAGTTGCTGATAACCAAATATGCCTTTCAACACACCATTGCCAGATTAGGTTGGCCAAATTGTCACACGATATCGACTTTACACCACCCATGTGATTGATATAAGCCACCACCGTGGTATTATCTAGTTGCAACCGGGACATGTGCATGATGCGTATTACATGAATATGCTTTTAACCCATAAAACGCACCCAACATTTCTTAAATAGTTGATGCCCCGTGTCTGTAGGCAAGATGATTCAAATTTACTCCATCTGCCCCCTGTGCTGGATTGCATGTTAGTTGCTCCCCCAGCCCAAAGCACTGGCATCCGTTTGAATGGTTAATACTGGGTTGGTGATCATTATGGGACTGGAGCTGAGTCTTACATTCCTCGCCCACCATTGTAACTCTGGAATGGATTCAGCAGTTAAAACTCATAGCTCGGTCAAAGTGACCTGAGTTTTGCTTTAGTGCATGCACTTTAGCTCTTTGCAAATTTTGATAGTGCAAAGGCCCAAATTGTACAGCTGGGAAAGCTGCTACCATTTTGCCAAATAACTCTAGCTACTTCCCGTATGGTTGGCTGATGTTTATTCATGAGTTTGTTGCATGATAGCGCCAATTCTGATGCTTTCCCCTTCGGCAGAGTTACAATCATGCGAACAGTATCTATCGTAAATCCAAGATAGTCCATGGCAGTGGACGGTGTAAGATTGGATTTTTCTGGATGTATGACAAACCCCAAAGTTTTCAAACAAACGTTTGGTGGGCTGCGACTGCTAAAATAGCTGTCTCCAAGGTTTTCCCTATTATTAAAATATCGTCTAAATACGCCATGACTATATGCTTTTGTTTCCTCAATAATGCCAAGGCAGGTTTTAAGATTTTAGTGAACAACCTTGGAGCAGAGGTTAGCCCATTTGGTAAGGCTTTATATTGCCATAGCTGTTTCATCCAGATAAATTTTAAATATTTTCGATGGTCCTTGTGTATGGGTACTGAGTAGTAGGCATCTTTTAAATCAATGCTTGCTAGAAAGTACCCCTAGAAACCAATAGTCTGGCTGTTTCAAAAGTATCCATCTTGAAATGTATATACCTGACAGACTTGTTCAAAGTAGTTAAGTCAATGATGATGCGTCGTCCACCATCTTTTTTGATTTTAGTGAAATTATTAGATACAAATTCCAAAGGTTCATGTTTTGTTCTTTCAATGACACCTTTAGCTTGTAACTCATCAGTTCAGCTTGACCCTCTTGTTTTTCCTTGACTGAGAGGGTGAATACCCTTTTGGGTATATGCTGAACTGGTGGAAAATTTTTATGGACAAAAGTCAATTTTGTAGCCATGAAACGCTGCTGAGTATATACTTGTCATTAGTGATGGATTCCCATGCATCCAAAAACAAGTGCAATCTCCCCCTGTTAGCACAGAGCCCCTACTGCACATATATGCTGAGAGGAACCAGACCCACCTACCTCCATGGTTATTGGTGCTTCTTCTGCCTCTTCGCTGGGTGATGAGCGTCTGCTGGGCTGTAGAGGGTTGATGTTGATCTCGATGTTGTTGGGGGTGGCGCATTTTCCATGGGGTCCGCTCTGGGCCCTGGCCTAAAAAAGGCTTACGGGGAATGGTTGCGGACCCCGAGCTTTCACCAGTCCCATAGTTGTGGTCGACGACTGGTGGACGCCATGGGGTACTGCCGCCTGGGTTTGTTGGGTCTGCTCGGTCCCAAACCTGCCCTCACGAGACCAAAAGGTCTTGGATTCTTCTTCCAGGTCTTTCACCTTTTTTGGAAGGTCTTTCCCAAAGAGCAGAATAGGAGGTTCTGACCCCGGTGTTTTGCAGAGTCCCGCAAATTTAGGGTTGAGGGCAGGCTTGATAATCTCCTTTCGCAAATTATTTATCTCATATTGAGTGGTGCACAGCAGAGCTAATGTGTCTTGCTGATTTGTGGAGATGTCCGCACCATCAATGGACCGAGCATAAGATGTTATTCCTGCGTACTCCCGAAATCTTCAGCCAGTGACCCCTCTTCTTGACCAGCCCAGACCTGGTCGCCAATGCTGCCTTCAAAAGAAGGTGAAGCAATGGCCAGTGCCGTAAAAGGCACTGCGGGAGTGCCTGAACTCCCTTGGCGAGGCTGCTGCTGCTCTCTCAGCAGATCTCGCTGGAGCAATTGCTCCATAAGCCGTTCCATGCGGCTTAGGCGGCTGCCTGTGCTCTCGAGCGGTAAGGCATCTTCATCCGAAACGTCGGACACTACCGCCCGGTTCCGGCTGCAGGTACCTCCAGCCCGCTGCTCAGGCAGCACTAGCGGTGCTGGGCTCGGCTCGGTAGTTATAACCGCCGCCTCTTGCCCCCCCTCCAAAGAGCATTCCTCAACGAAGGACGAACGGGGGCGAGCTGCAGACTTCTTTCCTCGGGCCTTGCTCATTCTTCCTGGAACACCAAGACCACAGAGAGAAAGACACACGGCCACGGTAAACTTACCTGTCGTTCGTCGCGGTGCACTGCATGAACGCTAATGTCGCGCATGCGTGCTGGACGGGGTCTTCACGTAGTCACTCACGTGACTCCGAAGTAAAATACTACACACAGCTGGCAGAAAGGCCACTACAAGAAACTGGCTCGCAGCGGACACACCCAGACTTAGACAATGGTTAGACATAGTACAGGAAATATTTGTCATGAAGAAGATGACATATTCTCTAAGAGTAAAACAAGACGAGTTTAACAGAAAATGGGAAAAATGGGTTAGGTATAGAAATAAAGACATCAACACTGTATAATTTTATTGACAATAATGTAAGTTATTGGAAAATGTTTTAATAAGAAAATAATTCTGTATACTGCATCATGAATTGTAAACTGAACCCCCCCGCTGCGCTGTTGTACGTTTCACTGCGTTGTTGTATGGTTCGTTGTTATATTTGTGTTTTTTTTGTGTAAGCATCAAAGCAATAACGACTAAAGTGAAAAAAAAAAGAGATGAGGTTGGAGGAGGTGCAGGTGAACCTCTGCCGCAGCTGGAACGACTGCTTGGGTCCTTGAATGGAGTCGAGGGGGGAGGTAAAGCGACAAGTGTAGCATTAGCATCGTTTGACCTAGTGGAAATTTATCTTCTGCCTCAATGTTACGGGCGCAGCAGTAGAGTTGCTGCCTTACGGCAGGTTCGATCCTGACTACGGGCCCTGGAGACAGGAGGAACTGCAGATGCTGGAATCTTGAGTAAAATACAAAGTGATGGAGCAACTGCTGCTAAGGTCGGGCAGCATCTGTGGAGGGAATGGACAGATGACAGTTCAGGTCAGGACCCTTCTTGCAGCCTTGGATGGCCACAGAGTCATACAGCGTGGAAACAGGCCCTTCGGCCCAAATGGCCCATGCCGACCATGCAGGACGATGAAGGGTGACAAAATCATGAGAGGAATAGATCGGATAGACGCACAGAGTCTCTTGCCCAGAGTCGGTGAATCGAGGACCAGAGGACATAGGTTTAAGGTGAAGGGGAAAAGATTTAATAGGAATCTGAGGGGTAACTTTTCCACACAAAGAGTGGTGGGTGTATGGAACGAGGTGCCAGAGAAGATAATTGAGGCAGGGACTATCCCAACCTTTAAGAAGCAAGTAGACAGGTACATGGATAGGACAGGTTTGGAGGGATATGGGGCAAATGCGGGCAGGTGGGACTAGTGTAGCTGGGACATTGTTGGCCGGTGTGGACAAGTCTGTTTCCCCACTGTATCACTCGATCATCATCATCATCACACTCTATTAGCCAAGTATTTTTAGCAACATACGAGGAATTTGATTTGTTATACTGCTATACCAATAAAAAGTAACAAGACACACAAAATACATTTTAACATAAACATCCACCACAGTGACTCCTCCACATTCCTCACTGTGATGGAAGGCGAAAAAAAGTTCAATCTCTTCCCTTCTTTGTTCCCCCGCGGTCGGGGGCCTCGAACCTTCCGTTGACGGGACGATCTTGGCTCCCGTAGCTGGCGGTCGGGCCCTCCGCATCGGGGTGATCAAACTCCCGCATCGGGGGGGGGGGGAATCTCAGCTCCCTTTGCGCCGGGCGATCTGACCCTGGGTCGGGGCTGGTCGAACCTTCTGTGTCGTTTGGAGACTACGAGCTCCTGAAATCCGCAGGCCGCGGTTGGAGCGTCGATCCCAGGCAAGGGATCGGCTCTGATGGTAAGTCCACGTCCCCACGGTGGGGCTCAAAGTCAGTCCCGAGCGAGGCCGCCAGCTCCACGATGTTAGGCCGCAGAGCGACCGGAGACACGACCCGGAAAACAATCGCATCTCCGGCAAGGTAAGAGATTGAAAAAAAAGTTTCTCCCCCCGACCCCCCACGTAAAGCAAACCAGAGAACATTGTGCGGCGCCCCCTGGCGGCCTATGACTCTATGGCCTGCCCGCATTTGGCCCATTTTTCTAAACCTGCCCAACCCACGTGAGGTATTTGTCGAGATGGGTGATGTTTCGGGTCGTGACCCTTCTTCAGTCTTCAGGTTTGGGTCTGAAGAAGGGTCACGACCCAAAACGTCGCCCATTCCTTCTCTCCGGAGATGCTGCCTGCCTGTCCCGCTGGGTTACTCCAGCATTGTGTGTCTATCTTTGGTTTAAACCAGCATCTGCAGTTCCTTCCTACACATTAGGTATTAGTCGGTCTTCTGCTGAATGCCCTGTACATCTTAGCCTATTGGAATCAGCACCAAGGGCCTGGGAAGTTGACTATTATTTATTTTATACTTTCAGCAACTGGAGATCGAAGGCAGAGGCTGCATTTAAATACTGCAGACGCTTCGAGAAAGAAAGTCGCGACTGTCAAAGGACTTTATTCATCCACCACGAGAAACCTCCTTCGGTTCCAGAGCCTGTGCTTGTTCTCTCATTAACATCTACCTTATTCAATTCGGTCTGAGGTTCTTTCCTTTTAAATTCAATTCCTCTCTTTCTTGTGTCCGCCCTTTTATCCTGCTTTAGAAAGTGAGATTAGATTAGCCCCGGCCAAATTGAAGATGGTTTTGTCGCTTTTTCGTGATTGTGGAAAGACGTTCTTGCTGTATTTTGCTTATTGCAGAGCGATTTGCCCCCCCCCCCCCCCCCCCCCCGTCCCCGCCTGCCCACAGCGTCTTTCTCATCTTGCAGATCGCAGCGAGAAAGTGGGCCGTTCACGCTTAAAGGTAATAAATGCGATCAGATTTAAACTCATCCCACTCGCACAGGGTCTCTAACCATGCAGGGGAGAAAGAGCAGCATTTTAAATAGGATTCACAGCGAGAAGGGCAGATTATCAACTATCGACTGATTGCCAGGGCGCTCTAGGCCAAAGATCGTAGAAGGCTCGTGCTCTAGTATCTTTGGTCCAGGCTGTTGGATATTCTCTGGTGCAGCACAAGGATTTTGTATGCAGTACAGACGGATTTTTACCTAAAGCATTGTCATCAGGCCTCACGTTTGCACCTGATGCATTGCCGTAGATGTGATCTGAATCCATTCCTCTCGGCATTTTAGAGTTTAATTTAGAGGTACATCGCGGGAACAAGCCTTTCGGCCCATCGAGTCCGTGCCCACCAGCCATCATCACCCCGTACACTAGCATTATCCGACGGACCCCACACTAGGGACAATTTACACTTTTACCGAAGCCAATTCACCTACAAACCTGCAAAGTGTGGGAGGAAACTGGAGCACCCGGAGAAAACCCACGCAGGTCACGGGGAGAACGTACAAACTCCAGACGGACAGCACCCCGTGGTCAGGATCGAACCAGGGTCTCTGGCGCTGTGAGGCAGCAGCTCTACCTGCTGCGCCACCGTGCCGACCCACTGGCTTTTGGATGGGTTATTGGGACCCTGATCCCACCAGGAGCACTGTGGTGGAACGTGAGGAAGGGATTAACATCCAAGGCGGTCCTCTTCTCTCTCTCCACCCCTGAGGGCCAATGGTTGTCAAAGGCTATGCGGAGAAGGCAGGAGAATGGAGTTGAGAGGGAAAGATAGATCGTCCGTGACTAAATAGCAGAGTAGACTGGATGGGCCGAATGGCCTAATTCCCGCTAATTAATGACTAACGAACTTGAAGTCGAACCAGGTGCCACATGGACAGGAAAGGATGAGTGAATGGGACTAGATTAGATGGGGCGTTTTGGTTGGCGTGGATGTGTTGGGCTGAAGGGCCTGTTTCCATGCTATATGGCTCGAACCAACCAAGTCCCCAGCCTTGCCCAAGAGAGTGTCCCCTTGTGGCCAATCCCTTGGTAAAGCCAGTAAACCCTAATCAAAGGTAGTCTGATAGTATCTCAGGACCGCTCTCTGCAGTGGAGCGGCTCATTCTCCCGATAACAACCGGGAAGAAACTGTCCCTGAACCTGGAGGTGTGCGCGAGAAGATGATGCTGCTGGCCTTGCCGAGGCAACGGGGGGGGGGGGGGGGGGGGTGTGGATGGAGTCAATGGAAGGGAGGTTGGTTTTTGCGTGACAATCTGTGCTGCGTCCACAATACACTGCAATTTCGTAGAAATACGATTTCTGTTCCGCAAACGGATGACAAACATTTGAAAAACTCAGCGCATGCCAAGAACAACTGCACACATGGGTGGCTGGGAGGGGCGCAGCCTGTTTGGATAATCTCTCGAAAAGATCTCGTAAAAACCTAAGCGCTTTCGAGTAGTTATTTCGATTCCAAGAGAGTAATCCAGCCTTTAATTCCCTCCTTATAACAAGAACAGAACATTTGTTACGTTTTTTTCTCAGCTGCTGGTTAATCCCCCTGTTTTAAATGGCAACATCAAAAACAAGTGGCAAAGATTTCCATTGTGTAGTGGCCTTTAGTAAAATAAGAAATATGTCTTTCTGAGGAATGTTAGTTCTGGGAAATAGAATTTTATTGATTCCAGGCATTAGGACCTATTTAGGTCCCGCAACATTAAATAGATGGGTTTTTTTCAGTGTAGTTATTCGATAAAGTTCACAGAAATAGTCCATTTAACCCTGTGTTTGTGTTTAAACTCTCTTTTCCAGCTTCCTCCTCTCAGCCTTTCAAAGCCAATTGCAACTTTCTCTCGTGTGTCATCTCATTTTGAGAATGTAAAATGTGTAGGAAGGAACTGCAGATGCTGGTTTAACCTGAAGATAGACTCAAAATGCTGGAGTAACTGAGCGGGACGGGCAACGCCTTGCCTCTCCGTCTCCACCCATGCACACCTTTCGTTCCATTTCCCACTCCCCCTGCTCTCTCCACCCTGTCGAGCACTGGAGGAGATGAAGGACAAATGTGTAAAATCATGAGAGGGGTGGATCGGGTAGATGCACAGAGTCTCTTGCCCAGAGCCGGGGAATCGAGAACCAGAGGACGTAGGTTTAGGGTGAGGGGGGAAAGATTCAATGGGGTCCCGAGAGGTATCTTTTTCACACAAAGGGTGGTGGGTGTATGGAAGGAGCTGTCGGAGGAGGTAGTTGAGGTTGGCACCATCATAACATTTCAGCAACATTCAGATGGGTACATGGATAGGATAGGTTTGGAGGGGCAGTCACGGTGGCACAGCGGTAGAGTTTCTGCCTTACAGCAAAATGCAGCGCAGGAGACCCGGGTTCGATTCCGACAATGGGTGCTGTCTGTTTGTACATTCTCCCCGTGATCTGCGTGGGTTTCCGCCGAGATCCAACGATGTACAGGTTTGTATGTTAATTGGCTTGATAAATGTAAAAATTGTCCAGTGCTGAGTGATGCTCTACCTCGAGTTTTTCAGCGTACAGATACAGATCCAGATCCAGGCAGGTGGGACTAGTATAGATGGGACATGTTGGTCGGTGCGGGCAAGTTGGTAGGAAGGGCCTACTTCCACGCTGTAAGACTCTATAACTCCAAGGCAGTTGATGCATAGATGGTTAGGAGGAGATTACATTAACTATTTTCCCAGTCATCTTGGTGTAATTGAATAGAACCCATCACTGCAATGTTATGTGTTTTGACAGGGAAGCAATTCCCAATAGTGCCATTTGGATCCTGATTTTCTGGTTGAGAATCCTACTCTATATCCTATTAGGCAGCAGGGACATTTTAGAAAGAATTACACCCTCAGAGAATGCATGACTTTGACAAACTCTAAACATGAAAAATCAGGGCACGGATATTTCATTTTTCAGTTGTTGAATCAGTACATTTTGTTTGTGGGTCTTTAAAAAATTATTTTAAAAAATCTTTTTGGAAATTGATGGTGCCAACACAGCTAATGGATAGTTATGTTTCGGGGAACAAATTACGCAATGAAAAGGGCAGATTTTAGTTTCCATTAATAAAATAAAGAAAGCAATTGAAGAGATTTATCCCAGTGCACAGTGTCAGAGACAGCAATCTTTATGGACAATAAGATGATATTTTTCTTCAAGATTTGTGCCTATAGACCCGGGTTCGATCCCGACTACGGGTGCAGTCTGTACGGACTTTGTACGTTCTCCCCGTGACCTGCGTGTGTTTTCTCCGAGATCTTCGGTTTTACTCCCACACTCCAAAGACGTACAGGTTTGTAGGCTTGGTAAATGTAAAAATTGTCCCTAGTGGGTGTAGGATAGTGTTAGTATGCCGGGATCGCTGGTCGGCGCGGCCCCGGTGGGCCGAAGGGCCTGTTTCCGTGTCGTGTCTCTAAACTAAGCCAAAAGCTGAATTAGGGGAATTAGAAGAATCCCAGTGGTTCCGTTTTTGCAAATCCTCCTGCCCTCCTCACGGTTGTGAAGACTTTATAAAGTCTTTTGTTGAAAGTCAAACCAAGATTTTCGGAGCAGCTCGCAGCTACAGCCCAGCATTGCCAAATAAATGAAAGCTTCCCTTCCTCCAATTCGAGATAAGGGCCTTGCACTATTATAAATGCATGAAACAATTTGCAGCAAGAGCAGTTTCTGCGACAATTGCCGTTTGTTGAGTCTAAATCAGTAAATGGTTCTTGAATCTTGAGAGACAGCACATGCAAAGCGTATAGGCAGCGACAGAGAAGAGGAAAGCTCCATGACAGGGTGGCAAAAGGAGCAGTCAGCTCACAGCTCCAGCGGCCCCGGGTCCTATCCTGACATCTGGTGCTGTCTGCGTGGAGTTTGCATGTTCTTACGTGAAGGGAGCAGAATTAAAACCTGCACGACAGCACATGATCACGTTTTTCACACAGAGAGTGGTGAATCTGTGGAATTCTCTGCCACAGAAGGTAGTTGAGGCCAGTTCGTTGGCCATATTTAAGAGGGAGTTGGATGTGGCCCTTGTGGCTGAAGGGATCAGGGGGTATGGAGAGAAGGCAGGTACAGGATACTGAGTTGGATGATCAGCCATGATCATATTGAATGGCGGTGCTGGCTCGAAGGGCCGAATGGCCTACTCCTGCACCTAATTTCTATGTTTCTATGTTTCTATGAATGGCGGTGCTGGCTCGAAGGGCCGAATGGGCTACTCCTGCACCTATTTTCTATGTTTCTACGTCTTTTGAATGTGGGAGGAAACCGGAGCACCCGGAGAAAAACCCACGCAGGTCACGGTGAGAACGTACAAACTCCGTACAGACGGCACCCGTGGTCAGGATCGAACCCGGGGTCTCCGGCCTTGTCAGGAAACAGGGGCACCGCTGCGCCACCGTGCCGCCCTTTGTGAAATTAAAATTCAGTTCGTAACGTGGAATTTGGAGAAAAATATCTACAAGGGTATGAGTTATTTTTTATCGTTGGCTAAGTGGATGATCGTGACTGAGACAAAGTGTAGTGGTGAACAATGTGTCTTGTCTTGATAGCTGTCTGCAGTATAGTCGGTGAGTCATGGAACATTACAGCGCGGAGGCTGCTGAACCCACTAAGACTCTGCAGGTTCTTTTGAAGAACAGGCTGTTCATCCCACAGCTCTTGTCCCCACAACCCTGCAGGAGTTCCTCTTTAAACCATTCATGCAACCTGCTATCAAATCCACGGTTAAATTGGTGTCTACACCTCTTCCTCCTCCCCCCACCTCAACAGAACTTTCCACTGAATCACTTTTTGGTCAGGTTACCTCAGAGAAACATAAAAGTAGCATACAGCGAGTAGCATAATTTGGGTACAAAATGAGAAATGTTTCCCCTGACCACTATTGTACATAACTGGAGATCTTAGATCAGTGGGTCAGAAGGAACTGCAGATGCTGGTTTACACTGAAGATAGACATAAAATGCTGGAGTAACTCAGCGGGTCAGGCGGCATCTCTGGAGAAAAGGAATAGGTGACATTTCGGGTCGAGTCTGAAGAAGGGTCTCGACCCCAAGCGTCACCTGTTCCCTTTCTCCAGAGATGCCGCCTGAACCGCTGAGTTACTTCAGCTTTTTGTGTCTATTTTAGATTAAGGGTCGGATGCTTTGGATGGGATTTTAATCAGAGAATTTCCCTGAAGTTGATAGTTTAGTTTAGTTTAGTTTAGAGATACAGTGCGGAAAGAGGCCCTTCGGCCCACCGAGTCCGCACCGACCGGCCATCCCCGCACATTAACACGATCGTACAGTTTTGGTCTCCTAATCTGAGGAAAGACATTCTTGCCATAGAGGGAGTACAGAGAAGGTTCACCAGACTGATTCCTGGGATGGCACGACTTCCATATGAAGAAAGACTGGATAGACTTGGCTTGTACTCGCTGGAATTTAGAAGATTGAGGGGTGATCTCATAGAGACTTACAAAATTCTTAAAGGGTTGGACAGGCTAGATGCAGGAAGATTGTTCCCGATGTTGGGGAAGTCCAGGACAAGGGGTCACAGTTTAAGGATAAGGGGGAAGTCTTTTAGGACCGAGATGAGAAAATCGTTTTTCACACAGAGAGTGGTGAATCTGTGGAATTCTCTGCCACAGAAGGTAGTTGAGGCCAGTTCGTTGGCCATATTTAAGAGGGAGTTGGATGTGGCCCTTGTGGCTGAAGGGATCAGGGGGTATGGAGAGAAGGCAGGTACAGGATACTGAGTTGGATGATCAGCCATGATCATATTGAATGGCGGTGCAGGCTCGAAGGGCCGAATGGCCTACTCCTGCACCTAATTTCTATGTTTCTATGTTTCTATCGTACACACACTAGGGACAATTCTACATTCATATCGCCAGTTAACCTACAGACCTGCACGTCTTTGGAGTGTGGGAGGAAACCGAAGATCTCGGAGAAAACCCACATAGGTCTTGGGGAGAACGTGCAAACACCGTACAGACAGCACCCATGGTCAGGATCGAACCCGGGTCTCCGGCTCCGTGAGGCAGCAACTCTACCGCCGCGCCACCGTGCCGTCCTATTCCAATACTTGGGATGAACTGCTTGAGTGGGTGTTGGAGGGAGGCTGGTCCCTCAGCTGTTAAGAGGTACTTGGATGCGCACTTGAAATGCGGTGGTATGGGAGGCTTATTGTGGCGGGAAATGGGATCGGTATAGATAGACGATGGGCAGCATGGACCTGGTGGGCCAAAGTGCCTGTTTCTGATCTAAATGGCTCTGGTTCTATCACAGTTGGAGGCCATTTGACCCATCATGTCCATGGCATGATTTAGTTTCATTGATCTTACTAGGCCGTGATCAATAGTCACGCAGGTTATGGCTGCGTAAAGGGGTCAAGAGTCAACAGTGTATAATTTTCACATGTACCACTTGTTTGAAAATGTTACTTGCTGCAGACTAAAAGGGTGTAAATGCGATAACACACAGATAATATATAAATAATCAAAAATACAATAAATTAATGTATTGGTAACAGTATAAACAACAAAATCCAATGTGCAACCAAGGACACGTTCCACGGAGGGTCATAGTCGTTGAGGTTAGTGTTGTGTTGTGATGGTTGCTGGCAAGAAGCTGCTCTTTTCGACTTTATCCAGAGATACAGCGTAGAAACAGACCCTTCGGCCCATCGAGGCAGCACCGACCAGCGACCACCCCGTACACTCACTCTATCAATAGACAATATACAACAGGTGCAGGAGCAGGCCATTCGGCCCTTCGAGCCAGCACCGCCATTCAATGTGATCATGGCTGATCATCCCCAATCAGTACCCCGTTCCTGCCTCCTCCCCATATCCCCTGACTCCGCTATTTTTAAGAGCCCTATCTAGCTCTCTCTTCAAAGCATCCAGGGAACCTGCCTCCACTGCCCTCTGAGGCAGAGAATTCCTCAGACTCACCACTCACTGTGAGAAAAAGTGTTTCCTCGTCTCCGTTCTAAATGGCTTACTCCTTATTCTTAAAATAGAAATAATTGTGAGTAACTTAAATATTGATGAGGGGGCACCCAGATTTGAACTGGGGACCTCTTGATCTGCAGTCAAATGCTCTACCACTGAGCTATACCCCCCTATCCTACACACTAGGGGCAGTTTACAATTTTAACTGAAGCCAATTGACCTACAAACCTGTGTCTTTGGAGTGTATTCAATTCAATTCAATTCAAATGGAACTAGTGTGGATTTGCAGAAAAGGGGTCAGTATGGACGTGGTGGGCCAAAGGGCCTATTCTGTGCTGTTTGATTCCATCACTATGTCTGATGCAAAATATCCACATTGCAAATGTTGCATTCTTGAAGCAAAATGCATGGTTGACATTATAAAACGCATTGCCAATGCAGAATTCTGGTGACATTTGGTTGAGTGGTTCCGTTGGGATTACGTTTGCTTTTATAGCCGGAAAATTCTGAAATATTCAAGCCATTGCCTAATTTTAATTGCTTCACCCTCTGGTCATTCAATCAGTTGCTGAGATTCTCAACTTTAAAATTCATTTCCACAGCCTCGTTATCTTGCAATACATCTTTGGCCAATCTTTGTTCTTAAGTGGCCCCCTGTCATTTTTTTTAACTTTGATAATGCCTCTGTGATGTGCCTTGGGACTTTTGTACCATGTTAATCACACCACATCAGAGATCGTTGTTATTTCTGTAATGTGTTTTTTTTTTAGAGAGATAGAGTCACATAGCTTGGAAACAGGCTCTTCGGCCCAATTTGCCCACACCGACCAACATGCCCCATCTACACTACTCCCACCTGCCTGCGTTTGCTCCATATCCCTCTAAACCTAATATCCATGTACCTGTCTAATTGTTTCTTAAACTTTACGATAGTCCCTGCCTCAACTACCTCCTCTGACAGCTCATTCCATGCACCACCACACTTTGTGTGAAAAAGTTACCCCTCATGTTCCTATTAAATCTTTTCCCCCCTCACCTTAAACCTATGTCTTCTGGTTCTCGACTACAGCACAGAAACAGTCCCTTCAAACCAGCGAGTCAACGCCGGCTATCTCTCACCCGTTCACAGAGGTTCAATATTATCCCACTTTCTCATCCACTCCCTACACACTGGGGACAATTCTACAGAGGCCAATTAACCCCCAAATCCGCAGGCCTTTGAGATGCGGGAGGAAACAGGAGAGAAGGCAGGTCCAGAACCAGGGGCCACAGTCTTAGAATAAAGGGGAGGTCATTTAAGACTGAGATGAGAAAAAACGTTTTCACCCAGAGAGTTGTGAATTTATGGAATTCCCTGCCACAGAGGGCAGTGGAGGCCAAGTCATTGGATGGATTTAAGAGAGAGTTAGATAGAGCTCTAGGGGCTAGTGGAGTCAAGGGATATGGGGAGAAGGCAGGCAGGGGTTATTGATAGGGGACGATCAGCCATGATCACAATGAATGGCAGTGCTGGCTTGAAGGGCAGAATGGCCTCCTCCTGCACCTATTTTCTATGTTTCTATGTACAGGAAACTGAGTTGGATGATCAGCCATGATCATATTGAATGGCGGTGCAGGCTCGAAGGGCCGAATGGCCTACTCCTGCACCTATTTTCTATGTTTCTATGTTTCTATGAAACCAGAGCACCCGGAGGAAACCCACACGGTGACAAGGAGAATGTGCAAACTGCACACACACAGGCAGCACCCAAGGTCAGGATGGAGCCTGGGTCCCTGGCGCTGCGAGGTGGCAGCTCCACCTGCTGTGCCGCTTAATATTTGCTTATTACGCCGCACTACGACTAAAACGCCAAACTTGCATCACAGGAGCAGTGCTGTTTCGGATAGTCACGAACCCGTACCGTCTTGGATGGTGCAGTAGCTATTCACATGGTTATAATTACAGCAAACTAATTGCCTCGAGAGGTAGAATTATCAGTTGATCAAGGTGGAAGGGCATTCTTGTCACTTCCCTCTTACAGGATGTCATCAAGCGGTTTTAAGAATGAAGGTTATTTCAGGGTCGTGGGTGCCACTTGCACTCTTTGCGAAAGCCTTTGAAAATATATCCCAGAGACAAGACACACAAAACCCAAAGCCTCAACATTGCCCCGTCTATATTTAGAAGCTGTATCAGTGCCAACCTGATTGCTTCATTAATTACTTCCTCAATCTTGAAAATTAAGATCGTTTCAGGTCAAGTGACAAGATTTTTCTCCTTCTCATATGAAAATTAATTCCTTTCTTCAATTCCCTCTCCATCTGTATCTTTTGTTAATTGCTGTGAAATATTGCACTTTTTTCAAGGGACATTTTTTTCTCCCCTAGCTAAACGTATTCAGTTTCATGTTGTACGAGGAAGATGAATTATGTCATACAAAGGATGGACTGAATATGGGAATATTCATTGGGCTGCATTATCATTCAGATAATCAATTGTTCTGTGATATCAAACGGAAATATATTTCCAGAGGCTTTGAGTCAAAATTGAAGATGATATCTACCCTGAAGACCACTTATTCTTCAAATGTTTCATTAACTTCGGGCAATATTTCATTCAAAGCTTCACGATTAATAAATGCAATTACAAAGCAATTAGCATTCCATTGTACTGTCATTCATGGAATTACAATGAAAGAGGTAATGGAAATATGATCGGTGAAGATTAATTCAAATTGTAATCAAAAAATATTCATTTACATCCAGAGAGCTATCATTAATCTTTGAAAAGAAAGGGATTAATGTTTGGTTTTGATTAGAGATACAGCATGGAAACGGGCCCTTCGGCCCATCAGTTCCGGGCTGACCGTCAATCACCTGTTCACGTCAAAGATCGACACAAAATGCTGATTTGCTTTCATTTTTGAAGCAGGTACTTGAGTAGAGAAAAATGCAAATATATGCTTGTTTAATAGTATTTTATAACAGCATTTAACACAAGGAGGATTTTGTGGTTTGCAAAATGGCTTGACGTTAGATACACAGACCACGATTACTGTGCAGCTACAATTTGTAGAGTGCGGTTATATGGTTCCATTTTAGTTTTGGGTTTTATTTCTCAACGAAAATGAACCAAAATGCTTTTAAAATGTGCCGAGTTGTGGAGAGCGCTATTAAATGGGCTCAGTCTTTGAAGCCTTGCTTTTTGTAGAATAGGTTGAGGATTTAGACCTAACTGTAGAGGCTTTGAGAGAAAAAGAATTGCAACGTTGCAAATTTAGCTGGTGGGTGACAGTGAGGGGAGATGCTTCATCTAGGCAGGAAGAGATAAATACTCTGATGAGTTGAGGAGCAAAATTGGAAATGGAATTTAATTTCAGCATGGTTGTGGCAGTCAGTGCATTTGGGAGGTGCAATGAGACAAGGTCATGCATAGTAATTATTACACTACAATCATTGCACTTTTTTACTTATCGATGATGGTGCTTATCTACAGTATCATTTTACTAGAGGGCGTGCAAAACAAAGAATTTCACTGTACCTGGGACATCATCATCGGTGCTCACTTGAAACGAGGATGACTGCTCCTGTCATGGAGGGCGCCTGTGAGTGACTTTGTTTAACGTGGGGAGACTGGTGCACAGACAGCCACCACACCGTCCTCAACCGAAGATCTCGGAGAAAACCCACGCAGGTCACGGGGAGATCGTACAAACTCCTTACAGACAGCGCCTGTAGTCGGGATCGAAGCCTGGTCTCCGGCGCTGCACGCTCTGTAATGCCCCTGTCCCACTTAGGAAACCTGAACGGAAACCTCTGGAGACTTTGCGCCCCACCCAAGGTTTCCGTGCAGTTCCCGGAGGTTTTTGTCAGTCTCCCTAATGGTCGAAGGTGGTTTCCGTTTTAAAAATCGGTAATTTTTTAGTCAAAGCCGGTTGCGATGCTGGTTGAAGGTGGTTGCCGGAGGACAAAAACCTCTGGGAACCGCACGGAAACCTTGGGTGGGGCGCAAAGTCTCCAGAGGTTTCCGTTCAGGTTTCCTAAGTGGGACAGGAGCATAAGTGGGACAGGGGCATAAGTGGGACAGGGGCATAAGTGGGACAGGGGCATAAGTGGGACAGGGGCATAAGTGGGACAGGGGCATAAGTGGGACAGGGGCATAAGTGGGACAGGGGCATAAGTGGGACAGGGGCATAAGGCAGCAACTCCACTGCTGTGCCACTGTGGCCAATGATAATTTGCTTCGTCCTCGAACTTCCAAATAATTATCTTAGCTCTTTCAGTTCCCTCGCTCATCGAGCCTCTGACCCTCTAGGGTGAAGGTTTCCAGACGGATAACAGGGCAGATTCCAATCAGTTTTGTTTCTCCATTATATTACTTCCCATTCACGTGCTAATCCTGAGTGAAACACAAAGTGCTGGAGGAACTCAGTGGGTCAGGCAGCATCTGTGGAGGGAATGGACAGGCGACGTTTCAGTACGGGAGAAGGGTGCAGACCAGACGGGCGGCATGGTGCTGCAGCGGTCGTGTTGCTGCCATACGGCGCTAGAAACCCAGGTTCGATCCTGACCACAGGCGCTGTTTGTACGGAGTTTGCACGTTCTCCCCGTAACCTGCGTGGGTTTTCTCCCGGAGCTCCTGTTTCCTCCCACACTCCAAAGACGCGCGGGTTTGTAGGATAATTGGCTTGGTAAAAAATGGTAAATGTGTACCTAGTGTGTGTAGGATAGTGTTAGTGCGCGGGGATCGCTGGTCGGCGCGGACTTGGTGGGTCAAAGGACGTGTTTCCGCGCTGTATCTCTAAACTAAACTAAACCTGGAATGTCATCTGTTCATTCCTTCCACAGATGCTGCCTGACCTGATGGGTTCCTCCGGCAGTTTGCGTTTTGCTCAAGATACCAGCCATTGCAGTTCCTTACTATCTGAAGAAGGGTCTCGACCCGAAACGTCACCCATTCCTCCTACCCAGAGATGCTGCCTGTCCCGCTGAGTTACTCCAGCATTTTGTGTCCATCTCCAAGTATTAATGTTATTGAAGAATTTCTTTGCAGTGGTCTTGCAGTATTTTCTCCTCATCACCAGTAGGTGGCAGTCACAGTGGGGTTTCACAACAGGGCCTGTCCCACTTAGGCTATTTTAAGGAGACTGCCGGCGACTGTCACAGTCATAGCAGATCGCCGAATAAACGGAGACTGGAACCCCTTTTGACATAAAATTTGAAATAGAATCATTACTTTAACAACAAAAAAATCAACAACAAAACGTCAACACCGGCGACAACCTACGTTAACAACTGCGCCAGCACCTACGCCAGGAGAAGACAAGCTACGCTCATTGGCGTCAAACCCACTGTCCCCAAAAAAGTTTCAACATGTTGAAAATCCAGCGGCGACCAGAAGGACGCTACGACTCTTTGGGCGAACGAGGAGACGACTCACGGCCATACAGGCGACACCGCGGCGACCGTGTGGCGACTGCCTAGTCGCCTGGAGCTGCCTAAAAGATCGCCCTTAACAAGCCCTTAACAGTCTGTAAATAACCAAACCAACTGTTCACACATAAGGTTTAGAGGGATATGGAGCAAAAGAAGGGTCTCGACCCGAAACGTCAACCATCCCTTCTCTCCAGAGATGCTGCCGGTCCCGCTGAGTTGCTCCAGCTTTTTGTGTCTGTCTTCGGTTTAAACCAGCGCCTGCAGTTCCTTCCTGCGCAGTTACAAGGCTGCTTGCCTTCAGTGCCCAGCCCACACTAGGCGCTGACCTTTCTGCAGGAGCAAAGACACAGAAGATTATTTCCAGCAATCCCCTGGAGTCAATCGATGAGAAGGCATTTTTTTCCCCGCTGTAGGTCGTTAGATCAACTTGCAGCACCAGGTCCACAGCCAAGGCCCCACAACACGCGAGATTGCCTCGAATGAGTCCAACATGGAACACAAGAGAGAACATCCTCACCCCTGGCGGCAAGGTGGCACAGCGGTGGAGCTGCTGCCTCACAGCGCCAGAGTCCTGGGTTCGATCCTGACTATGGGTGCTGTCTGTGTGGAGTTTGTACGTTCTCCCCTTAACATCTGCATCTGCAGTTCCTTCCCCTTGACCTACGAGGGTCTTCTCCGGGATCTCCTATTTCCTCCTGCGCTATAAAGATGTACAGGTTTGTAGGCTGATTAGCTTGGGTATAATTGTAAATTCGGTGGGCCAAATGGCCTGTTTCCGTGCTGTATCTCTAAACTAAACTAAACTGCCTGCACCATGAGTCAGGGCCTTTCCAGTGGAGTTTCAACGCTGACGTTAAGCTGGAGAGCGCACAGAGAAGATTTACCAGGACGTTGCCAGGACTTGAAGGCCTGACCATAGATAGAGATTGGGCAAGCTGGGATTTTATTCCTTGGAGCACAGAAGGATGAGGGGTGATCTTATAGAGGTGTATAAGGTCATAAAGGGAATAGATATGGTGAATGTTCATAAGTGATAGGGGCAGACCTACGCCACTCGGCCCATCAAGTCAACTCCGCCATTCAATCATGGCTGCTCTATCTCTCCCTCGCAACCCCATTCTCCTGCCTTCTCTCCTTAACCCCTGACACACTTACTAATCAAGAATCTATCAATCTCTTCCTCTAAAATATCCATTAACTTGGCCTCCACAGCCGTCTGTGGCAGTGAATTCCACAGATTCACCACCCTCTGACTAAAGAAATTCCTCCTCATCTCCTTCCTAAAGGTACGTCCTTTAATTCTGGGGCGATGGGCATGCACAGAGTCTTTTACCCAGGGTGGGGGAATCACGAACCAGAGGGAATAGGTTTAAGATGGGAGGGGCAAGATTTAACAGGAACCTGAAGGTCAACTTTTCCACTCAGTGGGTGGTGGGTGTATGGAACGAACTGCCAAAGGAAGTTGTTCAGGAAGGTACTATAACAGCATTTAAAAAGACACTTGGACAGGACGAGGGAAATGGGCCAACTGCAGGCAAATGGGCCAACTGCAGGCAAATGGGACTAGCTTAGATGGGGCATAATAGTCGGCATGGATGTTGGGCTGAAGGACCCATTTCCATAGATGGACACAAAATGCTGGAGCAACTTTAGCGGGACAGGCAGCATCTCTGGAGAGACGTCTCGACCCAAAACGTCACCCAGTCTGAAGAAGGGTCTCGACCTGAAACGTCACCCATTCCCTCTCTCCAGAGGTGCTGCCTGTCCCGCTGAGTGACTCCAGCACTTTGTGTCTATCTCTGGTTTAAACCAGCGTCTGCAGTTCCTTCTTATACATTTCATCGAGCCCACTTCCATGCTGTATAACTCTACGATTGACATCTACCAAGCAAGGTGGATTTTGCGTAGGTACCTCTGCTTATAAAGAAGCCAGTGGAAGCTGGGTAATTATTGTCCCATCAATCTGTCATCAATCACCAGCAGAATGATGGAAGATGTTATCAACATTGCAGTAAAGACTCACTCACTCACCAAGATCCAGCTGCAGCCAGTACTCATCAGATCCACGCAGCCTTAGAACTCATTACATCCTTAATCAAAATATCGCCATGAGCTGAATTCCAAAGGCACGATAGAGTTGCTTCCTTACAACACCAGAGACCCAGGTTCGATCCTGACTACGGGTGCTGTCTGTACAGAGTTTGTACTGGGCTCAGCTTATAATCGACTGGGCTCATATTCACTGGAATTTAGAAGGATGAGAGGGGATCTTATAGAAACATATAAAATTCTTCAGGGATTGGACAGGCTCGAAGCAGGAAAAATGTTCCCAATGTTGGGGGAGTCCAGAAGCAGGGGTCACAGTTTAAGAATAAGGGGTAGGCCATTTAGGACTGACATGAGGAAAAACCTTTCCACTCAGAGAGTTGTGAATCTGTGGAATTATCAGCCACTGAAGGCAGTGGAGACCAATTCTCTGGATGTTTTCAAGAGAGAGCTAGTTAAAACTCTTAGAGCTAACGGAATCACGGGATATGGGGAGAAAGCAGGAACGGGGTACTGATTTTGGATGATCAGCCATGATCATATTGAATGGCGGTGCTGGCTCGAAGGGCCAAATGCCCTATTCCTGCACATATTTTCCATGTTTCTATGTATATTCTTCCAGGGAGACGCTGTACAGACAGCACCCGCGATCAGGATCGAACCTGGGTCTCTGGTGCTGTGAACATTGGAGTTGGTTTGACCAAACATCTGAGCCTGTTTGAGTTGATGTCACCCAGGTCAAACTGACGAAGGCAAGTTATGCACAAAGTGCTGGAGGAACTCAGCGGGTCAGGCGGGCATTTGTGGAGGGAACGGGACAGGTGATGTTGTGACTTCAGATTCTCTTCATCAGTCTGAAGAAAGTGGTCCCAACCTGAAACATTCACCAGCGCATTGTGTTTTCCTCATGATTCCCGCATCTGCCGTTCCTTATGTCTCCAGGGTAACGCACACTGTACGCAGTGGGCGTGTTCCATAGTTTCCACGCCACTCAATAGGTCCAGGTCCAGATTTATTTAGGCTTGTATTCAGTGGAGTTTAGAACGATGACGGGGGATCTTATAGAAACATATTACAATTATAAATGGACTGGACAAACTAGATGCAGGAAAAATGTTCCCAATGTTGGGCGAGTCCAGAACCAGGGGCCACAGTCTTAGAATAAAGGGGAGGACATTTAAGACTGAGGTGAGAACAAACTTTTTCACCCAGAGAGTTGTGAATTTATGGAATTCCCTGCCACAGAGGGCAGTGGAAGCCAAGTCACTGGATGGATTTAAGAGAGAGTTAGATAGAGCTCTCAGGGCTAGTAGAATCAAAGGATATGGGGAGAAGGCAGCCACAGGGTATTGATAGGGGACGATCAGCCATGATCACAATGAATGGCAGTGCTGGCTCGAAGGGCCGAATGGCCGAATGGCCTACTCCTGCACCTATTGTCTATTGTCTATAAGATAGTAGAAAGTGCCATTGACAATAGACAATAGACTATAGGTGCAGGAGTAGGCCATTCGGCCCTTCGAGCCAGCACCGCCATTCAATGTGATCATGGCTGATCATCCCCAATCAGTACCCCGTTCCTGCCTTCTCCCCATATCCCCTGACTCCGCTATTTTTCAGAGCCCTATCTAGCTCTCTCTTGAAAGCATCCAGAGAACCTGCCTCCACTGTCCTCTGAGGCAGAGAATTCCACAGACTCCACAGACAATTATAATAGGGTTTGTAATATCAAGTCCTATAAGCCCAACTAGCTTATGGAAGGACTGTTCAGAAGCCTGATATAACAGATATAAAAGTTGTTCCCGAGTCTGGTTGTGCGCTCTTTCAAAGTTCTGTTTGATATATTTAATGAGGAGATACAGACAGCATCTCCTGTGATCAGGATCAAACCTGGGTCTCTGGCAGCAAGTTAAATATGATATTTAATGAGGAAAGTTTAGGCTTCAAGGGATACAGGGAAAGTGTAGGGATATGGTATTGAGATTGATGATCAGTCATTGTTGTCCTCAGGTTAGATCAGAGATACAACATGGTAACAAGCCCTTTGGCCCATCGATTCCACAACGACCACCGATCACCTGCTCACACTAGTTCTGGGGTACACAAAAAGCTGGAGAAACTCAGCGGGTGCAGCAGCATCTAAGGAGCGAAGGAGATAGGCGACGTTTCGGGTCGAGACCCTTCTTCCTGGTGGATCTTCCGGAGGATGTAGTGTAGTTGGGGTCCGTTGCAGGTCTGGGTGAGTGAGGCCCGAAGTTTCGGGAGAGTCAATGCGAGGTCCTGCTGGTGTCGGCGCATTGCAACCAGGGTGGATCTTAGTGCCCGGTTGGAGAATTGCACAGTGTGGCGGCAGATGGACACTAGTTCTGTGTTATCCCACTTTCTCATCTACTCCATACACACCGGGAGGCAATTTACAGAGGGCCAAGTAACCCTACAAACCTTTGGGATGTGGGAGGAAACCGGAGCCCCCAGAGGAAACACAACTGTTCACTGGCAAATTCCACACAGACAGTGCCCGAGGTCAGGATCGAACCCGGGACTCTGGTGCTGTGAGGCAGCGGCTTCTACCCGCTGCCCCACTGAGGCTGCCCCGTAAAGTGGAGCTGATTGAAAAGCTGAAGGACTTACGCCCGCTCTCGCTTTAGTGTTTCCGTGAAGTATCTCCCTGATTTCACGCCTCCAGCTCACCAACGAATCCCTTAGATCCTGAGTGAATGGGGAGTGGGCATCCGTTCCGTGAAAACAACTGCCGGCTTGTTGTGAGCGAGCTGAAAATTGCAGCTGCGTCTCTTTCATCAAGGAGTCAAACTCCTAATACTCGATCAGCCTGCAGCAGATACTCCGAAAGGCCAGCAAAGACCATGAGATGCAGGCGGGCAGGTGGGGCATGTTGGTCGTTGTGGGCCTGTTTACACGCTGTAGGATTCTATGACTCTACGTAGGAGCAGGGCAGCACGGTGGCGCAGCGGTCGAGTTGCTGCCTGACACCGCCTGCAGCGCCGGAGACCCGGGTTCGATCCCGACTGCAGGTGCTGTCTGTACGGAGTTTGTACGTTCTCCCCGTGACCTGCGTGTGTTTTCTCCGAGATCTTCGGTTTCCTCCCACACTCCAGAGACGTGCAGGTATATAGGCAAATTGGCTTGGTAAATGTAAAAATGGTCCGTAGTGTGTGTGGGATTGCGTTAATATGCCAGGGTCGCTGGTCGGCCCGGACCTGGTGGGCTGAAGGGCCTGTTTCCGCGCTGTATCTCTAAACTAAACGAAAAATTAGGCCATTCGGCCCATCAAGTCTACCCCGCCATTCATTCATGACTGATCTAATCTTTTCCTCTCAACCACTCTGCCTTCGCCCTGTATCTTTTGGCTTCCTTCTGAATGAAAATGCTTTAAAAATGCCCAATGACTTGACCTCCACAGCCGCCTGTGGCAATAAATTCCACAGATTCACCACCCTCTGGCTAAAGAAATTCCCCCTCATCTCCGTTCTAAAGCTACGTCCCTTCATTCTGAGGCCGGTCCCTTTGGTCCTAGACTGTCCCATTACTGGAGACATCCTCTCTACAACCATTGAACCATTTTTGAAGGAGAGGCATGTTTGACGGAATTTATTTTGTACTGCAAGCCCCAATGATTATTGTTCCAGGATCTGATTTGTATTAAGCTTCACTTCCCGCAGAACTTGGAACAGCTGGGAGAACGAAAGAAAGAATTAGATCTATATATTACTTTCCACATCTCTTTCAGAATGCCCCGAAGCATTGAACTGCCTACAAGGTGCTTTTGAAGTTGTCTCACTGTTGTAATGAATGAATTACGGCAACCCCAAGTTGGGCAAAGCAAACTCACACACAGAGCAATGTATTAATGATCAGATAACCTCTGCTTGCGATGTTAATTGAGGAATTAGATATTGGCAGGACACTGTGCTCTCTTTGGAAATAACAGCTTGCGATCTTTAGTACCCCCCATCAGAACACAGAGAACATGGAAAGGGTGGATCCTGCTTTTGTTACCATAGCTCCTGCCAGAGGTTTACACTCGTAAACAAGGGCTTCAGCCTAATGTTTGATGGGAGGAGGAAAGCAGGGATTTGCAGACCACATCTTCTTCAATGCTCAGTCAGCGGATGCTCTTTTGTTGAACCCTAATACTTATTTAGACTTTAGAAATACAGCGCAGAAACAGGCCATTCGGCCCACCGAGTCCGCGCCGACCAGCGATCAGCCTGTACACTAGCACGCGCCATTCAGCCTGCAAACCTGCGCGTCTTTGCAGTGTGGGGGGAAACCGGAGCACCCGGAGAAAACCCACGCGGTCACGGGGAGAACGTGCAAACTCCGTACAGACAGCACCCGTAGTCAGCATCGAAACCGGGTCTCCGGCGCTGTAGGGCAGCGTAGACCACCACGCGTCTGTGCCGCCCTTAAATTTTGAAGGGAGCACCCGGTTTTGAACCAGGGACCTCTTGATCTGCGCTCAAATGCTCTACCACGGAGCTCTCCCCTTCCAGACTTGCAAACGAAAGATTCCCATCTCTTCCTCTGACGTTGTTTTTTAATGTGCACTCGATCTATAAACACATTAGGTGTAGTCTTAGTTACGGTTACATCCCTAAGCTGTGCAAGTTCATTGAAGCACTTAATCTCTCTCTCTTTCTCTGTGTGGCTGGAATGCATGTAGCGAATACTCTGTATCAAGGAGAACTCCACTAACAGTCAGGTCTGACTCAATCTGCCTCACCCTCTTCCTCCCGGAGGCAGAATGGTGTGGGTTTGTGTCATAGATACATAGATACATAGACAATAGGTGCAGGGGTAGGCCATTCGGCCCTTCGACCGCCGTTCAATGCGATCATGGCTGAAGATGGGTCTCGACCCGAAACGTCACCTATTCCTTCGCTCCATAGATGCTGCCTCACCTGCTGAGTTTCTCCAGCACTTTTGTCTACCTTCGCTTTTTCCAGCATCTGCAGTTCTTTCTTAAACATGGCTGATCATCCACAATCAGTACCCTGTTCCTGCCTTCTCCCCATATCCCTTGATTCCGCTAGCGCTAAGACCTCTATCTAACTCTCTGCTGAAAGCATCCAGTGAATCGGCCTCCACTGCCTTCTGAGGCAGAGAATTCCGCAAACTCACAACTCTCAGGGTGAAAACGTTTTTCCTCATCTCAGTTCTAAATGGCCTACCCCTTATTCTTAAACTGGGACCCTTTGTTCTGGACTCCCCCAACATCGGGAACATGTTTCCTGCATCTTGTGTGTCCAATCCCTTAATCCTATACACGGCTGGATGTGATGCCTTTTTGGAGGGATTTAGTTTAGTTTAAGGGGCACAGCGTGGAAACAGGCCCTTCGGCCCACCGAGTCCGCACCGACCAGCGATCCCCGCACATTAGCACCATCCTACACACACCAAGCCAATTAACCTACAAACCTGTACGTCTTTGGAGTGTGGGAGGAAACCGGAGATCGCGGAGCACTGTGTGCCTCTCATGGGTGTACAAAATGTGGACACAGTGTGGACATGCATGTACCTAGTGTGGGCATCGTATGTTTATGTTCATAAGTTCATGTGTTAGGAGCAGATTTGGCCCATCAGGTCTACTCCGCCATTCAATCACGGCTTGTCTATCTCTCCCTCCGAACCCCATTCTCGTGCCTTCTCCCCATAGCCCCCGACACCCGTACTAATCAAGAATCTATCTCAGTCTTAAATGATATCCGTTGACCTGACCTCCGCAACACTCTGTGGCAATGGAATCCACAGATTCACCACAGAGGGGATGTAGGTAGACAAAAATGCTGGAGAAACTCAGCGGGTGCTGAGGGAGAGGTAGGAAGGGGAGGAGACAGCAAGGGTTAACAGAATTGTGAGAAATCGATGTTCATGCCACCAGGATGCAGACTCCCCAGGCGGAATATGAGGTGCTGTTCCTCCAATTAGTTCCTCCCTCAGCCCTTGGGCTCCTCCTCCTTCTTTTTCCTTTCTTCTCCCCTCCTCCTCCCCGACCCCCTATCAGTCTGAAGAAGGGTTTCGGCCCGAAACGTTGCCTATTTCCTTCGCTCCATAGATGCTGCTGCACCCGCTGAGTTTCTCCAGCATTTTTATCTACCTCCGATTTTCCAGCATCTGCAGTTCCTTCATAAACACAGATGTGACGTACCCCGGTGTTGATTGCCACTGTGTTGTGTATCCCAGTGTAGATAACTACTCCAGGGTGGGCAGACACAGTGGGGAGCTGCCCCATGTGGGCGGGCGATGGAAAGAAGTACCCCAGTATGAAAGAGTCTCTTTGTACAGAGCGTAGAAATTGTAGAAACATGGAACCGCAGATGCTGGTTTGTACCAAAAATTAGACGCAGAGTGCTGGAGTAACTCAGCGGGTCAGGCATCATCTCAACATCTCACACAAACCAACCTCCCTTCCATTGACTCCATCTACCCCTCACGCAGCCTCGGCAAGGCCAGCAGCATCATCAAGGACCAGTCGCCCCCCGGCCATTCCCTCTTCTCCCCTCTCCCATCGGGCAAAAGGTACAGAAGGGTGAAAACGCACACCTCCAGATTCAGGGGCAGTTTCTTCCCAACTGAGTCATCCTACCACAACCAGAGAGCAGTCCAGAACCACCATCTACCACATTGGAGTCCCTCGGACTATCTTTGATCAGAAACAATAGACAATGGACAACAGACAATGGACAATAGGTGCAGGAGTAGGCCATTCAGCGCTTTGAGCCAGCACTGCCATTCCAGGAAAGGCTGGTAGCGAGGGCCAGGCACCAACTGCTAGCAGTTCTGCTGATCGGGTGGAGATGGAGTCAAGCGGTCTCCTTCCGAAGTGGTGTACATTCTGAAAAAAACACACACAACTGCAGGGGAGGGTCAAACTTCTGAGGCAGAAACGTCGCCCTTGAGACAGTTAATAGTAAGTAAGTAAGTAATTTTTTATTTATATAGCACTTTTAAATCAAATCTATTGTTTAATAGACAATAGACAAGAGACAAAAGGTGCAGGAGGAGGCCATTTGGCCCTTTGAGCCAGCACCGCCATTCAATGTGATCATGGCTGATCATCCCCAATCAGTACCCTGTTCCTGCCTTCTCCCCATATCCCTTGACTCCGCTATCTTCAAGAGCCCTATCTAGTTAACGGAGTAAGCATTATTCCCTTTATCATGTATCTATACACTGTAAATTGCTCGATTGTAATCACGTGTTGTCTTTCCGCTGACAGGTTAGCGCGCCACGAAAGCTTTTCACTGTACCTCGGTACACGTGACACTAAACTAACTGATAAAATAAGGATGGATGATGTTTCTGGTCGGGACCTTTCTTCAGACACTGGAGGAGATTGTCTTGTGGAAGCTGTCTGATTATGAGCCACGGTGAGATCAATAGACTATTCATGTTAATCAATCGATTCCTTGCGGATTGCTGCAACAGAACACGAGAAATTGCATTAAAATTGACTAGATTGCACTCTGGCGCATTCAAGCACAGATTCATTTATTCCAGATTTATAAACTAATGAACGGACTAGACAGTGGTTGTGCAGCCACTTATTTCGATAGATTCGCTCGTGAGGGGTGGTTTACGATGTAACTCGGAGTGACTGATCTCAGATGGGCAGGTTTTGTAAGGACAAAGCAGGACATGATATTGGCTAAAGATAGACACAGAATGCTGGTGTAACTCGGCAGGTCAGGCAGCATCTCTGGAGAAAAGGAATTTAGTTTAGTTTAGAAATACAGTGCGGAAATAGGCCCTCCGGCCCACCGAGCCCGCGCCGACCAGCGATCCCCGCACATTAACACTATCCTACACACACTAGGGACAATTTACACTCATAGCAAGCCAATTAACCTACAAACCTGCACGTCTTTGGGGTGTGGGAAGAAACCAAAGATATCGGAGAAAATCCACGCAGGTCACGGGGAGAACGTACAAACTCCGTACAGACAGCACCCGTAGTCTGGATCGAACCCGGGTCTCCGGCGCTGTGAGGCAGCAACTCTACCGCTGCGCCACTGAACAGGTGATGTTTCGGGTCGAGACCCTTCTTCAGACTGAGAGTCAGGGGAGAGGGAAACTAGGTTCAGTGCAAATCAGAGCCAACACTGAGGACCAAGGAAAGGTGGAGCCCACAACGGTCCATTGTTGGCTGAGGAAGAGGTGATAGCGAAGGGATATATGGATGCGAATAGTGGGACTGGCAGGACGACTATGGTGGGCTGGGACCGAGAGAGCGAGAGAGAGAGAGAGAGAGAGAGAGAGAGAAGGAATGCAGAGGTTACTTGAAATGAGAGAAATCAACATTCACTTCTCAAATAGACACAAAATGCTAGAGTAACTCAGCGGGGCAGGCAGCATCTCTGGAGAGAAGGAATTGGGCGAGAAGGGGCTCGACCCGAAACGTCACCTATTTCTCGAGACCCGCTGAGTTACTCCAGCTTTTGTATCTGTCTTCGGTTTAAACCAGCATCTGCAGTTCCTCCTTACACTTAATATTGGCTGGTTGTTTCATGCTTGCCTGTTTCTGTGGAGCACAGGGATTTACTGAATCCCATGAAGTAAGCTATTTCTAGGTTTGCTGTAGATCACCTTGTGAAAGGAAGAGGCAGCCTGGATAGTAAGTAAGTCAGACCCACAGCGGTCTCCAAAATTAATTTTGATTGCAAAAATGTGCAGGCAGAATTTTCATTTCCTTCCTAATTCCTCGTGTTTACTTATAATGAAAAGGAGCATATTCAGCCCATAGTGGGGGTCAAGGAAAGAGCGTTCACGCCGCAGCCCTGTTCCCACCGCCACGCACAAGGAGGGCAAGAAGCGACAAGGCAGACGCCATTGTGTGCAGACGCCGGGAAGTGTGTCCAGCTCTGGCTGAACAACTTCTAATCTTGTGTGTGTGAGAGCCCGCCGTGTTTATGTCAGCTCTCATGGGCGGCACGGCGGCGCAGCAGGTAGAGCTGCTGCCTCACAGCGCCAGAGACCCGGGTTCGATCCCGACCTCGGGCGTTACACATATCGGCATTGGCATCGGGAGCACGGCGAAGGCCCTGGACGGCAATAGAACCGACGAGCTCATCAGGAGGGCTGGCTCCGTCCTGGGGGCGGGGTTGGAGTTGGATTCACAGGAGGTTGGTCCTGGAGGGGAGGATGCTCCTCAAACTGGTCCTGAGGAGCACCTTCAACAACAGACTGGTTCCACCGAGATGCAGCCCTGATCCTTCTTCCCTCTGGCTATCAAACTGTACAACTCCTCCCCCTTCCGGGGTAGACTGAGACTGACCCCCCCCCCATAATCTTTGCACATCCCCAATCCTGGACTTTCCACTCGACACTTTAATTTCATATTTCATGTATCTATGTATCTCGTTGCGTTTTCTGATTGGTGCCTGATCAGTTTCCCTCCCCTGGGTTGAATAAACTTCCATCGTATCGTATCGTATCATATCGTCCGTGTGGAGTTTGCACGTTCTCCCTGTGACCGCGTGGGTTTTCTCCGGGTGCTCCGGTTTCCTCCCACATCTCAAAGACGTGCAGGTTTGTAGGTCAATTAGCCTATGTAAGTTGCCTGTGGTGTGCAGGGACAACATAGAATTGGTGTAAACGGGTGATCATCCGTCAGCTTTTTCCTGCTGTATCTTTCAATCAATCATTCTCATCCGTCCTTTTATCCCATTTATATCCTTCCCTCTTTTTTCCCTCAAGATTCCAACACAGAATCGTAGAGTCATCCAGTCACACCCTTCGGCCCAACTTGCCCGCACCAACCGGCATGTCCCATCTACACTATTCCCGCCTGCCTGCATTTGGCCCATATACCTCTAAACTCTTTTCCACACAGAGAGTTGTGAGTTGTGTGGAATTCACTGCCTCAGAGGGCGGTGGAGGCTGGTTTTCTGCGTGCTTTCAAGAGAGAGCTAGATAGGGCTCTTATGGATAGCGGAGTTAAGGGATATGGAGAGAAGGCAGGAACAGGGTTACTGATTGGGGATGATCAGCCATGATCACATTGAATGGCGGTGCTGGCACGAAGGGCCAAATGGCCTATTCCTGCGCCTATTGTCTATTGTCTATTAAACCTGTCCTATCCATGTACCCGTCTGATGTTTCTTAAATGTTGGGATAGTCCCGGCCTCAACCACCTCCTCCAGTAGCTCGTTCCATACACCCACCACCCTTTGTGTAATAAAGTTACCCCTCAGGTTCCTATCAAATCTTTCCCCCCTCACCTTAAACCTATGTCCTCTGATTGTCGATTACCCTACTCTGGGCAAGAGCATTTACCCAATCGATTCCTCTCAAGATCTTCTACACCTCTATAAGATTACACCTCATCATCCTGCACTTGAGGGAATAAAGTCCGAGCCTGCTCAATGTCTCCCTGTAGTCAGGCCTGGAGTCTAAGCATCTGCAGTCTCTTGAGGTCATAAAGTCATAAGTGATTGGAGTTAACCTAGGCCATTCGGCCCATCAAGTCTACTCCACCATTCAATCATGGTGATCTATCTCCTCCTCCTAACCCCATTCTGCTGCCTTCTCCCCATAACCTCTGACACCCATGCTAATCAAGAATCTATCTATCTCTGCCTTAAAAATATCCGCTGATTTGGCCTCCACAGCCTTCTGTGGCAAATAATTCCGCAGATTCACCATCTTCTGACTAAAGAAATTTCTCCTCATCTCCTACCTAAGAGAAAAACGTCCTTTAATTCTGAGGCTGTGTCCTCTAGTCCTAGACTCATCATTGAAGCCACTGACTGGAGGTGAGGCAGTAGTTCTGAAGAAGGGTCTCGACCCGAAACGTCACCCATTCCTTCTCTCCAGAGAGATGCTGCCTGTCCCGCTGAGTTACTCCAGCATTTTGTGTCAACCTTTGGTGCAAACCAGCACCTGCAGTTCCTTCCTACACAGTTCCTACCTGCTGTATCATTACACCAGCCTACAGTTACATCTGCAATGCAAGAATGAATTGAGGATTTTTTCTTAAAAGAGAACATAAATCCTTCAGAGAAGCAGCTGGATTTGAACCAGGGACCCCTTAATCTGCAGCCAAATCCTTTACCACTGAGCCACACTCACTAATTGGCCTGGAGTTCTGCTCATTGTTCCTTTCTGTCTCTCACGGGTGATTACAATTCTCTGGAGATATAGTGATGCAGCAGTAGAGTTGCACCCTGACTATGGGCGCGTTTTAGACAATAGACAATAGACAATAGGTGCAGGAGTAGGCCATTCGGCCCTTCGAGCCAGCACCGCCATTCACCGTGATCATGGCTGATCATCCACAATCAGTACCCTGTTCCTGCCTTCTCCCCATATCCCCTGACTCCGCTATCTTTAAGAGCTCTATCTAGCTCTCTCTTGAAAGCATCCAGAGAATTGGCCTCCACTGCCTTCTGAGGCAGAGAATTCCACAGATTCACATCTCTCTGGGTGAAAAAGTTTTTCCTCATCTCCGTTCTAAATGACCTACCCCTTATTCTTAAACTGTGGCCCCTGGTCCTGACATCGGGAACATGTTTCCTGCCTCTAGCGTGTCCAATCCCTTAATAATCTTATATGTTTCAATAAGATCCCCTGCCATCCTTCTAAACTCCAGTGAATACAAGCCCAGTCCCTCCAGTCAATGTGACTGCGACTGCGTGGGTTCTCCCCGTGACCGCGTGGGTTTCCTCCGGGTTCCTCCGGTTTCCTCCCACACTCCAAAGATGTACAGGTTTGCAGGTTAATAGGTTTTGGTAACAAATATAAATTGTCCCAAGTGTGTGGGTTGGTGCTAGTGTACGGGCTGATCGCTGGTCGGCGCAGACTCGGTGGGCTGAAGGGCCTGTTTCTGCGCTGTGTCTCTAAAATGGTACCAGCCCGAAGCTACACCTGTAATGCTGGATAGAGGATCTGTTCTTAAAAGTCTACATACAGTACATCCCTTTGAGCAGGCAGCCGGATTTGAACCAGGGATCTCTTAATCTGCAAGCAAATCCTCTACCACTGAGCTGCACTCCCTAATTGGCCTGGAGTAATGCAGTTAGTCCCTGTCTGCCTCGCACGGGTTATTACAATTCTAGGGATGGCTCGGGTTTTCATGGGAGACGCTGGAAGGGCTGACAGCATTTGGCCAGGCAGTGATTTCCGTGATTCCTGATCTCCTGGCCATCTCTGGGTGGATGTCGATTTTAGTTTAGTATAGAGATGCAGCGTGGAATCAGGCCCGACCAGCGATCACTGCACACTAACACACTGGGGAGAATTTACAATGATATCAAGCCAATTAACCTACAAACCTGTACGTCTTTCGGACTGTTGGTAGTAACCAGAGCACCTGGAGAAAACCCATCCAGGTTTATCGCATTGAAGTTACATGAAAGCATTTGGGGAGAGATGGTGGGGGGGGGGGGGGGGGGGGAATGAGACTGTTCTCTATCCCGGAATATCACCCGTAAGAGGCTCGGTTCCTTTCAACATCAGACAACTCAAGTCAAGGCAATTGCAGAAGAAAGCCAGACTCTTCTGTTCTGCCCAAATCATTGAGTAATTTTAAGGCGGAGATAGGTAGACTCTTGATTTGTACGGGTGTCAGAGGTCACATAGAAACATAGAAAATAGGTGCAGGAGTAGGCCATTCGGCCCTTCGAGCCTGCACCGCTTTTCAATATGATCATGGCTGATCATCCAACTCAGTATCCTCAGTTTTCGGGGAGAAGGCAGGAGAATGGGGTTGAGACAGATCAGCCATGATTGAATGGTGGAGTAGACTCAATGGGCCAAATGGTATAACTTGGCTCCTATAGATCTTATAGAAACTTACAACATTTTTAAGGGGTTGAACACGCTAGATGTAGGAAGATTGTTCCCAATGTTGGGGAAGTCCAGAACAAGGGGTCACTGTTTAAGGATAAGGGGGAAGTCTTTTAGGACCAAGATGAGAAAATCATTTTTCACACAGAGAGTGGTGAATCTCTGGAATTCTCTGCCACAGAAGGTAGTTGAGGCCAGTTCATTGGCTATATTTAAGAGGGAGTTAGATGTGGCCCTTATGGCTAAGGGGATCAGGGGGTATGGAGAGAAGGCAGGTACGGGATACTGAGTTGGATGATCAGCCATGATCATATTGAATGGCGGTGCAGGCTCGAAGGGCCGAATGGCCTACTCCTGCACCTATTTTCTATGTTTCTATGTTTCTATGACTTATGGACTTGTAGTTTTCATTCCTTTCGCCCCATGAAATGTCACCTATCCATGTTTTGCAGGGGTGCTACCTGACCCGCTGAGTTACTCCTGCACTTTGTATCTTTTCGCGGTGAAGCAGCATCTGCACTTCCCTTGCCCTTTCTTAGTTTGAGGTTGATTCTCGTCACGTACACAAAGGCTTGGCTTTGCACGCTATCCAGTAAAATCTGATAATGCTGTACCTAAATACAATCAGGCTAAACTCAGGTACATTCAGTAAAGCAAAGGAGAAAACAGTTCTGCAATTTATAACATGATGTGTTCTCAATTTTACAAGATTGGATGAAAGATCTTCAATCTATTTCTCACAGGTGCTGCTTGACCTGCTATTTCCAGCACTTTCTATTTTTATTTTAGACATCTCGAGTCTGGCTTTTTTTGGTTATATTTTTACCAAGTTGTATTTCCTCCCCTTGGAAAAATATTTTTACCCCGGATAAAATGACAAGCCCATCATCGGCTCTGATCTCCCCACCATCGAGGGGATCTGTCGCAGTCGCTGCCTCAAAAAGGCAGCCAACATCATCAAGGACCCACACCATCCTGGCCAGGCACTCATCTCTCCGCTGCCATCGGGCAGAAGGTACAGGAGCCTGGATGAAATCTGTTACATCCAGGTTCAGGAACAGCTGTATTTAAGAGGGAGTTAGATGTGGCCCTTATGGCTAAGGGGATCAGGGGGTATGGAGAGAAGGCAGGTACGGGATACTGAGTTGGATGATCAGCCATGATCATATTGAATGGCAGTGCAGGCTCGAAGAACAACCATCAGACTATTAAACTCGCCCAACAAACAGACTCTGAACTGTAACGGCCTATTGCACTGTAACTAGTTATTTATGTGTCTATCGAACTGAACTGTTCTGTATTTTTGCCTACAATATTCTGTTGTGCTGCAGCAAGCAAGGATTTCATTGTCCTCTCTGGGACGCATGACAATAAACTCTCTTGACTTGACTCTTGAAGATGCTCTGAAGCAAAATAAACACTAAACTAATTCAGCTGCCTTCCAGCCCAACCCAACCCAAAACGTCACCCATTCATGTTCCCCAGAGTTGCTGCCTGGCCTGCTGAGTTACTCCAGTACTTTGCGTCCATCTTTGCCAGAGGAGGTAGCTGTGGAAGCTGTATAGCAACATTTAAAAGACATTTGGACAGGTTTGGAAGGATATGGGCCAAATGCAGGCAGGTGGAACTAGTGTAGATGGGGCATGTTGGTTGGTGTGGGCAAGTTGGGCCAAAGCTGTATGTCTCTAGTGATTCCTCTTTTTTTTTTTTAATTTCAAAATATACTTTATACGAATGATAAATATAAAATACATTAAACTTGCGGAAAAATCATCCGACATTTTCGGAGGCTGTACAATAGTCAATACAGTTTAGACATTTTCTTTTTCCCATGTTTCCACAAATCAGTCCCCCACTCATGCACAATGGCGTGGACCTTCCCTTATATTGAGGGGCGTCTCCACAATACTGTATCCCCCCCATGTCCAGCAGCGAAGGGCCTTAGACTGTGGCCCTCCCCCCGAGCCTTGGCGTTGGCTGCACCGAGCTTCAGTGCGTCCCTCAGCACGTACTCCTGCAGTCTGCTCGCAAACATTCCTGACGACATCTCGCTCTGCTGGGTGGTGAACAATGCAGACCAAAGGGCGTCTTTTACCGAGTTGATGACCCTCCAGCACCGCAATCATGTCAGCCTCTGAATGTGTCCCTGGGAACAGTCCGTAAATCACAGAGTCCTCTGTGAAGCTGTTCCGTACCAGGGACCCTTGCATTTTTCTCCAGACTCTTTTCGCAAACCCACACTGTGAAGCCCGTCCCTCGCCATAGCAGCCGTCCCGAGGCAGCGTGCGCTGGTAGTGAGGTTCCGAGGCGCAGGAAGGATCTGACTCGGGAGGGCTCCCCTCACCGTCTTGGTGCTTGTTGGTGAGTTCTGGCGATGAGGCATTTTGCCAGACGAGCTGGGCAGTCTGCTCAGGAACCACGCCACCGGGTCCATAGAGTCCTTCCCTGCATGCCTGCAGGACATCTGTGCTGACCACTGCCCGATGGACATGTGGTCAAAGGTGTTGGTCTGGACCCTTCCACCGACGACCGGCAATGTCCAGCTGACTGGCACATTGCCCTGCGCCAGGCCCATCCTTACTCAACACCGGGTACAGGTAGAACCTCAGCAGGTAGTGACACTTGGTGCCCAGTGCTTGGCTCTACACTCCGCCTGATGCAGCCACACACGGAAGGTGGCCATCAGGAATGAGGGCGACGTTGGGCACGCTTTTACCCCCGTTGTCTGCCGACTTGTACATTGTGGCCCGTCGCACCCGGTCCATCCTCCGACCCCCAGGATGAAGTGGAAGATGGCCCGGGTGATCCCTGTGGCGTATTATGAGGGAGGGACAGGCCACACTTGTGCCAAGTACAGCAGCCCCGAGAGCACCTGTGTCTCTAAGTGATTCCTCCACCCTGATCTCCTGCTCTTCAACACCCCCTCCCATTCCGAATCCGACCTATCTGTCCTGGGTTTCCTCCATGGCCAGAGTGAGTCCCACCGTAAATTGGAGGAGCAGCACCTCATATTCCGCTTGGGTAGTTTACGCCCCAGCGGTATGAACATTGACTTCTCCAATTTCAGGTAGTCCTCGCTTTCTCCCTCTTTCCCCTGCCCTTCCCAGCTCTCCCACAGCCCACTGTCTCCGCCTCTTCCTTTCTTCTTCCCCTCCCCGCCACCCCCCCAACATCAGTCTGAAGAAGGGTCTCGATTTGAAACGTCACCTATTCCTTCGCTCCATAGATGCTGCCTCACCCGCTGAGTTTCTCCAGCATTTTTATCTACCTCCAAATCTATTGGAATAATTTCTCCAACATGATTACATAAAATATAATTTGAAATGTTTGCCTTCCCACAGATGCAGCCTGACCTGCTGAGTGTTTCCTGCGCCTTCCGCTTTTATTGCAGATTGCCATCAAATACAGTTTTTTTTGTCCATGCTCACCCATTCCATTAGTGAATTGGTTTAAAGGAACAGCATGGAAACTGGCCCTTCAGCCCGCTGAGTCCATACCTACCACACTAGTTCTATGTTATCCTACTTTTGCACCCACTCCTGACACACCAGGGGCAATTTTACGGCACGACCTTAGGATGTGTGGAGAAAACCGGAGCACCTGGAGAAACCCCATGTGGTCACAGGGAAAACATGCAAACTCTGCACAAACAGTACCCGAGGCCAGGATCGAACCTGGGTCTCTGGCGCTGCCCTAAGATATTGTTGAGGGGGGGCACCCAGATTTGAACTGGGGACCTCTTGATCTGCAGTCAAATGCTCGACCACTGAGCTATACCCCCCTGTCTCTAGGCATTTTGTGATGGAAAGAGCCTCCAGTACTACCCAGCTGGACTATATCTGATCTTCATCTCAACCTCATTAGCTAGTCTAGATTGGAGACTTCTTTAGCCAGCGGGTGGTGAATCTGTGGAATTCATTGCCGCGGATTGAGGTGGAGGACAAAAGTCATTGGGATTTTTTTTCAGTGGAGATTGATGGGTTGTTACTGGGAGGAGTAACCCGCATGTGTATTTGGGATGCGGCAGGGTTGCAGGGCGAACGTGCAAACTCCACACGGACAGCAGCCGAGGTCAGGCTGGTTTTGAGGATAGGAGGGGGTTTCTTCTGGTGTGATATTCTCGGTCCCACTTGACTGGAAGAAGGGTCTCGACCCGAAACGTCACCCATTCCTTCTCTCCAGAGATGCTGCCTGTCCCACTGAGCTACTCCAGCTTTTTGTGTCTATCTTTGGTTGTAACCAGAATCTGCAGTTGCTAGTGTGGGAAGGAACTGCAGATGCCGGTTTAAATCGAAGGTAGACACAAAAAGCCGGAGTAACTCAGCGGGACAGGCAGCATCTGTGGAGAGAAAGAATGGGCGACGTTTCTGGTCGAGACCCTT